>OZ014438.1:46183262-46367711 GCA_963966035.1 Acleris laterana
TTCAGATCAGGGCTCGGAAAACGGTATTTTTTTCAAAACGGTTTCGTCTTAAATGCCTAAGGAACGATTTGTTTCGGTTTCGTTCGCAAATAACGTTATAGAAAACGTTTTTGAACAAGAACGAAATTGAAATCTTTTTTGATCCATATAACGTTTTTAACCGTTTTTTCCCATTTGCTGGGTTCGGTAGGAATATTACAAATATCATCCAGTCAGTTAGTATTTAGCAGCCACGCGACGCGGTTTTCTTTGCTTGTTTCTTTAGAGCTTAGATTATTATTGGACACATAGAAAGTACCATTATTCTGTGCGGAGTACATAATTGGGCGTTTTCAGAAAAAGTTGTTGGAGACGTTAGAGGAATTCCACTTAAAAAAATATTTTAGTTTACTTTATAATGTAGTAAAATCGATAATATATTAAATGAGCAACATGAAAATACAAAATTTATAATAAAATAATGACTATTTCAGTAAAAAAATCCAATTTGATTTCGTTTCTGCTCGTAAGAAGTTCTATTACGCCACTCATTTTAGAACGGGTTTTAAAGAAAACTAGAAAGGTTTAAAATGTTGTGAAGTTTTTTTGATAAAACTTGAACTAAAAAGTGTTCTAAAAAAATAATTATTAATCATATTATTATAATACTATGAAGTTTTATGACAAAACCTTTCCTTAACGCCACCTTTCAGTACTTTGTACTATATATTATTGTCTTTGGAGCGACGAATGCGTAATATTATTTAAAAATGTTCTTTTTTAACGAATTATTAGTTAAATAGAATGTGTTTAACAATAATAGCTTCTTAATATCTTTGATGTAATATTAAATATTTAAGAAATTCAATCACATTAATAACGGGACAGTGACGTATAGTGAAGCTCGAAATGGCGTTTAGGAACTATAAGGTTCATATTGCAATATTTTTATACTAAAACAATTAATTAAATTAATGAATTTTAACAAGGAATCTCATGAGATCAAATCCTAGGTTCCCCCTGCGTAGTAATAGGCATGCGGACCGGTTAATCGCGGATAAACACAAGCTGGCCAAAACAGAGCAATCCGTCTATTTCCTGGGACCCGCTGTGTACAATCGCCTGCCAAAAGCCGTAATAGATGCGGCTTCCATCACACAATTTAAGTACAAACTTAAAAAATGGCTCCATGAGCGTCTGTTTTATGACTACGACGAATATTTTGATCTAGCCCTCACTGGCTAATAAATATTATTACTTTTATAATAAATCGACATGTTGTTCGTTTTAATGTATTATTTAAAAATCAATTAAATATTAATTATAAATTTATAATGCATATTATCAAATTATGATAGTACTATGTACACTGACCTATAACAATTGTTACGAATAAATTATTTCATTTCATTTCATTTCATTTCATTTCATTTCATTTCATTTGAGATCGTTGACTCATCATCATCATTTTTAACCGACCAAGAAAAGGAGGTTCTCATTTCGTTTAAAATAAAGTAATCACCTTCCTGTTTTATCATCAGACCCCGGATTCCATCTCTGATCAAAGTGCTTGTCAAGACAAAACAAACGAGCCCAAACTCGATGGGGTTGCATTGTTTAATTACAGAGTTCCCGTGGGCACCTTCCGGTTTCATCTTTATACCAGCTCAATGAAACCATAATATTGAATCGTCATCGAGTTTACATACGTATTCCAAATTTTAGCCCATTCCAGTAGCGGAAAAGACTGCTTCAAAACTGAATTGCAAGAATTGCAATCTTAGGATTGCATGGCAGTCTTGTGAATGCAAATGTCTATGGGTCACAGTTTCCACTTACCATCAGGTGGCCTGTGTGCCCGTTTGTCTTCTCTATGCCATAAAAAAAAAAAAAAAAAAATTGACCTAAACAAACCCACAGACAGACGGACAGGCAAACATAGGTACTTTGCAATAAACCATTTGTGTAGGTTAAATAAAATAATTGGCATTTTATTAAAATAATCTTTAAATCTCTTTATGAAACGAGCTTAAGAATTCTATTACGCCACTTTTTAGTTCTTTTAACGCGACCGTGGCGGTTTGGAGGTGACGTATCCATGCCATTCAAACATTCACATAAAATTACAAATAAACTATTGAACTTTCTTTAAATATTGCCTTTGATTCCGAATCAGCATTAATTATTAAATATAACATTATAAAAAATCAAAAACACAGGATTATCTTACCTTGTTAAAATTGGAGTCGTATGAAGAAACCTATTTAAGGTGCAAACTCCACGCTACCACTCTAAACACATTTCACGGACAAACTGCTGTCATTTGAAACCAAATGACGACTACCATAGACTTAAAATGCTGCCATAATTCAGAATTTTCATGTATTGTGGTGTTTTATTTCCAGGAACATAATAAAATACGGTCGCGTATACGGGAAATTCCCCATGAGCTATTTCGCGGGACCGATTAAAACCTGTATT
The DNA here is from genome assembly GCA_963966035.1 of Acleris laterana. NCBI lineage: Eukaryota > Metazoa > Arthropoda > Insecta > Lepidoptera > Tortricidae > Acleris > Acleris laterana. Next base: position 46,185,723 of record OZ014438.1, read on the forward strand.
TTTCAAAGAAATTTCTATGTAAACGCACTTGTTTTACGGTTTAAAATTAAAGATCGGTTCATAACTGACCAGGACACAACTGCTGACTTTTAAACAGTCTTATTTAGCATTTTAGGGCAGATCTAAGATTACCTACTAAACAAGTTCATGCTTGTCGCCGCTTTGTAGCCGAACGCCGCGCGCGGCCGCGTCCCGTGGATTAAACCGGTTTTTGATAACGTTCTCGTTTCGTTTCCGTTCCGAACAAAATGCTGAACGAAGAACGGTTCGAAACGTTTTTAAAACGTTATTTTGAATAACGTTTCCAAGCCCTGTACACGATAGTACTGAAATAAATTTTGAAGCGTTAACAGTTATGTACAGAAAAAAAGGGGGTTGACAAATGAAAACGTTGGGAAACGATACATTCGGCCAAACATATTCCGGCCAAAAGGCAGGATACTCAATTAAATACATAAATATTAAGGGACAGTCTCGTACAAATTGACCTAGTCCCACACTAGGCTCTACGCTTATACAAGCAATGCGTACTAGACACCACACAACGATAAACATGTGTTAGCTGGGTCAGCGTCCCCCACCTACACACCCCCGGCCAGCCCAGACTACGTCACCGAGCCTATATAAGACGCCGCCCAGTGAGTCCAGAGAACCATTCCCACTCCCGGCGGCACATACTTTAATTAATCCCTCTAGATCGCTAATTTATAACGAACTTAATTAAAAATTGTAATTTTGGTATTCTTTTTTTATATAAATAAATACATAGTTTAATACATTCATTCTCATGTATTTCAGTTATATCCATTGATTTAGTGTAGGTATATTAGATACGTGTAATAAGCAGGAACAAATGGCACATCCAAACTATGACAATATGACTTTTTAATTCATTTGTTTTGCGATTAGTATTGTTCCGATCACAAACAGCTTGTTATATGATATTCTCAAAACATCATATTCGCAAAATATAATTTAAATTATCCATCGCCCTAGTGACCAAAGTTAGTCATCGGATAGATTTGTTTTTATATCAGGCCCGAAGGACGAAATACTCAGAAATAGCAGCTCCGTCGAGTCTGTTAAACTATATTTTGCGAATATGATTTTCTGAGAATATCAAATTTTGCGAATAATATGATGTTTTGAGAATATCTTGTTTTCTAAATATGATTTTTCGAGAATATAATATTTTGTCAATATGATGTTTTGAGAATATCATATTTTGCGAATATGGTATTCAGCGATGGAGGATTCTAATAAAAAGCTAGCTCTAAAAACCGGACTGCGTTTTTTGATATTGTCGTCTATTTAATACAGAGGTGGCCACTTAGTGCAGTCATTGAAGCATTATCGCTCCGATTTTTTTTACTGTGAACCGAATTGCATACAATTTTGGAATTAGGTTCATCTTACCCTTAACTTCAAAAATGAAAATGATTTGAACTCCGCAACCACCCTGGGGGTGGTTGCCACCACTTCTCGGGGGTGTTTGTTTTTTTCTTCAAAATAACCTCGGATATCGATAGAAGGCCTAATTTTAAGACCTGCCAGCGATATTAAATTATTGACCGAAGAAGCTTTCTCAACATGCAGAGAAAATGTTAGAAGAGCGGTTTATTATAAATACTCCTCTCTCTTCATCGCCCTCAGCAGATGAAGAACAAGAAATGACAGTAGAATTTTTGGAATCATTTTCTAGTTCTAGATGAGATTTCAAGTTATTTCTTATACCCATTGTAAGTATACCAATTTGACGAGTAAGAATGGTGTGTTTATTATTTTATTTGTGAGCAATAATTATTATCCTATACTGGAAGTTTAATGTAATAGACCTCTAGTGTCATATATTTTATGTTAAAAATCCTAAAAACATAAAAAAAATACAAATTCGTCGAATCTTAAACTTCCTTGTTTTTTTAAGCCGATTAAAAATTACACAGTATCAATACCGTTTAGTCCAATTTCCCCAGTATTGCCCTCTACATTTTTTAATTTCCCTATTTGCCATGAGATGGTACACCTATACCGCGGATTATCGTGCGATTTAAAGTGCGTTATTACTAGAGATGCGCCGAATTTGTTTCGTATTCAGTATTCGGCGTATTCGCCATCTTTTGCACTATTTGTATTCGGCCGAATTATTCGGTATTCGGCTATTCGGTGAAACCACTATTCGGCGCCACTCTGGTTATTACCGAGTCATTGGGCGCAGGCAGCATGAGGCAGGCGGAGCGTGGCGCGGGCGAGCGCGGCGGCGCAGGGCGCGACCAGGCGCGCGCGTCCAGGCAGAACACGTGGAGGTCGTCGAAGTAGCGGCACTCGCGGCCGTCGTCCGTGTACCCGCCGAACACCACCAGCTGCCGCCCCAGAAGCACCATGCGGTGCCCCGACCGAGCCGACGGGCCGCCGCTCGCCGCTATCTGACATTACTACATTGTACGAAACGCCGTAAAACAACACATCTGAAACACCTATATATATAAGATGTCATGCCTGCCCACCGCAGACGGCAACGGCAGTCATAACTACTGGTTTGGTTTGTGAGTATTTCTTTTAAGCACCTTCCGTAGCGAGCGTCACGACGCGTGCCGCTAGACCGCAACCGCACGCGTCCTTGACGCCCGACTGCAGACGGCAACAGCAGGCGTCACTACTGGTTTCTATGTATTTCTATTCGACCGCTGACGGCAACGGTAGGCGTCGCTAACGCCCGACCGCAGACCAAGTAGTGACGCCGACATCCGACGCTTGCCGTTGACGCCTGCGGAATGACACCTTTATTGATATAGTAGTCGAAGATGCCGGGAAGCAAACGGTTGCTGGACGAGTGTGAGTTGACTGCATCTAGGCCGTGCTATAAGTACTTACTACTAATATTTCCAAGCACGTGTAAGTAGTGGGTTTTACCTAGTCATGCCATAAGTATTATCACTGAGATTTATTAAAATTTAAAAAAAGATACAATAACATAAGGTAAAGGTATAGTGTGCAAAATGTGGTTACAGAATTATCAAGAAGTTTTTATAGTTGTTGGAAATTCTGTAGTTCTGCCTACCCCACTGGGAATAAAGGCGTGAGTTTATATGTATGCATGTATGTATGTAACATTTTTATAAATCTATGCATAAATCAAAACTTTAATTAATATAGGTTTAAATTATTGCAATAGGTTGATGTCCAAGCTTAAAGTATTTCTATTTTGGGTTGGTTGGGCATGGGAAAAAACACGCGACGACGATGGTGCTCTTATTTTTATATACCTAGCGTTTGTAAAAGTGGTCGCAGCTTGTCCAAATTTACATGACGTATTAATCAGACTTACTCCATTAAATACCGATATAAATATATTGCAAATAAACTGATCTCCTTAAACAATCGCCAATCTTCATGTTTCCCTAATAGTCCGAGCGGTACGCCAAATAGTTCTGCACATGGTGTTAAAGACATGAAAATCGGAACGATTGATCTTTAGGCCATACGAATCAATTTGACCCGTAGCACGGGGAAAAACTAAAAAGGAGAGGAGTTATGACTTATGACGTTGACGTTATTGTTTTTGTATGAGAAACCTATTTTTGTTCTGAAACATATCGTGTGTGGTATCTAATGAAAGGGCTTACTAGGCCAATTCTAAAAATATACCATATCACTACCTATATCAGTCACTTGTTTTAAATTAAAATAAAAATCATTTTCAAAACATACTAAGTTTGGGCTCCTCCAGATATGATACGGTTGAATTATTATTTGTAAAATATACCTAAAATGATATGTAATAGCCTCGTATCCATGTAAGAGAGCAATTTTGAAAATATTGACATGTAGTATTTTTTATGATTTTTTAATATTTATTACGAAATGTTATAAAATCACAATTAGTTGAAACATGTATAAAAAGTTCAATTTTAGACACCGAAGATTATAAATACTAATGCGAGAGGAGGTTTCTGTCATGTTTATAATATTTATTAATATTAACGTACCTATTTATTTTTATTTAGGAAATAATCTATCAACTAAATATTTAAAAAGAAAGCATAAAACATTGGTGTAAGTACAGCTATGGAAGAGGCGGATGGAAGAATTGTTGTCCACATCCAAGACATGGTTGACAACGGAGCAAAGAGTCCTCGTATGCTGTTCCGATACTGACGACGTTTTGGTGGACTAAATGTAAATATTTAAAATTGCTTTCTTGGGGTTAGATATGAGGTTATTATATGTCATTTTAGGTATATTTTACAAATAATAATTCAACCGTATCATATCTGGAGTAGCCCAACCGCTTAAAACAAAATTCGTGGCAGAAAATTGTTATGCAATATTTGTTAGATTATAAATCAGACTGCTACATATTCCCGTATAGATATAGGCTTGACTTACGAACGGATAAACTGTTATGCATTGTTATATTTATTTCCGCGGAAAAAACAGTATTTACCCCGGCCGAAATAACAAAAGATGGTCTTGTATCCTAAAGTCTGTTCCTATTCATTCGGTCACTCATATAAACAAATCAATTTACCATTATAAAGCCTGACAAGTTCCTATTTAGCCCTCGCTATGTTGCGGTTTTTCAGTGGAACAAATTTATTTTAATGGCAATGTTTTTTTTGACATTGAACAGACGTTGGAAGTCATTGGATGTCACCGATGTAAACAAATCAATTTTGCAATCAAAATGCCCAAAAAATTACACCCCGATGCAAAAAATAATAATTTAAATACTTACATTCAAATAGTTGAGGCAGAAAAAGGATTCAGCACCATTCCAATAAACAATGTTTTGAAATTAGTTGTTGACATGACGGGTATGATATTCATGGTGCGGTTGTAATGAACTGGTTAGCTTGGTACTAAATATGCATATATTAATTATTAAATTAATATTTTTTTTCTCATTCAATCGTCTGTATGTAGTGCAACAATCAAAAATATATACAGAAAGAATGAGCCGTTACCGCCATTCATATTGATACCAAAAAATCGGGTCCATAGAATAATATCGAAAGTCAAATTTCATAAGTACGAAATTCCTAAAAACAAAACTTTGAATATCAAAATGTATAATGTACGAAATTCCTAAAGATGCATGTCTTATGTTTACATAGCCTTTTTTAAAAATGACTAAAGTACAATACCACTAGTGCACGAAAAAACTAACTACATTTTTACCTACGCTCGGTTGACCTAAGTTTAAAATGTATAAAGTGTGAAATTTCGAACGACACTTTAATTTACGAAGGTACGTTACGGTCATTAGAGGTGGAGTTTTAAGGTTTGAATGTATTGATTTTCGAATAATTGTCACAAAGCTTTTTGTACGTAGCGATTTTGAGCACTAGAAATATTGAGTTCGAAGTTTTGTGATTAGGTATTTTGTACAAAGGAATATTCGCTTTCGAAAATGAGATCATTTGATTAAAAGTGCATTAAGACATGCATCTTTAGGAATTTCGTACACTAGACATTTTGATATTCGAAGTTTTGTGTTAGGAATTTCGTACTTATGAAATTTGATTTTCGATATTATGCTACGAGCCCAAAAAATCCATATTGAAGGAGCGTTCGGATATTGTGGTTTGGCGGGAAAGTTATTTAGACGAAATAAAAAAAGCAACGGACAAAAATATACCTCTTGTTTATTTAGATGAGACTAACATCCATACTTCTCTTACCCACGCAAAATGCTGGCAAAGCGAAAATGAACCCGGTGTGTCGAAATCCGTTTCAAACGGCAAAAGTACATAATTGTATATCTCACTCGTTTATGCACGATGCCATACACACTGTCCCGACTACTCATGACGTACACGTATATTGCCATATGTAAGCTGTTTGAAGCGACACTATACCAGGGCTAAATAGGAACTTGACAGGCAATAACTCTACATTCGCGTACTTTTGAAGGTTGAGTATAGTCATATTATTTTTTTATACACTTCATTATTATCTTCATGTTTATTTTGAGGTAAGTAGCTATCTCTATTTAAACTTGTATTTTTTTGATGAAAAGCACTTTTGGTAAATTACGATGACACTGACTGGTGCTTGGCATAAGTATAAATTTAGTTTTACGAAGTATAATTTGACATAATTGATAGATTGGATTGATTAGATTAACTAGTTAAGAGAGGTTTTCGTCTAAGTGACGTAATAAATGGCTTAAAAAACAAAAAAAAAAGAATCTATTGTTTTATATTGTTTTTTGTGTTCTAAATTATTTCGAAAAGCTTTCTGTTTTAATAACACAAGTTTATTACAATGCACAGTGTTCCCTTGGACCTCATTTTGAGACAGGGTTATATTATTAGATAATTGAATAGAGGAATATGTCACAAATGCAACAGTGAAACTCTCGCGTGGCTCACTATCATAGTTTTGGAGAAATTGCAATTTAAAGAAAAAGTCCCGGAATTTTAAGAAAATGTATATATATATATATTACGGAAAGTACGCATATGAATATTAATTTTGCACTGTGATATAAGAGGTCTAGTATACGGCTAAATAATACACTTATCGCGACTTGGCTAGGGCTTGTCAGTTTTAAGATAATCGCGGAAATAGTAAAATTTTCTTTATGTTTTAAAAAAGAATATCTTTAGTAGTCTAAATTTTTTTTGGTTTTGTAACATAGCCACAGTTATGGACTACTTACACACAAAAAACGGAATTCAAAAATCGCGGACTTTCGGAGATATCATTTGTTTAAGACTTCCCGGTTTCCGGGATTTTGGTAAAAATTTACTACTACTTTTAATTTTAATTTTCTATTGTAAATGTATCATTTTCATTTGTCAGAATAGATGCAAATTCACTTTCATCGGTTTCTGTACACCTTACGCTCCCGTTGTCATTTTCGTCGTCATCATCGTAATTATTTTCATATGGTTTCAACATTTCAATGACAGGAGGGGGTAGAGGTATGCGTTTTATGTTTTTTTGTCGTCTATTCAGCCTTGTATATGATACGACCGGATCCGATGATTCTAACGCTCTATGGAATAAGTCTTGTATAGTATGTTTTCGACTATCTTTCCGGCTGTGGTGTTCGCGGTCATATCGCCAAAACTTATTACGGGACTCTCCAGCTTGTTCCGAAAGAGCTCCTATGGGCAACGCGGCACTTTCTATAATTTTTTGCCCATGCACGAGAATTTTGTGCAAAGTTGTGGTCATCGGATGCCAGCTATAAGCGGCTACATATTTTTTGGCCACATTTTTGCAAAAATCACCGAATTTTTTGGAATCGAGCGGCAGCCCACAGTTTATAGCAACAAGAATGATGTGCATGTCGTCGACAAGCCATTTACTAACTCCTAGTATTTCAGAAAATATTCTGCGACTTTCATCAGTAGCGAAGACCCTCCGGGCGGTATTTCCGTCATTAGTCGTTCCCGAATTGGGTCGCACGACATCAACTAGTAAACCCAAGCCATCTTTTATTTCTGTCTGTATTCTTCTTTTCCGGCCTTCTACTATCTTTCCAGCAACAGACGATTTGAACACTCGCCACTGTCTTACGTGGGGATCATTTTTATACCCCAAATGGAGTAAAAATTCTAAAAACCTTATATAGGCATGTAGAGGACTCATACCATTTTTTAATGTTTCTTCGTCTCCTATTGGTATGGAAAACGCCAAATCTAAATTATTATAGTTAGTTGCAGTTAACTTACAAATAGGACATCTTAGTTGCGAAAATGTGTTGTGAATAATATTGTACACCTTGCCATCAATGATGCTTAAGGTAAGGTTACATATAGATTTCACTATAAAACCTTTCGATGTAACTGCCGCGACCGGTGTTAAATGTAGCATTTGTTGCTCTACGTATTCTTTTTCCGCGAGAATGAGGTCTTTCGATTCTTTTCGATATTGGATATGTAGAGGCCTGCAGGACCGAAATGATTGGGGCGCTTGGTTTACCCATATAATTTTTTTGCTACATATTTCCATGATTTGTAAGGGCACAAAGGTTGTGGCAAATATTGAATTTTCGTCAAACAAAAGATCTTGGGGAGATGTTTGTTTATAAAGAGATTGACCTGTACTGCCATCAAATCCCCAAGACCCTTCGAATGTGCATGAAAGTTCATCTAAATGCTCTTGTTCGCAATATGTATTAATTACATCATCACAGTTGTGAATAATTCTTTTGAAAGTATGTGCGAGAAGTCCCTGTAAGGAAACAGAAGCCTCCACTTCGCTTGATTCCACTCCATCCTCTGGATAACAGTCCTGTTTTGCTTTTGCTACTTGTTTGTAAGGTGGGAAAGCACAAAAGCCCCTGTTAGCTAGATCTTGTTGTAAACATTTATATGTCGCGACACTGTATTTTCGGTCAATTATTATTCCAAGGGCTTCTTCTGCAGTATACGGGTTGGTTTGATGATTTATTTTTGCCAACACCTCAGTCGAACTAGTTGGAGCCTCCAAACATTTATTTATAACAACCTCTAAGTCACGGGCACTTTTATTACTTAATTTTTCATTGTCTCGGGAACTCACAACTTTAGTAAAGGTCTTAATTAATTTTGCTGGTGGTTCATCTTGTAATAAAGTTTCTAGCTTTTTGCGTTCTCTAACTTGCGTTCGTCTACTAAGCTTTGAGAATTCCGTATCACTACTCGTACTTGCAAGAGGTAGCACGTCCACAATTTCAGGTGGTATGTCTATAACTTCAGGTGCCACATCCACAGGGGTAGGCTCCATGTTCACAACTTGAGCAGGCATGTCAGGATTGAAAATTAAATCACAAGGAATGTCATTAATAAGCTGTTTACTTAGCCAGTCTTTATTCTTTTTAAGAAAATAATTCATGTTCTTTTTACAATCATTGCGTTTTTTCTCAACTTTGGTAATAAAAAGGCCTATAGCAGTCGCCAGGTTTTTTTCTTGGACTGGAGAAAGTGGAGAGTGTAAAATACCTGCAAGACTTGATTTTATTACGCAGCTTCTTTCGGATTTGCTTAGGTCAAACGGTTTTCCTAAGCGGCCTTTTATTTTTTTACTTTCCTTCAACAAAAGCGTATAAGCATCTAACCGCGTTAATGTATAAGGCTTTTCCATTATCGTGGTATCGATAATACTTCTTTATTCATTATTATTTTCCATACGAGACGTATAACAAACTTAGCTGTAATGCCTTTTTCTAAATAATATCACTGAAACTCATTAAACGAAAGGAGGTTTACCTACAACATAATGTCTAGTTCACGAAACGGTCGTGTGGCACCGCTAGTGTCGCAACGCTAGTTTAGCCCAACGCGCAACATTCCTTATTATTGGAAGAACCAGTAGATCATGTTGTCTACATTACAAGGGTATCGTGTGATAATGAACGAATTTTAGAGTCAATTGTCTTGGAATTAGGGTATTATTGAGGATCACAGGCATTCTAGGATGCAACTAGCGCTAGGAGGACCACAAGTGAAAATTACTTTGATCAAAGAAAATGAAGTTAGAAATACATAATATGACATGACATAAAAAATACGTAACTACTTCATAATTTCTAAATGTATACAAAATAATAACACATGCCAGCTGTTTATGCGGTACTTTTGAATGTCGCCAAAAAATATTGAAAATCCCGGAAACCGGGAAGTCTTAAACAAATGATATCTCCGAAAGTCCGCGATTTTTGAATTCCGTTTTTTGTGTGTAAGTAGTCCATAACTGTGGCTATGTTACAAAACCAAAAAAAATTTAGACTACTAAAGATATTCTTTTTTAAAACATAAAGAAAATTTTACTATTTCCGCGATTATCTTAAAACTGACAAGCCCTAGCCAAGTCGCGATAAGTGTATTATTTAGCCGTATACTAGACCTCTTATATCACAGTGCAAAATTAATATTCATATGCGTACTTTCCGTAATATATATATATATACATTTTCTTAAAATTCCGGGACTTTTTCTTTAAATTGCAATTTCTCCAAAACTATGATAGTGAGCCACGCGAGAGTTTCACTGTTGCATTTGTGACATATTCCTCTATTCAATCATCTAATAATATAACCCTGTCTCAAAATGAGGTCCAAGGGAACACTGTGCAATGGCTACTTCAAGGATTCGAATTCGATGATACGTTAGCCTTTTAACCTTTCGAACACGTCATAACTGTGGAATAATAGTACATTACTTAACAAGGGCTGTAAAAGAAAGAAAGCCCGAAATCGCAGGTATTTGAGACCCGAGCCGTAGGCGAGGGTTGTAAATATGCGATAGAGGGCTTTCTTTTTTACTGCCCGTGATGAGTACACAATTTTACGTCTTCACCTGGCCACAATGCGAGTTTTACCGTGCGCGCAGCGTGCGATAAAACTCACATTATGGCCAGGTGTTACGTAAAAGTCATTTGGAGTATAGGTGTTTCGGAGTAACCCACCTGGGTTAGCTGTGTGACGCTTACAAAAGCGCGCCGCCTACTCAGTGTCCGTGGGGCGCGGAATTTTGCGCTGCGTTGGCATCGCGTCACGTGGATGTTGCGCCCTCTGAGTGCCAACCTTTTAGTTTAGAACTTTTTGGTAGAAAAATCATGTGACGTCTAGTTCACCGTACGCATAGTAGACCGACAACGAATTGGCTGGCTGGTCTGCCAATGCAAAACGACGCCTGGGCAATGCGATTTACGAACTCTATTTTCTGATTAATAATAATTGACTTAGATCTCAGAAAAGTAAAAAAAAAGGCCACTAGGGTCTTATTACGGGGTTTACTTGTTTGCTAGTAAAGGAAATCATTTGTTCATAGGATTCGCTTATTATGGAGGTATACGGTATAAATTAGACTGAACTCGGCGTGCCACGCCAGAATGGAGTTTCGACTCAAGGTATAGGTAGGTATGTACAGTCGAAACGCATCAGCGCAAAAATCACTTGCAGACTAAGCAAAACCAAATAGGACGAAGAGGAAAAAATAATGCTTAGCTATATTAGGTAAATTATTATAATTTGATTCCGTTTGATTCGGCAAGCCTACTGGACGCTAGCTAGCCTTTGATCGACGTAAGATAAATATCGTAAGAGATATTTCGATACCATTCATCACGTGTATATAGCTAGACACATCACAAGTATCCCCGTTTCACTACCGCAGGAACTCAGTTATGGGCTATATTTATACAGTTACTATAAATTAAAAGATTTTTATTATATCAAACGTATTTGTTATTTGATCTCGCAACGTAACGCTAATCCAGAAAACTACCACCGCGGTTTCGTAAAAAAACCATTGCAATTCGTTATTTTTTGTATCAATAATGGGTTTGCGTTTGACCTCAGCCTCACCCGATGTTACGTGATGAAGAGATCGAAGGTGGTACAGTAGAACACAACCGATATGGCATGTCGTGAATCTTCGTTCGCGCAGACACGAACGATTCCGACCATTTCCAAAAGTACGATTAAAACCCACGATCAGACTTGTACGTAATAATTATAAGGTGCAAATTAAATTGCATCTTTTTTTTCCATCTCACTCACGCACTTTTGACGGCTGACTGAATGACACGCGGGCGCGCGTCAACATGGCGTCACTTATATCCAATAATAGCACAGAATACAACCACGCAACCCTGATTCGTTCCCGCGCTATCTGTTCGGTTCGGTAAGGTTCCAAGGCATATCGGTTGTGTTTTACTGTACACGCTTACCTAAAAAATATAAAAATACTAGCTAAATACTCAAATGCAATTCTCTGTTCGTGTCTCCGGTGGAGAAGCACCTTCAAAATTATTATTCGGACGTATAATACAATGATGATGATGATGAATAGAATAGAATAGAATACAATGATGATGAAGAATGCACTAAAGTAATTCATACCGTTATTCTGTAGTTAAATACCATTTCAAAACGATTTTTAACAACAATAATCTACATTTTTTTTAATCTAAGCCGTCTTTGTAATCTCTGACGGTCCTAAGCCCGTAAGTATGAAGGGAAAGATTAATCATAACATTGTGCACGGTGATTACGTTATTAACGTCTTCGGTAAACACGGCTTACACGGCGCACGGTAACCACAATTAAGTGAAATAATGTTTTTTTTTTTAAATGCTATTTCTCTGACTTCCTAAGGTTTTTCATTTTTTTAATGTGATATTCGGATTCAGCTTTGATTAAACTATCTCTCCTGTTTTGGAAGTTGTTGACCAAAAAAACATCCTATATATATTCAACCTTTTTAATTTACGAGTTAGAGGTAAAATTATTCCCATCACTATTTCATCCTTTATCAAAAGACAAATAAAGTCAGGTATACCTGTTATTTTCATAGGCAGTCTGAATAGGAACAGAGTTTAGATTATTTGCTTACTATATTCTACATTCTAAATCTATCCATCGCTTACTTTTCGGCCTCTAACACAATATAAGATAATATATACAATTGATAACAGCAACCTTTTTTAAAGTTGTTCTGAAGAAAAAACATGCTTACAATAAACGAATATAAAATAGTAGATTGTACAACAAGGGCATAAAACAAACCATTTATTCCGAGACTTATGGTATCCAACCGAGCCGGCAGGCGAGGTTGGATAATTAAGTCGAGGATAAAATGGGTTTTAAGACCGAGTTATACACTCTGCTTTTCACTTCGATTACGAGGCAATAAAACAGTGATAATGTAAAAAAACTTTAATAAGTTCTTTTGCATTTTATCCATGTGATAATGTAAAAAAACTTTAATAAGTTCTTATGCATTTTTTTCCATGAGTGTGTTAGGTGTGAGCATTATTTTCCTCTTCACTAGACGACATTTTAATTAAATTCCATAACACAACAAGTTTTGCAAAGAAAATAACTAATTAATAGTCCAAAACCTCTTTCCCGCCACTGTATTTCTGTCAAAAATTTTTTTTTTCTGTTTGCGATTTTTGACTTAGGTCGAACGCAATACTACCAAGTTTATACCTACGTTGATTTTTTAATGTTCTTGTTAATAATGCTTGTTTTTAATAGTTTTAAATTTCTTCTTTGTTAGATGCAACTACGATGCAAATATAAATAAAATTAAAGTAAATTTATTCAAATAACAAGTTTATTTAATGTAGTCACCTCGTCTGTCTGGCTGTAGGGCTTAATTAGTCTAGATGACGACAACCATTTATGCACTAGTGCATAAAAAGCGATTTTATGCAGCCTATACCCAGCATAAAGAAGGACTTTACGAGCATGAGAAGTGAAAATAAAATTGTATGCTTATGAGACGACTTACGGCGTAATCGGCATCAACTGTGTCTGTGTGCGGCCGAAATACCCGCCTTCGACTTTTTAGCTTACAACGGTGACGGTGTTTCCGCCGTGAGCAAACCTCTTGACGTCACCGTTGTAAGCCAAACGGAGGCGTACGGGGCCCGCTCCGCTCGCGGTGGAAGGCGCAGTGGAGTACAAATATTTAAGGGAAATTATTTATCTTCACTGCATTAAATACATATATTTCTGCATATTTTAAATATAAACAATTTTGCAACAGGTGCAACTATTCATTGAATGCTTATATTAATTTTTCAACGCTGGTTGTGCGTTTTCATCCTAAGCTTATTGTCAAGTTTATCTCCGCATAAAAAAAGCGAAAAGAGTAAATAGTGTACCTTTTCCCATTTACTTTCAGCCAGTGAGAAACACCATAAATCCTTGTAATGGTGAAACTGTGTTTCCGTCAAGCTTGTAAATTCTCCGCCGAATATCCACAGCTCGCCTCTGGGGAAAAAAATAAACAACTTAATAAAAACTCGCGCAGAACGTTAGGTTTCGCCGTCTCAGCACGGCTAGCACATGTGCCCAAGCGACAGCTCGAGAGGCGAGAAATCTCCACTGTCACTTTTCTCAATTTCGGTAGCACAAGTGCCCGTGTCGAGACATTCTCTCCAAACGGGATCGCTAATCCGCCGGCAAGACTTATGTGTTGCCATTTGTGCAGATAGTATTCTACTAATGGGATGTTCTTTTGTGGCAACCCTGAATCGGTAATGAAAAAGTGCCCGTTCCTACGTTTTTTGAGTGGACAGCAACCCTTACGCGAGCTTATAATCTGTGTGCGAAATCACATGTGTCAAATTATACTGTTTTACAATCTGTGATTTGAAGTAAAGTAAGTTATTTATTGTTTATTAACAATGGTGAACATGGCAGCAATATTTTGATTATTATTTTAGTGGCATCTAACTTTACGCAACAGTAATTTCGTATCATTTTGTTGATAATTGTATTATAGGTATAAAAATTAATGCTTTTCTGACTGGTTCAGTGATAAATTTTCCACCGAAATCAAATATTTCAAAAATTCAAATATTTTTTTATTGTTTAATGTTATTTCAGAGTACGAAGTACCCAAACACAATTAAAATTAATGGTGGACTTAATGTCCACAAACCCGCTATTCGCAGCGGGGGAATTTACTGGCCTACTTGCCGGTCAAAAAAGTTAAGCAGAGTGGCTCAAATTTGAGGACCTTCTTAGAGAAAAGGGTCCCGACAAGTCAATCGAGCAGTGGGTGGATGCATGTCAGTAACAGTAGATCACATTTATCTCTTTGTTGTTCTTCACTTTCAAAAGTCGGTGCACGGAATAAAACCCGTTGATTCACTACTTCACGGAGAATATTTATCTTCATACATTCATTCTTTTAACATACATAAAACTATACTCACACGAATCAAAAGGCGGTTAGAAAATTAATAGATTTTAGATAAGTACCTATTGTATCGGGTGTTTCAGAAAGTATAAGCACAAATTTGCAGTGCTACCTTTTGGGTAGTCGTAATAATGATAAGATAAAAATTGAATCTAGAATTGTTGTTTCCTTAGTTACCAACAAATATTTCCATTCGTCACCGTGTCTTTGTGCGAAATACGCGAAATGCGAGGCATTTCTCCAGAAAAACGAAAACTGATCGTGCACAAATGGTGTACAATCCCTAACATCACGCTCAAAGAGTTGGCGATATCTGTGGGAGTTAGCATCGGAGCCGTACGTACGGCTATTCGAAAGTATGGTGAGGAATGTACTTTTTACGATGCACCAAAAAGCTGTCAAAAAAGGGGGCCTGTGGATCGAAACTTGGACCGCAAGATTGCACAAGTATTCAGCAGAAAAAAGGACTCGTCTGTCAGGGATGTGGCCAAAAAACTACGAACTTCGGTTAGCAATGTCCAACGGGCCAAGGCAAGAATTGGTTTAAAGACATTTAAAAAGCAGAAGAAACCTAAACGGAGCACTCAACAGGCCGCATGCGTGAAACCGAGAGCAAGAAAGTTTTATGATAACCTATTGTGCCGAAAACCAGCGAGCGTTATTATGGATGACGAAACGTACATTAAATTTGATTATAAAATGCTTCCGGGTGACCAATTTTATACTGTACGAGAAAACCAGGATGTCAACGATACCGAAAAAAATATTTTCGTAGAAAAGTTCAGTAAAAAAGTAATGGTTTGGCAGGCCATTTGTGAGTGCGGGAAGTTGTCCAAGCCATTCGTCACCACTCAAACAATGAAGGCCGATACCTACATTTCGGAGTGCTTGAATCGCCGCTTATTGCCCATGATCCGTGAGCATGGTGGCCCTGTTCTGTTTTGGCCAGATTTGGCATCTATCTATACACTACTCGAAGACCACGTTAGCTTGGTGTAAAGACAACGCAGTCGCATATGTACCTAAGGAGATGAATCCGCCGAACTGTCCTGAAGCCAGGCCAACCGAAACTCTTTGGGCTCTAACCAAAGCATATCTTCGGAAAAACATTAAGTCTGCAAATTCCATCGATGCCTTCAAAAGAAACTGGTTGAAAGCCTCCAAAGTCATCGGAAACAGATCTGTGCTGAAGCTTATGTCCAGTGTAAGGTCCAAGGTGCGGTCTCTGGCTTACAATTAATGATGTCGAAAAAATTATGCCAGTATCTTGTTACACAATAAGTTAATTTTACATCAATTAATATATAATTGTAAAAATAAAAATAAACTTTGTTTTATGTTATATAGAACTCGTGCTTATACTTTCTGAAACACCCGATATAAGGGCTTGTTTACTGAGACGCGGGGTATACTTACATAAACTGTTTAAAAAGATCAACCAAACACCAAAACACGGCGCTTCGCGGGCTTGAAAGCTCGAAGACTAACTTTCGTCTTTTGACGTTGACAAGCGTGATATTATTTCGCCTTATGGGTACTTGTGCTACGAATTGCAAGGAAATTTCGCCCCAAACTGTCTACATCGCGCTCTTTCTCGCTTGTCGCGCACGTCGCTGGTAGACGTGCTAGCCGTGCAGTCGTGTGAAAGTTTCGCAAAATTATATTTTTCATGAGACGATCGCGGATTACAAAGATAAACCAATAGTACATTGTGTATTAAGGGTGGGGTAGTAAGTAAGGAATTACGATCGAGGCTCTAGTAGAAGCCCGAAGTCGAAGACTGAGTCGAAATTTCGCTAAAATGAGGGCTTTCTGAGTCGAAGTTCGTAATTCCCGTACCGCCCGTGAAACATAAATACTATTGACGTTTCGAGTCGATAACTGTTTTTATATCTATGAATACTAGAATAGAGACTCACTTGATCTATGCAGCTGTACGCGAAGTGCTGGTAGATTTTCCCGTCACTCCAGTATTAATGATGTCCTCCGTCGGGCTTTTACCACCGCCAATTGCGCGGCTATTTTGGAACGAAATGGTCTCATGCGCGATGATGGTAAAAGACCTGATGGGATGACTCTTGTCCCGTGGAAGTTGGGCCAGCCGTTGGTTTGGGATGCCACTTGCGTGGACACCCTTGCGCCGTCACATCTTCCCGGAACAAGTACTAGGGCTGGTTTTTATCAGCGGAGACCCTCAAAAGGCGCAAATACAGTCAACTTGATAGAAGTCACATATTTGAGCCTTTTGGGGTCGAAACTTTAGGACCGTGGGGACCAGGAGCACACCATATTTTTAAAGATATGTCAAAGCGCCTGATCGACGCAACCCGTGACAAAATGCTGCTGGCCTGTACTTGGCACAAAGGTTAAGCATTGCCATTCAACGTGGCAATGCTGCCAGCATTTTAGGGACAATGCCCACTAGCACAGAATAAGTATTAGTACAAGTACCACTGGTAGCGGTTTGTTAGATTAGTGTAGTTTTAAGTAAGTTTGTAAGTTCTTTCGTTTGTTTGTTTTCTGTTGAATCAAGATAATTAGGTTTAAGTGACTTTCGTACCTATTTTAAATTATGTCAAACTGTAATAAAACTTGTACTATATAGATAACATTTTAAGTCAATTTTTCAATTGCGTGTAAACTCCTTGCTTGAACTTGCATGACCTGTGTGCTGTGCTATACATTTAAAAAAAATACTTACCGACCTTGGGTTTTACGACAAAAAGAGAGCTCGAGGGATTTATATGGGGCATTACGGCCAAGTTAACCTGTATCTTTAGATACTGTTTATGTGCAAGTGTGATGAAATAGTAGTTTATGAAATTGTTGCATAATGAGGGGTATTAAAACACGAGTGTGTGTTTAAGAACCGAGCCGCGAGGCGAGGTTTTTAAGAGTATCACACGAGTGTTTTAATACCTAGTTATGTGCAGTTTCATACACTACTTTATCTACTCTCATACATTACAACAAAACGTATTCAATGAATGGCGCCAAAACCTAGCACATCACCGCGCATGCGATAAAGCTGGCGCTGTCATAGACAAGTAAAAATTGGAATGAAAACTTTTTGCAATGCTTTAAAAATGTCGCGAACCGCATGTGCGTTCCACTATAAAAAAATAATTGATATGGAACCTCGTTGGTGACATAATCTTTTTGGAGTAACTTGTATCGTAATGGTAAAAATAGTACATTACTACAGAGGCCGGGAAGTAGGGGTTTGCCGGCCGAGTGATATAGACGGCCGAGCGAAGCGAGGCCGGATACTTACGAGGCTGGCAACCCCTTTTCACGGCGAGGTACGTATAGTGCTTTTCTCAAACATATGCAATTAAATAAAAAATACATCACTCAAAAAAGTAAATTGATAAATGTCCACCCTAGGGAAGAAAAGTAATTGGGTGTTAAAATAAAGTACCAGGAGCGCAGCGGTAATTAGGAGGTATATCAGGCATAGCGCAACTTAGATCTCAGGCGGTGCGGGCAACCGGCGGGCGGGCGGCGGGCGCACACGACACAGCGCGGATGTCTCCCAAACGTTTATGCACTCCTAGTATTTGACGTTATAACATTTTCTCAAAAATTTTAAAAGTATAATTTAGATATTCAGCCTGTTCATAAAACCAGCTGTCATGGACATATTAAAATTAAAAAAAAATTACTTCCCGGCCTAGGCCTTCAATTTTGTATGAAATTCCTTTACAGTTCTCTCGAGTTGTTCCGTCGGGAACGTGGCACTTTGAAGCCTAAAATAACTAACATAACGCCGACATTACATAGCATGTTTGAGAAAAAATACTTTATAACATTATTTTGTTAGAGGAGTAATGCTACGAGTATTAAGTGGTTTTTTTTTGGTATTTTGTTTATAAAGTATGCCAATATAAATTCGTTTTGAAGTTTATAATTCGAACTTTACGATATGAGAGTAGATAATAGTAGTTTATGCAATAGTTGTATAAGAGAGGTCAAAAAATATGAGTGGCGTGTGTTACGAAGTGAGCCGAAGGCGAACATCGTAAAGGTAAGCGCCACGAGTGTTTTTTGACTTAGTTATACACCGTTGCATACAATACTTTTTCTACGACTAGGTTTCAAATGAAATGCAAAACTAAGCGAAAAAACTTACAAACGAACGAACGAAGTAAAGAACAACAAACGAGCGGGAAACAAGAAAATGACAAAATATGTGTCTATGGTTTACTTTGTTTTTAAATTGACGGAATGGAAAATATAATTATTTACAATTCCAAAACATTTTAATTTGACCAATCAGAATACTTCACCAAATTAAATCCACCAATCACAATACACATCGACTGTCAAACGGAACAATAGGTTCTTTTAGGTACGTGTTTCTCTTTAACTAATTTAATTTTTTTTTTTAAACTTTGTATTTCGTATCAACCAACCAGAATACAGCTATTTTAAAATCGACCAATCAGGTAACTGAAATCATTTCTCAAAACATTAGGTGATTTATAGTTCCTATTTCACAATCGTTAAAATATGATTAAATCGATTGTGCAACGCTAAGCTTTGGCAGCTGGCCGTATCGTTTTATCTCAAAAACGCACAAGTGCTGTTTTGGGGCATAGACAAGATAGACTTTTCTCTGGATTATTCTGCGGACATATTATGTATGTTCTTATGTTAGTGTTCGTGACTATATAAATGACAGATAAAAGTACAGGAGTAGGAAATAGTACATTTTGATATTAGTGCGGAAAGTATGTCATTTCAAACGAGTCCCGAGGTGTCTTGACCCGAGCTGCGAGCGAGGGCCAAGACTCGGGACGAGTGAAAATGACAGTTCCGCACGTATATCAAACGACGTTTTTTAATACATCTGCGAAAAAATTACAATAAATGTATTTCACAATCGTCTAAATCGCTCATTTTTTCACAACAATATTTAATCGTTAGCTAAAAAGGCGTGATTTGGTTTTACTTTTAATTAACAGACTTTTTTCATAATGGCAATGGTTGTGACCATTCAGCCAAATCAAAGAAAAAAAAAGAAACAGTAATTTAATTACCTATATTATTAAAAAATCAAGAAGCACAAATACTCTATTAGCCAGTGGTAACGCATAAAGGTGGATTCACATTACACCGTGCTGGGCTGGGCCCGGCTTCGGCATGGTGTAATGTGAATCCACCTTAATACTCAACTATCCGATCATTCGTAATATTCATTCAGATTCAGCCATCTTGATGAGAGCTGTTTTTTTAAATATTACCTAGATAATTTGTGAGTGTATGTATTTATTTATGTAATTTTATTATTTAAAATTATATTACCTATATTTATAGTTTCAATGCTAAATGACATAATCAAAAATGATTGAACATGAAAACTCTTTGGTCGGATGCACGGCTTGGAAGTAGAAACAAAATTATATTTTAAAAAATTGGAAAAGTAAAACGCACTAGTGCGGAATATCGAACTTTCCGCACGATATACGGCTACGGAATGTACCCATTTTTGAGCAACTGTATTAAAAAAATAGTTACTTGTTAGCAGGAGTCGCGACTGCCTGGTGGGCGCTGCGCGGCGGAGGCGCGCCGGGCGCCCGCACGCGCCGCCACGCGTTGGTGCTCGGGTTGTATAACAGGAGCTCGTTGTACACAACGGTCTATACAAATGAAAATAATTTTCCGAATAAATAAACCTGTTAACCTATAATTTTATAATATTTTCAATATTATTTTTTACAATCTAAATGTAAGATAGTGTATTTTAACATAACGTGAAATATTTATTTAATTTCATATGGGGTCAGCTGTCAGATGTCAAACGCGACACATAGAGTTCTCGATTTTTAAATCAATAAATCAGTTTGAAGTGCTTTCTGAGACGAACTTTCGCTAAAATCGTGAAGTTTAATGATTAGTGTCAAACATGTTTTGAAATCTCCAACTGAAACTTGTTTTTAACAGTGCAAAACTAAAGTGAAATAAGAACAGATGAAGTAAATGACAGTGAGATTTATACACCAACCCTAATTAATGTCATTATCTAACCACTGTCATTCTTCCATATTTCACTCAATGTTGCCATACAAATAAAATTTCCCGAATTATGGGTACCTATATTTCTCGACCGAACGTGAGTTCTATCACAAAAATTATATCAATCAAGTATTCTAAAGGGCCCTCTGTGTTCAAAAAGTTGAGCTGAGCTGGAATTATAAACAAGGATGGAGAAAGAGCTCAAAAAAGAATGCAGGCATCAAATGCATCGAATCGAAATCTCCATCGAATGCTAACAACATAGTCATGCCAAATAGGTATGATGGTTTGCGGAGTGATACAGATGATGTGCCAGGCACGTCATTACAACTTTTAGCACCCACCAGCAAAGCAAATATTGCGCCTGTACCACCACCTATTCTTTTACGAAGTGAAGGACCTCTCAGAGCTTTTGCAATCGGTCATCAACAAAGACAGCTATATTTTCAAAGAGAGATTAAATTGTAAACATTCGGATTGTTACTAATAAGCCATAACCTTATTTAGAGAAAAAGGTCTAATCGGTCATACATTTACAACTAAATCAGAAAAAGGCTTATACATGATGTCTCTAAAAATAACACCAAAACTGAGAGGCCTGATAGAGCAAATTAAGAGCTATCGATTTAACCCTTTATATGTTCAGCGATTTTTACTAGTTTCAGATATATTGAGCATTATAATCTGAATTTTTGTAATTTTCCCTCATGTCCATGTCACGAAAAATCATTATTTTCATGTTTTATTTCAAAGGGTTTTCAGAGGTATCTTACATATTTCAAAAAAACCGGCCAAGTGCGAGTCGGACTCGCGCACCGAGGGTTCCGCACAAACCTTTAGGTAAATAAGTAAAAGTTCACCCATCACTATTTAAATTATTTTCATTTTAATTTTCATCACGACAATCGAATTAAAATATTTGATGTACTCGTAACTAAATATGTAAGGTTTTCGGAATTTTTCCTTTATATGTGCTATGAAACATTGCTTCATGACAAGATTCTAGATCAACTGGAAGTACCCTTTAGGTGTTTATTACCCTTGCTAGTTGCGAGTTGGAAAATATATGGCTTAAATTGCCGTTTCTTTTGATTACGTTGACCTAGAAGTTTGATTTTGTTACAGCTTAAAGGTATTATAGACTTGAGTATTTGATATAAATTTCAATTTAATACCTCTACGCGTTCATGAGGAAAGGGGTAGTAACTTTAAAATTATTAAAAATATTTATTATATGATGTAACTAAAAATGTACGGTCTTCGAAGTTTTTCCTTTATATGTGCTATGAGATGTTGCTTCGTACCAAATTTCAAGATTCTGAGTTCACGGGAAGTACTCTGTAGGTTTGGATTCCCTTGCGAGTTTCGAAATTTTGGGGCATAAACCGCTGTATATTTTGATTGCGTTGGCTTAAAAGTTTGATTTTTTCACATCTCCAAGGGACAGTAGACCTGAGTATTTGATATAAATTTCAATCAATCAATCAATCAAATCGTTTATTGCTGGAAAGTGAGTACAAAAGGTGGTACATAAAATGTACAGTCAACAGCTTAAATAAGTGATCATTTATGTACCTTGTCACTTTAACATTGTCTTTGAAGTGTTATACAAAATTGTGGAACGATTGAAAGCGACAAGGTACATAAATGATCACTTGTTTATGCTGTTGACTGTACCACCTTCCTTTCAGCTTGATACTTCCACGCATTCCTGAGAAAAAGGACGAACGGACAACAAAGTGATCCTATAAGGGTTCCACTTTTTCCTCTCGAGGTGTGAAACCCTAAAAGAAACGTCAACTACCTTCAATGCGCTAACACGTAACGGAATTTCTGTCTTACAGCTAAAATCGTCTATATAGTTTTCTCGTGAATAGGTCAAATAGTTTTATTGTATATGGGGGATCTTTTCCAGATCTCATGAAATATAGTAAAGTCATACCTCCTTTTAAATCGGGCGAGATGAGTGATTTAACGAACTGCCGTCCCATTTCCATACTACCAGTTTTAAGTAAAGTCTTTGAGAGACTAATGTTGAATGATATGTTAGGTCACTTTAATAGAAATAAACTACTTAGCAATAACCATTTCGGCTTTACCAGAGGTCAATCAACTATTGATGCGGCGTCTGTTCTCATTAAATATATATATATATACATAACAGTTGGGAGAAATCTTGCTATGCAGTAGGAATATTTCGTGATCTTTCTAAAGTTTTTGATTGCGTGGATCATACGACCCTTATTTTAAAATTAGAACATTATGGATTGGCCAATAAAGCTTTAAGTCTTATGTCTTCTTAATAGATATGAGCGCCGCGCCGGCGCGCCGCCACCGCTGCGAAAAGGTAACGGCGCGCCGAGGAGCGAGAGAGATAACTGAATCGGTCACTAAAGTTGGGACACCGAGTGATGGCTGATGGCACTTGACGTTTGCTCGCTCATGAAGTTCCCTAAATATTGACAGCAAGTATAAAGGAACAGATGTCAAACTTCATTGTTGCAGGTACCGGAATAGTGATGTACCGCTGGGGCTGTAATTAACCGAAACGCATTTATCGTAACTAGCTTCATCTTGAGATCGTTTTTATTTGCTTTTCGTTGCGTTCATCGTTTTAATCATTTTTAAAAAGAGATTTATCTTCAGATTCTAGATTTATCTTCAGATTCTAGATTCTAGATTTAACCCACGCCCTGATCTCACCTCCATACTTTACCCTTCACGCTTTTAATACGCTTTTTATTTTTTTATATGAGTACATTAAATAAACCTTTTTTTGTATCCTCTTTTATTAAATTGTCACTCAATCGCTGTCAGTTTTGTCTTGACATTACTACGTATTGCGTACATGTGATTCGAATCTGTTTTACCTGTTGTTAAATTTTGGACACCCATACTACCCTTCATTGTTGAGCATTGCTTTTCTATTTGGACTCCGTTTACGCTTCTGATGTGGATCTCGTCACTATGCCCAAACATACGAAAAGTACTGTTTTAAACAGTCAAACACTGAGAGTTCGTTCTTCGGTTACGAAATTAATTTGAACGTGAGGCCGCAAATGGCGGGCCATTGTTACCATTGGGACGAGTGATTGATCGTGTAGCTGATGCATTGCATATTGGAAGGCGAACTGTCATCAGGATTAGTAAAGAAAAATATGGTGACACTGGCCTGGAAGATAATGTTCTTCACACTCCAAATAAGAAAAAACGATCAAAACCAACTGTAGGTATTGATAGTTTTGATTCCGATGCTATTCGAAGACATGTGTACAGTTATTATTTACGCAAGGGATATCCAACGAGGAGCAAGTTAGTAAGTAGAATCCCTGAAAGAAGCCGGCTTGTTTTTTGGCAAGAAAAGTTCTTTATCAAAAGTTTTAAAAGACTGGATTTCTATACACGAATAAACGCAAAATATTAATGGAGTGGTACGATATTGTGATGGCAAGGTATGCTTTTTTACTCCAAGTAAAACAAATAGAAGATTGGCAAAACGTGGTTTTCTTGGATGAGACATGGCTTAATGCCAATCATACAGTTAGCCGTTCTTGGACCGATAATACCGCTGCGTCTACGTCTAAAATTCCATCTGGAAAAGGAGCCAGACTTATCATTTGTCATGCCGGCACTGCGAACGGGTTCGTTGAAGATGCCTTGCTGGCTTTCGCATCAAAAAAAACTGGAGTCTATCACGAAGAAATGAACGGAGTAAAGTTTACAGAATGGTTTACTTCCATGTTGTGTAGCCTTCCTGAACCATCCGTTATAATTATGGACAACGCCCCATATCACTCGATGCTAATCGATAAGCCACCGGCTCAATCTGAGAATAAAGCTGAAATCGTTTCATGGCTACAACGAAATGGCGTAGATGCAAACATGAAGATGTTCAAGGCGGAGTTGGTACATTTACTAAAAATTAATAAACCGCAAAAAAAGCGATACGTTATCGATGAACTCGCGGCTGAATATGGGCACCAAGTCATACGTTTACCACCATACCATTGTGAATACAACGCAATTGAGTTGATATGGGCACAAGTCAAGGGATATGTAGCAAGACATAATACAGAACCTGCATTCACCACATCAAAAATGTTAAAATTATTACAGGAAGCATGTGCACATGTCACTAAAACAGACTGGGATTGGGTGGTAAACAGTACCGTGCGACGAATAAGGGAAGACTATGAAACTGATGTAAACATAGATAATATTTTACACAGTGAAATCATAATTAACGCAGCAGATGATAGCAGTGACGATTGTTCTTCAAGGAGTAATATTGATTTAAATGAATCAGATTAAAATACATTAAAATAAAATACTTTATTTTATTATTGAACATAGCCTTTTAATTTCATGCGTTATTTCTATAATAAGTAATTTTAAAAATATACCACTCGCACTTGACAGATTTTTTTACGATAGTTAAATGGAGTGTTTCACAACACTATGGTCAGATGTGTCAAGTGCCATCATTCGGTGTCCCTACTTTAGTCAGTAATCAGTATGAACGTGCTCGTTGTTGCCGTAGGACGCGTTTCGCAGTCAGCTATGAAAAATGGCTGCATCGTCGGTTTTAGAAAACGTGGACGTATATAAAACGAAAATAGAAAAAATTACAGTGACGACGCTCTCCCGTGTCAAATCAAAGCAGTTACTGCTGGAACTATTTTGTACAATTAATTGTAAATTTAGATGGAAAAAAAAGAACAGTTCTCAACGATCAAGTGTTTTATGTTATGACCCATGTTTAAGAAATGCAAAGGAAAAAGACTGCAATTTATTGTTTGCTGGGTAAGTACAATCTACTTTAAATGTTTATTATTTCTTAAAATAATGTTTACCTATTTCTTTATGGCATAAGTGATTTGATATATATAAATACAGGGTTATTGGTAAGTCGACCTATTCCCGTTAGGAGGCGATAGGGGTGACCATTTGCGATAATTTTGATACACATATGCATTATGCAAAAGTGAATCATTTTTGAGTTATCGCTTTTTTTAGTTTTTTTTTAAATTAGTCAGAAATTCAACTTGAAAAATTTATTACAAAAAAAGTATCAAATTAAATCTATTTTTTATTTCTGATTTACAAAATCAATTAAACACTGGTTATTTCTCAATATTAAAACAGTAATTATCGGTCCAAATTTAAAAAAACGAGACGGAAAACGAAAATTTTTCAATATTTTTTTGCGATCGCTTTCAACTAAAATGCCTTACAAACAAAAAAAACGTTATGAAACTTGGCTTGCAGAATATTTTAAAAACTTAACTGTTTTCTTAGCTCTCCAAAAATACATAACAACTAGGAGCTTATTTATAAAAAAAACTGAAAAAAATCATCACAAAGGAAGCGGGCGGAAATTCATATTCGAACTAAACTAAATTTTAGTTTAGAAGTTCTGACTCAGAAATGCAACTTCAAAAATTAAAATAAAAAAAAATACCAAATTTAAGTAAACTTTTTATATTTGCTTTTGTACAAGATGAAATTGTTGTTCTTATGCAATATTAAAAAAAATATTATCTGTACACGTTTGAGAATGCGAGGCCGAAAACTAAAAAATACATATATTTTTATCAAACTCCAACATAAATTACACGAAAACAGAAAAATTTATCACAAAGAAAGTAACAAGGAAGTCACGTCCGAACATAACTTAAAATTAACTAACTACATACATACATACATAAACTCACGCCTTCATTTTTTTTGTAGTTAATTTTAAGTTATGTTCGGACGTGACTTCCTTGTTACTTTCTTTGTGATCAATTTTTTCAAGCAATCTTTAACAAAAATCATATTAGTTTTAATAGCTCGTTAGAAAGCTGGAAAAACGTAAATTTTTTATGTGTTATCTGCACGCCAAATGTATTGGTAAATTTTTCTGTTTTCGTGTAATTTATGTTGGAGTTTGATAAAAAACATGTATTTTTAGTTTTCGGCCTCGCATTCTCAAACGTGTACTTACAGATAATATTTTTTTTAATATTGCATAAGAACAACAATTTCATCTTGTACAAAGGCAAATAAAAAAAGTGGACTTAAATTTGGTATTTTTTTTTATTAAAATTTTTGAAGTTGCATTTCTGAGTCAGAACTTCTAAACTAAAATTTAGTTTAGTTCGAATATGAATTTCCGCCCACTTCCTTTGTGATGATTTTTTTCAGTTTTTTTTATAAATAAGCTCCTAGTTGTTATGTATTTTTGGAGAGCTAAGAAAACAGTTAAGTTTTTAAAATATTCTGCAAGCCAAATTTCATAACGTTTTTTTTGTTTGTAAGGCATTTTAGTGGAAAGCGAACGCAAAAAAATATTGAAAAATTTTCGTTTTCCGTCTCGTTTTTTTAAATTTGGACCGATAATTACTGTTTTAATATTGAGAAATAACCAGTGTTTAATTGATTTTGTAAATCAGAAATAAAAAATAGATTTAGTTTGTTACTTTTTTTGTAATACATTTTACAAGTTGAATTTCTAACTAATTTAAAAAAAAACTAAAAAACGCGATAACTCAAAAATGGTTCACTTTTGCATAATGCATATGGGGATCAAAATTATCGCAAATGGTCACCCCTATCGCCTCCTAACGGGAATAGGTCGACTTACCAATAACCCTGTATAAAAAAACACGATTTTTATTCCCTTAATGATTCCTTTATCACAGTTTTTGGTTTCACTTTATGAATATGATCTTACTAGATAATTCCTGTTTTATAACCAAATGACGGTTGTGCCGCAGCGTGCCATGGCATTTGAAAACAAAATGGCGACAGACTAAATAACACTTTTCAAGACCGTTTTTTGTTTCCCAGAATAGAGTAACATTTCCATATTTAGTTACAAGTAAATGTTATTAATGTATTTTATTTACTTATATTCAGTTATGATTCAGCGCTTTAAATGTATTTTTTTATTTCAGGGCGAACGTTAAAGCATACAGTAAAAACATTGCAACTAGCAATTTACTGCGCCATTTGAAAGAAGATCATAAGTTAGAAGATACTAAGCAAAAATCAAAGGATCGAGACGTTTTTCTCTGTACTTCGAAAACCAGCCAAAACAACCGAAGACAGCATCATTAAAAAGAAGAAGTGGCAGCTTGCCCGCGACCTGGCTTTATGGTTTGCAAGATCCCTAATGCCATTTGACAGCGTGGACGATGAAGCCATGAAGGACTTTTTTAAAAAGTACAATGTGATTGTTTCGGGGGCTGATCTTCCATCACGGCACAACATCGCTCGAGAAGGACTTGAAGACGTTTAAGAAAACATGTTAAACTACGTTAAATCTATCATTCAAATTCGTACCTCTAGATTTGGGGCATTAACTTCCGATCTTTGGACGGACCAATACAGGCGACGAAATTACATAACTTGTACATTTCATTTCATCAATGAAGAAATGGAGCTTAAAAAAATTAGATTAGCCACCAAACAAGTGACTGAAAAACATACAGGGGAAACAGTAAAAGATTATATTACTGAAATTTTACAAGACTTTGAAATTAATTCTTCAAGTGTTGTGTTGGTGACTGATGCAGGCAGGAATATGATACGGGCTGCAAATTTACTCAATGTGGAAAATCATCTCTGTCTTGGGCATGCACTGCATAACTTAGTAACAGTTGACGGCATTCAGGCAACAGAGGAACTGTTTAACCTTATAACCAAGTGCAAAAAACTAATGAAACATTTAAGATACAGAGCACCACAATTGGAAGCTTCTGCTATTACAGAACATCGTGAATTGCATTTGATGTTGGACGAAATTGGAGAACAATTAGAAAACACAGACGAAGCGGTTCCTTCCGATGAATATACTGACCCTCAGGAGCCACAACACATAGCGAAACTATTTCTGCACCGCCAACTTTAAAAACAAGCACGCCTACTAGATGGCATAGCATGCTTATGATGCTAACAAGTTTAAATAATAGGGCGAATCGCCGGCCTATTAATGACATGCTAAGATACATAGGACGCAATATTTACCAATTAAAAGACCACGAACACAAGCTTATAGCTGATTTAACAACCTTTTTAGAAAAGATCAAACAATTTGTAGAAATTTTATGCTCCGAAACCCAACCTACCATAAAGGGGTTTGGGTAAAAGTGTTGTCATTTGTAAAAGTCATACATTTTCAAGGTGAGCGGCCATCAGTAAAAGTGGTAAATTATGATAGAATAATTCAAAATAAACATGTTTTGTTATGTAATGTAATACTCTTAAGTGCATCGGAGCCGAGATATTTAATATTCTTACCTGGGCGTACTTTTAGTACCAAAAACTGAACACTTAAATCTTAAATGTCTCGGCTCCGATATTATTAAACGCTATAAATTATATATATCTATGTGTATTTTGAAGTCCTCTAAATAACTATGTAAAAATCATCCGTGGCTGCTGAAAAAAATATTGACAATATTCTTCAAACAAATTTACCCAAAGCCCTTTAGCGATGGTTTTCAAATCAGAACTTCAGACTGCTTGAAGAATGTGACGACATCGAGCCTGTCAATTTAACATGACAGAAAAATAAAATGCTGTTAAAATTAGAATATCACTTTCCGACTAACGAAATAATCGTTACAGCATCGTTGTTAGACTGCCGCTTTCATTCGATTAAAGAAATTGACCATTATATGGAAACTCAGGGTACAACTAAAGTATCATTCTTGACAAATATGGTTCAAAAATATATACGCGATTCAGATGTAATGTGTAAAGAACAGCCTTATGCAGTGTCTACGTTAACTGCGGAACCTCAACCAGGTCCAAGTACTGCAACCTCTAACATTTTAGCGAATTTGCCACGAAGACATAGCATCCAACTAGACAAAGACAGCGTAGTCGAAAACGAGTGCTGGAAATACTTCAGTACCTACTGCTACTACTGTTGATTTGGAACCGTTTAATAGGAATGTCTTGCATTATTGGAAAGATAGAAAAACGTTGTTTCCGTACTTATCAGCACTTGCTCGTGCTTTGTTGTTTATCCCAGCAACGAGTACTCAGAGTGAAAGGGTATTTTCTGTGGCAGGACAAATAATAACTGCAAAGCGGTCAAGTCAAGACTAAATCCAATAAGGATTAATCGAATTATATTCATACATGATAATTACAATCATTGTTAAAACAAAGAACCTGTTTTATGTTGTAATTATTTACATTTACTTACAACTTATTTGATTTTATAAAGTGCTGTGATTTAGTAAATTATTTACCTACCTCTAGAAGCTACAAATTTTATTATACTGTAAATTATTAAGTTCTTGTATTCATATTTTATCTCTAAAAGTTATGTGATTTTGCATGAATTCTCAGGTTGCCACAAATCTTTAAATGGCTCTAGCATTATTCATATTTTATTTTTAAACGTTATTTGATTTTGCATGAATCTCAGGGTGCCACAAATTGTTGAATGACTCGATCCAGCTGATCCAGCATTATTTTTAAGACTTCGACGACTTTGTTAAATTCATTTATCTGTTTAAAACCTATGTTTAAACCTAAAACTATTTAGTATACAGTTTATTTTAATGTTAATTGTTATCCAGAATTGTATAATTACATTGTTTTTTTTCCAAGTACAAAGTGCCAAAAATGTTACACTTTCCTGAACCGAAATTTGTTTATTTTTAAGTTCCAATAAATATAATACTTTTATCGATAAACTACGTGTTTTTTCTATGTTTTATCTGCCAACGTCCAAAAAATCGTTTCGAGGTCACGCCGCCGACGACGCCGCCGCCGCCGACCTTCCACACATCGGCGCTCACATCTTCTTATCTAAGCGATAGAACTCAAACAGTTGTTGGTTGTTGTACACAAAACGCAATGTGTTGGAGCTACAGTGAAAATAGGTGTGCCTCAAGGCTCTATTTCCTTTTGGCGACTTAGGTCTATCAGGAAAAATTACTAGGGGGGCTTAGGTCTATCAGGACAAATCGCACCTTCGGTAGGACAAGGGCACAATTGCCCTTGTTGCCAAATGGTACATTGTGCCCTTGTCCTACCTACCGAAGGTGCGAAATGACTAGGTCGACTCAGGTCTATCAGGAAAAATGACTAGTTATAAAAATGACTAGAACGTGATATTGTCAAGAAAATCAATTGGAGAGATGTATTATTACCAAAGAGCGGAATTCTTCATAGCAAAAATCAAACTGTCAGAGGGATTGACCTAACTGTTTTATCGACTTATCGATAAATATTTGTCTTTGGTAAATATTAGGCTTTTGGATATACATACAAACAAATTAACGGTGTCCCTAATTAGCTGACCGCCACTGTATTTTAGTATAATAGTAAAGAATAAAACAGAAAATACTTTTTTTTTAATTTTCTATATAAAAGAAATCTTAATCTTTATTTTCTATATCCATTTTTTTATTGTTTTTCTTTTACGATTAACCATTTTAGTAGCACGGCACGGAAATCACTCATAACAAGTCAAGTGACATAAATGACATACGAGTATGTGACGCTGACATGATTTACTTTAATATGGAGATGCAAGTTGCTTATCAAAGAGGTCAAATGTTACAGAATAATCTTTTAAGTTGATTATGGATACCTAATGCGATATTATTCCGTAACATCGATAAGTCGATAAAACAGTTAGGTCAATCCCTCTGACAGTTTGATTTTTGCTATGAAGAATTCCGCTCTTTGATTATTACCTAAGTATAAAAATGCCGACATTTAAAAAAATCCAAGATGATTATTACCTAAGTATAAAAATGACGACATATAAATAGGTATCAGTTTACTTCAGTCATGGGTACTTCAAATCAAAATAGATTGTATATCTTCCTACCTCTAAAGAGGCTTTCCACCTACATGTTAAGTGTAATCACGTGAAGCGTCTCA
This sequence comes from Acleris laterana, assembly GCA_963966035.1. NCBI lineage: Eukaryota > Metazoa > Arthropoda > Insecta > Lepidoptera > Tortricidae > Acleris > Acleris laterana. The sequence goes on from OZ014438.1 coordinate 46,217,288, forward strand.
TTATGATAAAAATATAATGACAATGACATTAGATTTTGTTTCAAGAAGAAAACGAGTAAATAATGGTTAAAGAATTTATTTTAACGAAGAATCAAAAAACAAACCAACTATTATCGAAAATGGGTACCGGTACAATTTGGACGGCAAAAACCCAACAAGCAAATCGACTCGATGGCGGTGCGTAAATAGAGAGTGTTGTACAGCTTCTGTGACATTAAATGAAGACCAAACGAAAATAACTCGTAGGAGCAATCATACTTGCGAAAATAATGTGAAGAAAAATAATGTATATAATGGCCAATAATGGCCATGCAAAAATATAAAGATGAACTATGCAGTGATTTGGGATCCGTACAGGGAACGTATGAAAAAAATATGGAACCTTTAAAAAAGGAGCGTCAAAGTTACATCGACGAAATGCCCGAGTTCTCTCAAGTAAAAGACGGTTTACATAAACTAGTTAAAAGAACTCTGGAATCTGAAAAAATAACTTACAAGAACTTGAAAGACATCAAAATTCCACGTGGCTTGTCTGATGGAATTTTAGTTGCCGAAGATGGAGTAGAAGAAAAATTGCTAATATTTTTGCCGTCGGTGTCGAGAAATTATCTCGACACATTTTATGGTGATGAATGTTATTTTAGTGATGGAACTTTTCAAGCGTGTCCTAAGCCATTTTATCAGATATACAGGGTGACAGGAAATTCGCCGTATTCCTTGAAAGGGGTTATTCTACAGCTCATTTGTAATGATTTAAGTCCAGTTAACCAGGGGTCAAAACTCATTGGTTTTCGAGTTATTCACGTTTTTAGTTTTTTTTTTAAATACCCTCTTTTCGACCTAAAACTAGTAATTTTGTAAAAACTTCGTCATTTAGAAATAAAAAAAAGTATTTTTCGAATAGCCAATGAACCACTGATTACGAAAAATAAAAAAAAATTACAAAAAAAGCAAAGTTTTGCAAATAAAAGGATTTGAAGTTAGAAGTTCAAGTAATTATTTTCCAAATTTTGTAACATTTTAAAGCATAATTAAAAAAAAAAGTATGACACTTCGCGTACAAATTACAGGAATAAATTGCTTAATTTATAAGCTTTCTAAAAAGGTACAATTTATGACATTTTAATATTAATTTTATTTAAAAATTTACAATTAACAATAATAGCAGAAATGTTTGCGGTTATAAGCTCCATAGTTTCAACCAAAAAACACGGGAAGCGTTGTAGTAAAATGAATTTAGAACAGTTCTTTTTTTTAAATTCAGCTATGGGCTTAGTGTCCTATTTTTAAATAAATTTTCTTTTTAAAAACCTAAGGTGCGTTCCATTTTTAAATTTAGAGCATCTCAAATCGTTCTCTTTTTTAAATTCAGCTAATGTCTTACGACGTTCTATTTTTAAATAATGATGCTTTTTAAAAACAAAGTGCGTTCCATTTTCAAACTTCGAGCACCTCAAAGTTTTTGAGTGACCTACGTAATCAGTTAGTTTCAACTTTCTTTTTAATTCGGACGATATTGATAATTAAGCTTCTTTCTCAAATGGCTGCTTACCAATTCGAAGAATACGCAGATATCGTTTATTGTTACGGACTCTGCGATGGAGACGCCGCTGCAGCTAGAAGAGAATACCAACGTCGTTACCCTAACCGCCGTTTACCTCACGTAAGTGTGTTTGGTTCATCGTACCGTCTTATTCGGAAAGAGGATCAGTTCAACGCCGCCAAGCTGACGCTGGAAGACCTCGAAATGATCCTGCTGAAGAAGAAGAAATCCTTCAGTGTTTCCAGGCAGACGGCACTACTTCGACGAGAAATGTGGCTAACCAGCTCGGTATGTCGCACTGGAAGGTGTGGTTTACACTGCACTCAGCTCGGCAGTACACGTATCATTACACTCCAGTACACGCTATTGAAGAGGGAGACCCAGCGAGAAGGATAGATTTTTGCAGATTCTTAATTAATGCAGATATCGAAGATCCCGAGTACCTGAAGAGAATTTTGTGGACAGATGAATCCAATTTCGACCGTAACGGGATAACAAACTACCACAATCTGCACTATAGGGCTCCCAAAGGTCAAAACCCAAAAAAATCAAGAGAAGGAGCTCACCAGCAAAGATTTTCTTTGAACGTGTGGATGGGAATCGTGCACGACAATTTGATCGGACCTTTCTTTCTGCCAGCACGATTGACCGGCATCGCATATAAAAATTTTTTGAGGGATGAGCTACCGACGCTACTTGAAGATGTGCCGCTTGCGACAAGAAGGAACATGATTTACCAACACGATGGCTGCCCCGCTCACTATTACCGGGGCGTACGACAGTGGATGGATCAGAACTACCCAAGAAGATGGATTGGTCGAGGCAGCCCAACCCCTTGGCCAGCCAGAAGCCCGGATTTAACTCCATGTGATTTCTACATCTGGGGTCACATGAAGGCGTTGGTCTACAATAAACCGATACGTAACGTAGAAGAGTTAAGACAAAAAATTGTAGAGGCGGCACAGACAATGAAAGATAGGCTTTCGAGACGAGTAACAATCACCGAAGTACGAAAAAGGCTTCGTGCTTGCATTCGAAACCAGGGCAAACAGTTCGAGCAAAATTTGTGATGTAATTGATTTTAGTTTTTAAGATTAAAGTTTATTTGATAGTGAAACTGTTTTTTTCCTCATTTTATCCTAACCTTGCTTAATCACTTATCAAAGTATCACTTAAGACTTAAGACAGAAACTGAAGGCAAAAAACCCCACGAATTCGAGACAGAAACAAATTAAATTAATTAAACTACCCCTGACCCTTTGTTTGTGTCACCAAAGGCAATCTGCTGTGCCTTCTACATCAAGAAGATAAGTTAAGATAAGAAACAGAAGACAAAGTAAGCCCTCGGAGAATCTAAAACGACACAAACAAACCCATTAGAGTCAAGTACGCTAAGTAAAGTCTTCTAGCTGTTCTGCTATTATTATTATTAATTGTATTTTTTTTGTATTAAAATGTCATAAATTGTACTTTTTTAGAAAGCTTATAAATTAAGCAAATTATTCCTGTAATTTGTACGCGAAGTGTCATACTTTTTTTTTTAGCTATGCTTTAAAATGTCACAAAATTTGGAAAATAATTGCTAGAACTTCTAACTTCAAATCCTTTTATTTGCAAAACTTTGCATTTTTTTGTCATTTTTTTTTATTTTCCGTAATCAATGGTTCATTGGCTATTCGAAAAATACTTTTTTTTATTTCTAAATGACGAAGTTTTTACAAAATTACTAGTTTTAGGTCGAAAAGAGGGTATTTAAAAAAAAAAACTAAAAACGTGAATAACTCGAAAATCAATGAGTTTTGACCCCTGGTTAACTGGACTTAAATCATTACAAATGAGCTGTAGAATAACCCCTTTCAAGGAATACGGCGAATTTCCTGTCACCCTGTATAGTGTACATTTAGATTTAGGATCAAATGTAAATACTAATAATGTAGTCCCAATAGTTTATGGTTTGCTGCCAAATAAGAGTGAAAATACGTACATACGGTTCTTCACCTTATTGAAAGAGAAATTGGGCATGAATATAAAAGAGTTCAAGTGCGATTTTGAAGTTGCCGTAATGAATGCCGTGATGAACGTTTTCCCAGAAGCGGAGATATTTGGCTGCTTTTACCATTTTCAAAAAGCTATAAGGAAGAAGGCCGAGGATATTAAACTGTACTTTGATACCAGAGAAGGAAGGAAACTGATCCGATTAATAAGTAATTTACCTCTCATACCTGCGGAGAATATGTGGGAAGGATGGAGTTCAATACTCAACACTGTTCAAGAGAATAATGAAATAAAGCAATTCAAAAACTATTATTTAAAATACTGGATGAACAAGTATCCATTGCACATTTTAAGTTGCTCTACGAACACACATAGAACGACGAACATAGTTGAAGGGTGGCACCGGAGGCTGAATACGAAAGCTAATACGAAGGCTGAATACTAAGCGGCTTACTCTGTTTCGTTTTATCAAAACCATTAAAAAAGAAGCTATACATTTCGACTACAAAATAAAGAATAGCTTGTATTTTTCGGAAAAGAAAAACAGAAGGAATAGCGACATCCTTTTTGATAAGACGTACAAAAAATATTTAGACCAACCACAGCGAAAGGAAATGTCACCACTTCAGCTTATTCATAAAGTTGTAATTTCAGGCGAAAATATATGTAGATTATAGGTACTAAATACACGTAAACGAGTTTTTTTTTATTAGTTAAGCAAACAGAATAACAGTTGTTTCGAAATTTATTTCGTTTTAAGGCAAAATAAAAGAATGTTTTTATGGAACATCGCAGTTTTATTTCATTAGTTTTTTCTCAAAGTGGTTTTTGTATTCGAAACACTTCATTTAAGATAAAATTCCGCTTATTATAATTAAATCATTTTCCAAATATAAAAAAAAATGTAGGACGTAACGTTGTCACTCAAACAAATATTAGGTCGCTCAAATATTATGATGCTTCTCATTTTGTATTTTAAGTAACTCAAATTAATGTTTGTAAGTTGCTGTTCTGTTGATTTCTCGTCACTCGCAGTCAGTCGCTCACCTAGTAATACTATAACCTAAATTAATTATTTTTGTCACTTAAAACTTTAATTTACAGTCACTCGTTTAAATACTATCCATTATCATTTAGAACATTTGGTAAGGGATTGTTGACATTTTTATACTTAGACGTTCTGGATGATAATCTTGCCAAAATAATGTTTACATTTTTAAATATTGGCATTTCTATACTTGTACTTTCTGGTTTATAGACATTTTTACATATTGACATTTGTAAATATCGTCATTTCTATATCTCGACATAAATAGCCTTCGACAATTTAATTTTATAAATTTGTCATTTTTATACCTAGTCATTTTTCCTGATAGACCTAAGTCGACCTATTCATTTGTCCTGATAGACCTAAGCCCCCCTAGTCATTTTTCCTGATAGACCTAAGTCGCCAAAAGGCTCTATTTTTGGTGTATATAAATGAGTTACCACCAACAGTAGATAAACTTTGTGATATTGTACTTTTTGCTGACGACACTTCACTAATTGTCAAGGTAGATAGAAAAACTGCAGACTACAGTGCGATAAACGCCACACTAGTTAAAGTACTTAATTGACAAGATTTCATATTTTCAAGACTTTAATTTTATTCGTTTTATAGATATATTGCGCGTTTGGAAGGAGAAAGACACTAATAGTTTTAAATTTTCTCTAGAATGAATAATTATTTTATTATTAATTTATTAAGATGTACTTATTCTAAAAGGGCGTAACTTCATTTCTACGACACAATGGACATATTACGTTAGTCCAATCTGTACCTATATAAAAAAGTATCATGTCAACCGATAAAGGGCCACTTGCACGAAAAGTTTAACCCTGGGTTAAGACACTGTCTCTATCCATCTGTCAATAGTGTCAATGTCTAATTTAAAGTATGACAGCTTTTTTTCTCGTGAAAAAGGCAATGGTATTATATCTATTCAGGCATAGTATTGGTAAAACTCGATATTTGTATTAACTTACTTGTAATTTTGAAAATAAAGAAAAATAAATCTAAATAAATATTTTGCCGTGTTCAGGAGGTAAAACCCTTTCGATTCGTATAGTAATTTGCAGGTGTCACCAAAATGAAATGTTGTCAATTGATTTACTTCCAATCATTTGCTACTAAATGCTAAGAAAACTAAATGTGTTAGGTTCACTTTGCTTAACGTTAAACCGGTAGATTCTAGAATTTTTCTAAATGACGAGTGTTTGCAAATGGTAGATAAGTTTTCCTAGGCATAACAATAGATAAAAAATTGCAATGGAGTCCCCATATAGCTGTACTGGCAGGTAAACTAAGCTCGGCAGCTTACGCCGTCAGGAAAATTAGACAATTAACCAATGTTGAGACAGCTCGCTTAGTTTTATTATAGTTATTTCCATAGTGTCATGTCGTACGGTATTCTGGTTTGGGGTAAGGCTGCTGACATACAAACTATATTGGTTTTACAAAAAAATCATTCTATTTACAACTTAAATTCCCGTGACTCCTTAAGTGAACTTTTTGAAGAAATTAATATCTTAACTGTAACGTCTCAATTTATTGATGAAAATATTATTTATGTTATGAAAAATTTAGATTCTTTCACCAATAATTCTGATATACATAATTTAAATACTAGAAATAAAAATAAAATCGCTATTCGAAAATTCCGCGTTCGTAAAGTATATCCGTAAAGTAAATCATTTGTTGGTCAATGCATTCATTTGTATAATAAATTACCTGGCATAGTTTTAAAGTTACCCTTTCCAGCATTTCAAAATTACTTGTAAAAGTCGTTAGGTAATGTCTAAAGCGTATTATAGTGTCGAGGACTATCTAACAGACAAAAATGCATGGTTAAACCCGAAACATTGTCAATAAGAATTTTATCAATTGCAAAAGCTTTATCTTGTCTAGGGGACATCGTTGATGTAGGAAAACGTATCGAAACTTTTATGTGGTCATCTTGCACCGTGTTATAAGTTATAGACAAATATAAGTAGGTGCGGTTGTTTTTTCTCCTTTTTCTTCCTTTATCTCTCACAGAAGATTTTTGGCCAGTTTTCCTGCTGATCTACGCATGTTATTTGATATTATATTGAATTTAATATTTATTGCTTTATATAATGCTAGATTAAGTAGTACCTACCATTGAAATATATTTAAACAATGACTGACTGCTCAGTTTCTTGCGGCGTTTCTTCTCAGCAGTGTCTCCTCTTGGGAAGCGCTGGTAGATTCTTGACGTGTAAAAGTGCCCGTACGGCTTACTTACTGAATAAATGTTTTTTATCTTTTATGTCGTGATTTGGTGACCTGAGCTCTGTGTAAAAAAAATGAAGTGCTTTGTGTGCAACAAACTCGTTAAAAATGTGTCCGAAAAAATAACGTGCACTCATACAAGTTGTTCAAAAGTGTACCACATCTTGTGCGTAGGTGTGTCATCCGAATCAGGTGAAAGAGCCTAGAAAAGGTGACGACACACTAGTCGGACCTGGTTCTGCCCAAACTTCTGACGCCTCCATTAGGGCCGAAGTGCTAGCGGTTATTAAAAAATGCCCTACCGGCAGCTATCCGCGACATCAACCCTATGGGCCCCAGGCTGCGCGCGCTCAAAAACAGGAGTATCCCAATGGTCTCTCAGACAGGGCTCGGAAAACGGTATTTTTTTCAAAACGGTTTCGTCTTAAATGCCTAAGGAACGATTTGTTTCGGTTTCGTTCGCAAATAACGTTATAGAAAACGTTTTTGAACAAGAACGAAATTGAAATCTTTTTTGATCCATATAACGTTTTTAACCGTTTTTTCCCATTTGCTGGGTTCGGTAGGAATATTACAAATATCATCCAGTCAGTTAGTATTTAGCAGCCACGCGACGCGGTTTTCTTTGCTTGTTTCTTTAGAGCTTAGATTATTATTGGACACATAGAAAGTACCATTATTCTGTGCGGAGTACATAATTGGGCGTTTTCAGAAAAAGTTGTTGGAGACGTTAGAGGAATTCCACTTAAAAAAATATTTTAGTTTACTTTATAATGTAGTAAAATCGATAATATATTAAATGAGCAACATGAAAATACAAAATTTATAATAAAATAATGACTATTTCAGTAAAAAAATCCAATTTGATTTCGTTTCTGCTCGTAAGAAGTTCTATTACGCCACTCATTTTAGAACGGGTTTTAAAGAAAACTAGAAAGGTTTAAAATGTTGTGAAGTTTTTTTGATAAAACTTGAACTAAAAAGTGTTCTAAAAAAATAATTATTAATCATATTATTATAATACTATGAAGTTTTATGACAAAACCTTTCCTTAACGCCACCTTTCAGTACTTTGTACTATATATTATTGTCTTTGGAGCGACGAATGCGTAATATTATTTAAAAATGTTCTTTTTTAACGAATTATTAGTTAAATAGAATGTGTTTAACAATAATAGCTTCTTAATATCTTTGATGTAATATTAAATATTTAAGAAATTCAATCACATTAATAACGGGACAGTGACGTATAGTGAAGCTCGAAATGGCGTTTAGGAACTATAAGGTTCATATTGCAATATTTTTATACTAAAACAATTAATTAAATTAATGAATTTTAACAAGGAATCTCATGAGATCAAATCCTAGGTTCCCCCTGCGTAGTAATAGGCATGCGGACCGGTTAATCGCGGATAAACACAAGCTGGCCAAAACAGAGCAATCCGTCTATTTCCTGGGACCCGCTGTGTACAATCGCCTGCCAAAAGCCGTAATAGATGCGGCTTCCATCACACAATTTAAGTACAAACTTAAAAAATGGCTCCATGAGCGTCTGTTTTATGACTACGACGAATATTTTGATCTAGCCCTCACTGGCTAATAAATATTATTACTTTTATAATAAATCGACATGTTGTTCGTTTTAATGTATTATTTAAAAATCAATTAAATATTAATTATAAATTTATAATGCATATTATCAAATTATGATAGTACTATGTACACTGACCTATAACAATTGTTACGAATAAATTATTTCATTTCATTTCATTTCATTTCATTTCATTTCATTTCATTTGAGATCGTTGACTCATCATCATCATTTTTAACCGACCAAGAAAAGGAGGTTCTCATTTCGTTTAAAATAAAGTAATCACCTTCCTGTTTTATCATCAGACCCCGGATTCCATCTCTGATCAAAGTGCTTGTCAAGACAAAACAAACGAGCCCAAACTCGATGGGGTTGCATTGTTTAATTACAGAGTTCCCGTGGGCACCTTCCGGTTTCATCTTTATACCAGCTCAATGAAACCATAATATTGAATCGTCATCGAGTTTACATACGTATTCCAAATTTTAGCCCATTCCAGTAGCGGAAAAGACTGCTTCAAAACTGAATTGCAAGAATTGCAATCTTAGGATTGCATGGCAGTCTTGTGAATGCAAATGTCTATGGGTCACAGTTTCCACTTACCATCAGGTGGCCTGTGTGCCCGTTTGTCTTCTCTATGCCATAAAAAAAAAAAAAAAAAAATTGACCTAAACAAACCCACAGACAGACGGACAGGCAAACATAGGTACTTTGCAATAAACCATTTGTGTAGGTTAAATAAAATAATTGGCATTTTATTAAAATAATCTTTAAATCTCTTTATGAAACGAGCTTAAGAATTCTATTACGCCACTTTTTAGTTCTTTTAACGCGACCGTGGCGGTTTGGAGGTGACGTATCCATGCCATTCAAACATTCACATAAAATTACAAATAAACTATTGAACTTTCTTTAAATATTGCCTTTGATTCCGAATCAGCATTAATTATTAAATATAACATTATAAAAAATCAAAAACACAGGATTATCTTACCTTGTTAAAATTGGAGTCGTATGAAGAAACCTATTTAAGGTGCAAACTCCACGCTACCACTCTAAACACATTTCACGGACAAACTGCTGTCATTTGAAACCAAATGACGACTACCATAGACTTAAAATGCTGCCATAATTCAGAATTTTCATGTATTGTGGTGTTTTATTTCCAGGAACATAATAAAATACGGTCGCGTATACGGGAAATTCCCCATGAGCTATTTCGCGGGACCGATTAAAACCTGTATTTTTCAAAGAAATTTCTATGTAAACGCACTTGTTTTACGGTTTAAAATTAAAGATCGGTTCATAACTGACCAGGACACAACTGCTGACTTTTAAACAGTCTTATTTAGCATTTTAGGGCAGATCTAAGATTACCTACTAAACAAGTTCATGCTTGTCGCCGCTTTGTAGCCGAACGCCGCGCGCGGCCGCGTCCCGTGGATTAAACCGGTTTTTGATAACGTTCTCGTTTCGTTTCCGTTCCGAACAAAATGCTGAACGAAGAACGGTTCGAAACGTTTTTAAAACGTTATTTTGAATAACGTTTCCAAGCCCTGCTCTCAGACCCCGACCGCGCAAACGACTTGATTTGCTTTCCACGTCCTATCCACTTACTCGTACACTTTTTATATATACAAATGTACATTTTTGGAAAGATGAAAATATAACTTACCCTATTACTTATGTCAAAACCTAAACTAAATAATGCATAATTTAGTGTATGCAGCCAATTGATTTCAGAAAAAAGTAAAACTGAGGCAGGTTCCCAAAAACACTCACAAGTAAAAAAATACTACACAAAAGTATATCTTTGTAATTTTCTGTTTCTCTGTTATATTCTATAAAAAATGTTTAGAGTTCACCTGACCATATTTAGATTTTTAAGTATTATGATTGGTTGATGTTTGTTTGTAGCTAATTTTACACTCAATCGATTGATATTAATGTGAAAGACTGAGGACGGATACTCGTACCGACAACCACCCGGCAACCATAGCTGCCGCTGGGAGACAACGCCATTTTGGGGCCGACAAGAGTTTGTACCTACTTTGTATAATTTTAGTTTAAATATTAACACAATATAAGGGCATAAACATAGAAAGTTTTATTTTAAAATGCCAGTATAAAAATAATGTATTATATTCAGGGGTATTAAAAATAAGTTTTTCTACTTATTATATATTAATATAATTATTCAGCCAAAAAATAATGATTTAGACAATGTATCTTTTAGGATTCGAGCGACGGACACGCTCAGGGTGCGCCAGGGGTGCAGCACCTATTTTGTTCAAGTTCATTCTATCTCGGAGAAACTTGCATTGGTCAAGTTTTGGAAGCACTCTAAGTGGTTACTGTTTTTGGTTATTAGTTTAGCCGACGGCTCTATAAAAGTCGCCCTAGCTGCCGCGAAGAACTTCGTCACGCCGACAAAGCCTGTCTCAAAACCTAGGCTAGAACTTCAAGCGGCCGTCCTAGGTGTACCGACTAGCCAGAACGGTCATAGAAGAGCACAACTTTCAAATCACTTCAAAGACATACTGGAGTAACTCACACACGGCGCTAGCATGGATACACGCCGAACCCCGCACATAGAAGAAAATACAAAGAAAATTAACAGCGATGGGTACCGTCACCACACAATACAACTGACGACACTTCACGCGCGACACCGGCCGACTTCGACGCAAGACTTAGGTAGTTCATCCCGTCATTCCTTTACAATTGCAGTGACTGCAGAGGCCAAGGAACTGTGCAACGCGAACAGTCAAAGAGAGCCACAGAAACACAAGCCTAAACCTGTACTAAAGCGCTTCTTAAAATGGACACGACTACTAAAGGCCCCCGCGCGTGTGGTCGTACTACATTTCATCTATCTCGTGCGCTACCGCCCCAGCACGCCCGCACAGCCCGAGACACAGCTCGTGGCCGCCGCCCGAAGAAAGAGGACTAAGGTCTCCAATAGTTTAGTATTAAGGTCTCCAATGAGATATGAGACCAATTAGCAGCTTTAACCTTTCCTATGCCAAAAGCGTCACGTAATCTAACCCTGTTGTATGCCGGGCTATGACATCATCAGTGTCACGTGACCAAGTTTAATCACTCCTAACTCGAATGTGATTTAAAGTTTTAAGCAACTGAATGCCATAAATGACAGTTTTTTTTTTCTTTACCCTCAACTTAGAACCCTATCTTAAATTAATCCAATATCAAATAACCCGATTAAGCCACTTAAGGACAGATACGGCACTAGCCATAGGGCCAGGGTCGAACGGATCCGGCATTATGCATAACAAAGGTTAAGTTTACTTGTTTACTTGTCTTAAGGTCTACAGGAAAAAAACTTGGCCGTAGACACCAAACTACCCTAACATTTCATATCAAAAGAATGATCCAGGATCCACATTAACGGTAACTTAACCTAATAACTAACTACCTAACTTAAACTACCAGTGGCCTATCCCACAAAACTTACAATTAAAATTCTACAATTGTCACATTACAAATTTGTCATATAACAAGTGTGCGTACCACAAAATATACAAATTACATATTTGTACTGGAAAATTTCTACAAATATGTAAATTGTATAAAAAACCTACAATTTGTTGTATCACAAAACTTTACATATCGCACAACTGTTTTCCGGAAAACTTACAAATTTGTAGGTGACAATTGTATCATGCAACAGTAGTTGTAGAAATAATTGTACATATTTGTAGAATTGTAGCTACAGGTTGACAATTCACCAAACGTGTGTCATTACCTTTTTACAATTATTCCAACGCTCGTAATTGCATTACATTATATTGAACGATTTACAATCCCAAGTTTAACGAAATGCTTAATTCAAGTGACAGTGATAGTGAAACAGAATTAATAATTGTAAGACGTCCCAGGAGAAATATAGAACGAATAAATTTAACTTTCAACATTACAGATTTTACGTTTAATCAATGATTTAGAGTTAGTAAATCTACCGTGGAATACCTTGGAGGACATCTTCAACATCCGACACGAAGAAGCCACGCCCTTCATCCGCAATTTAAAATTGTAACTTTACATATTTTTATTTGTATATTTACAAATCTACAATTTGACAATTTTGTAGTTGTTATTTTTTTGTGATACGTTTCCACAAAAGTAAATTATATTTTGTATACTACAAACTTGTAACGAATACTTTTTTGTAATAGTTGTGTTACATGTGTTTGTTTACAATGCTACAATTTTGTCGAATTGTACACTTGTAAAGTTTTGTGGGATAGGCCACTGGCCTAATTTCAAAATCTAAATGTTATAGAAGTGACTTTTAGGAACTAACCATAGCAATCGACCAAGGCGCGTGTTTAATACTCGCTCCCGATCCGCTTGATCACTATATTTCGTCAAATAGAATCCTGCTTACGAGCGTTTCGGGCTCAAAACGGGGGCGGACGGCGCGCGACCCTATCGCTGCGGTGGTTCGGGCGCTTGCTATGGTTAATCCCTTAGTGTTAATAGATACTATGGTAGATCTTTGTAGGGGTCACCTTTCGACCATCATGATACTCTCCCCCAAAGAGAATTAGCTCGTTACTAGTGGGGTGGGGCGTCAGGGTCGCGTAGGCCCTGGGTGAAGGCGGGCCTGGGATAATCTTTTCTTTGGCTGCCAAAAGCTTTGCTTCCTCGAGCTCTATCTGAGCTACCACATTAGCTATATCTTCCTGAAATTTCGAAGAATATAGTAGTAGATAGATCTTTGTTTAGTGGCATAATAAAATATGTCAAATATAGTAGTATTTTAGGAAAAATATTTTTAAGCACATTTCACATTGTAGGTGTACGGAAATGTAATACCATGCCGGTGTTGACTAACCTCTCCCAAATTAGCAAGTTCTTTTTTACGCTTATTCGCAATTTTTTTCTCGGTTTTAACTGCTGTTTTTACTGCTCCACTAAGTTTATTTTTATTCTTCTTTTTCCCCATCGTAACGAATTATATTACTAATCAAACTCGTAAAGGGGAATGTTTACTTACAGGTTATACCCTATAATCTGTGGTTATACCAGACATATCCTATAATCTGTGGTTATACCTAAGGCACAGATTGTATACCACAGATTATAGGATATGTCTAAAGTGTGGGTGCGTGGCGTGCGTGCATATACAGATAATATATTATTAGACATACCCTACAATCTGTGACGCCACCGTAAACATGCCGTAAACGGAATGTAGTTTTCACAGATTGTAAGAAAGCGTCTAAAGGTAATTGCATTCATATAATGGAATTAGTTGTTAATGATTCAAATTGTATATATTGAAGATTTCGTTGTGTCAAGCCTTTATATCGCTATCCATCAGTAGTCTGTGGGCTTTGCTTCACAGATTATAAGAGTATGCTTTTACTTATAATCTGTGCTTGCCAGTGTTGCCAGATCTACTGGACTTTAGAAGTTCGCGTGTCAAAAAAAAAAAATATTATACACATAACTTTCAAGGTTCTTAAGGAGTTGACAGAAGTGCGTTGAGTGAGTCTGTTCAATTTCTAGGTTATATTCCCTCAAAATATTAAAATCCCTTATTTTTGTAGAACGGTGGCGGTTTATTAACAAGGTTTAGATACATAGTAACTTAAATAGTATTATTAAATTGTTATCCATTTGGCCGTCGGGCCAAGTGGTAAAAAATGGAATGTACTGAGAAGGAGAAGCCGCCGGATCAAGGTGGTGGCATTTCCAAGGACAACGAATGTTACATAGTCGATGATCCCGTGGAATTAAATAGGAAACGAGGCTTCAAGTCCTTGGAAATGTCTCCAACTGACAAGGTTTTAGAACCTGAGATAAAGAAAGTGATGCAGGGTACTGACAGTCCATCCATTGCCCTCATCTATAAACACCCAGATTTCGACAATGAAACGCGCAAATATGGATCGAAAGACAAGGGCCCTTTTCTTGTGCATGTTTCCCGTGATATTGAATCCAGCAATTCTGGTATATCACTGCAACCTATTAAGGTTGGTCTCATTTTTGCCAAAAACAACATTGAGAACATTAAAAAAGATGGTATAAAATCGTTAGGTAGAAACCGTGTCTCGGTAGAATTTAAGACAGCAACTGCTGCAAATAACATTGTTGAGAACCCCACTTTGGCACGTCACAAGTTAGTAGCATCCATTCCGTCATATCATGTCACCCGCATGGGCCTGGTTCGAGGTGTCCCTGTAGACTGGTCAATGGAAGAATTTGTTAATGCAACAGAGTCAAAACAAGGTTCAGGTAAAATTCTTAAAGCCCGACGTCTTCAGCGGAAGGTTACAAAAGAATATAGTCCTCCAACATGGGTTCCAACTCAGGCTGTGGTGGTGACGTTTGAAGGCCAAACCTTACCATCGAATGTTTATGCTTTCTATACCTCACTCAATGTAGAAATGTATGTGTTACCTACAATTCAATGTAGAAAATGTCTGAGATACGGTCATATTCAAACTCAATGCCGTTCCGACGCCCGTTGTTACAAGTGCACCAAAAATCATCCCGGAGAGACTTGTAATATCATCCCAGAGCAAGTCACTTGCTTGTACTGTTCTGGTCGACACCATGCAACAGATCAACGCTGTCCCGAATTCTGCAGGCAAAAATCGATCAAAATGATTATGTCAGAGCACAGTATCTCATACATGGAAGCTGCAGCTAGAGTCCCAGCTGTTCGAAGACCCTATGCCGATGTGACAAAGGTCATGTTCTCCCCCTCCCCCTATGAAGACCAACGACAATCTCCTGCCCCATATTCCTCCCCCTCCCATGCCCAGTCCCCGACTACATCTTCATACCGCCAGACCGTGACTCGTCATCCCCGAGCAAGGACCCCACTATCTCCTGGCTACGACCGCAATGCTCACCAAAATATAGTATCCTCTCCTAACTCCCAGGTTCCTAATGGATATGCTTTGTTGTCCCAATCCAATCATATAGGAACTGTAACACCCAATGATGACATGATGGAACTCCTCTTTAAACTACTTACAAATATAATCGCCAAATGGAGCGATTGTTTACCGCCCGACGTTGCACCCTTGATGTTGACACTTGCAGAAAAACTATCTTTCTCCAATGGCCCCCCAGGCCACATTTCTTCAATGGAATAGTCGTAGCATTAGTCCTAAAAAATCTGACTTAATAAATCTAATCAATGACCACGCTATCTCTGTGGCGGCCATTGCGGAGACTTGGCTGAGACCTGGATCCCGTTTTAGGATCCCGGGTTTCTCCTGCCTCCGTGATGATCGCAGTGACGGACGTGGAGGCTGTGCATTATTGATTAGAAGAAGCTACCCTTTCTCTCAAATCTCCCTTCCCCCTCACTCCAATGAAATTAACGCAGTTGCGGTAAATGTCATAGGAATTAACATTATTTCAATATATATCCCTCACCCAGCTTTAAATTTAATTCCTGACCTCTCCTCCATTCTATTCTCTGTCCCTCCTCCTCTCCTGATTATGGGTGATTTTAACTCTCATAATACTTCCTGGGGTTCAACGCACGATGATACCTTCTCTTCCTTCCTTCTTGACTTGTTTGATGACATTAACGTCTCTGTCATCAATGATGGAGTACCAACTCACAGAGTGTACCCTGGACAGAACCCTAACTCAGTTCTGGACTTGGCTGCTTGTTCCCCAAATCTTTCTTGCCTGCTCTCCTACCAGGTGCTGAATCAGTCGTGTGGTAGTGACCACTTTCCAATTATTATCTCCAAACCATCCTCTGTTTCCCCTTTTTCAGCCCCTGATCCCCTTCTGAAACATAAGTTAGATAAAGCAGACTGGCCAAACTTCTCACTTCAAGTTGAAAAAGGATTGAAAGAGCTTGAGGATTCCCCTTTAAATCCCTTTCAGAAATATGATCATTTTAAATCAATGCTTACAGAAGCAGCAAATAAATTCATCCCAGTAAAAAAGTCACGTAACTCCAAAATTCCCTCCCCGGCCTGGTGGAATGCGGAATGCACAACAGCCGTCAAAAAAAGAAAGGATGCAGAGCGTGCATATAATGAATCCGGTCTGTCTGAGGACTTCATATCATTTAGAAAAATGTCCGCTTATACTAAACGCTTTTTGAGCAAAACAAAAAAAAGAGCATGGAAGGGATTTTGCGAAAGCTTAAACCCCCGAACTCCTCCATCAATAATTTGGAAAAACATTAAAAAATTTCGAGGCTCTTTCAAACCTGACTGCTCCTCAATTTCTGATCCTTTTTCCTGGCTAGCAGAGTTTGCAGACAAGTTGGCTCCTCCATCCGTCCCTGAGAAGTCCTGCATAGATCCAACTCCTCCCTCTGCTGGTCTAGGCCCTCTGGACAACCACTTTTCCGCTTCAGAACTTGAGTTGGCGTTGGACAGACTACGTAATAGTTCTCCTGGAGAGGATGGCATACCATACTGCTTTATTTACAAACTCAGTCCTTTTTCAAAAAAATATCTGCTGAATTTGTTCAACCATTTTTTTATGTCTGGCGAGGTTCCTGTCGATTGGAGGACTCAAATCGTGATCCCAATCCTGAAACCCGGTAAGAACCCCCAAACTGCATCCTCCTACCGCCCAATAGCCCTCTCTGCATCAATGGGTAAAATTCTTGAGCACCTAGTAAAAAATAGAATTGAGTGGTTAGTTGAAAATAAAAATCTGCTTGCTAACACCCAGTTTGGATTTCGCAAAGGTAGAAGTACCATGGACAGCCTAAGCATACTCACTTCTGACATTAGACTGGCCCTCTCTAATAAGGAACATCTTGTAGGGTGCTTCTTGGATGTGTCAGCTGCGTATGACAATGTGTCACTCCCGCTGCTCAGAGCAAAAATGCTACAGCTGAGTATACCTGTGAGGATAGTTCAAATTGTCTGCAAGCTGTTTATGGGCAGAACCATTAGAATCCGCTCTGGTAGTTACTCTTTCCCCCCTCTAACCCTATGGCAGGGACTGCCGCAGGGATCAGTACTCAGTCCCCTTTTATATAATCTATATACATATGACTTGGAACATTCTGTCTCCCCTTTCTGTAGAGTTCTTCAGTACGCAGACGACCTGGTCCTGTATTTTCCTGCTCTGTCGGTTGATATTGCATCCACAAGATTAAATGAAGCCCTCTGTTACCTTAAAGACTGGCTGGATGAGCATGGGCTGTCTCTTTCACCTTCGAAATGCTCTACAGTAACTTTCACCCGAAGTAGGGCCATCCCTGCGGCAGATATTATTTATGAGGATGAGATTATCCCAAACAGAGACTCAACTAAATTCCTTGGTGTAATCTTGGATTCTAAAATGTCTTTCATCCCCCACTTAGGTTACATTACAGGGAAATGTGAGAGAGCCATCAATGTTCTGCGGGCCCTTTCTGGGACTTGGTGGGGGGCTCACCCTTACTGCCAAAAATTGGTCTATAACGCCATAGTGCGTAGCCATTTAGATTACGGTTCTTCTATTCTGAAACCATGTAACAAAATAGCAATTAAAAAATTAGACCTAATTCAAGCGAAATGCCTACGAATTATTCTTGGTGCCATGAAATCTTCACCAAAAAATGCTATGCAGGTTGAGTGCGTGGATCCTCCCCATTCCCTTCGCAGGCAGTATCTTGCTGATTGTTTTATGCTCAAGGCCTGCTCCATCTCTAATCACCCTCTCGTTCCAATCTTGGAGGCCTTATCCCATGAAGTATCTGTAAACACATATTGGTCACATAAAGTAACTCCGCCTAATGTTATTAGTTATTCGAAATTGAAAAACCTTCCTTCCCCTCTTTATATAACGGACAAAAATCCCTTATTCCAAAGTGATTTTGAAGATTTAGTTTACTGCCCTAGAATAATTTTTGATTATGGCATATCCAAAGATGACCCAGCAGCCAACATCAAATTTAACAGGGAAATGGAAAAATGGCATGATTGCTTACCTATTTTCACGGATGCATCCAGGCTGGATGCTGGAGGTTGTGTAGGAGTGGCTGTATGGATCCCCAAATTTCATGTCCTTTTATCTCAGAAATGCCCACCTATGTCGTCTGTTTTCACCGGTGAGTCGGCAGCCATCTTGGAGGCTATAACATTATGTAGAATCTCATAACATTCCTAAAGTTATAATTTTTTCTGATGCCAAAAGTTGCCTACAAGCAATTGCAGGTAACCATTTTAAAATGAAAATTAAATTCCCTATTATTCTTAAAATTAAACAATTACTCAATAGTTGTGACAAAAAAGGGCTCCAAATAACACTTGCTTGGATTCCGGGTCATTGCGGTATTGAAGGAAATGAGTCTGCTGACCTGTGGGCGAAAGAGGCCGTTGAAGTTGGTTCCCAAATCCACAATAATATTTTCTCCTCAGACTTAACATTAAAGGCCCGGTCCGACATGAGAGATTCATGGCAAGATATGTGGAATAGCTCCAGACTTCTGAAAGGCCGCTACTACGGGAACATTCAACCAATCGTCCCTCGTAAGCTATGGTTCTTTCGCTTCCGCTCTGCAACGAAACAGATTTCTTCTACAATTTGTAGGCTTCGTTTAGGACACTCTTGCACCCCGGTGTTTTTAGCTAAAATAAGGGTACTGGATAATTCGCTTTGCGAATGTGGCATGGATGAAGGTACCCTGGATCACATTTTTTTCGATTGCAATAGGTTCAGTTCATCCTTATACGATATCTTACCAAAAAATATCCCTCGGCCGATCAACTTTTCATCTCTTCTCACTATTATGGACCCTCCCCTTACTGATACTCTTATAAGATATATTGGGGTTACTAATATAAAACTTTAGCTTTTAAGTTTCACTAGTTATAGTAAAGTATAATTATATATTTTTTCTTTTCCTTATCCTCTATGTTGGTAACCATAACTTTCCGTCATCCTTTTTCCCGCTATTATTAACTGTCAAATCTCATGTGATTGTCTGTGTTGTCCATAACATTTTGTTACTTGTTTTAGGAATCCTTCCCTGATCACTCCACAAAAGTCAAAATTCACAACGACACCGAACATTCTCGTCACGTGCGTTATGTCTTCAACTCGTCATTGGCAAAATACACCTTGCCAAAATAGCAAGGAGTGAAAGCCATTAAAAAAAAAAAAAAAAAAAAAAAAAAAAAAAAAAGGTTCTTAAAGCGAGTTTAGAGCGGCCTTAAATGAAATCGTAGTGTGTAACATCTGAAATAAACTAATAATTAATTACATACTAGACGTATTTAATGTTTAATCAAAAGCCAACAACATGACAATGTCAAGACCATAGGAGTTAGGTATATACTCGTATCATTCGTCCCTATCCCGATTAGCTACGTCATCTCTTCGATAAGCCGTCTCGGCCTCGTGATGGTGCGCCCACTGCGCCTTGGTGCTCCCTGCAGGATAGCCGTGGCAGGTCGGAGACTAGGTGTGTCAGTGTGGCTTTGTAGTGGAGTAGCAGCTGAATCCTGTGGATCCGGAGAACTTGCAACACCGTGCTCCAGCACATTTGGGCTTGTACAAGACGGGTTTTGAGTAGTCTGGCAGGAAGACCAAATTGATGGTTGGGTTAGCTGACGATGGATGAGGTGACTCGGACCTATTGCTAAGTGCAGACGATGGTGACGGATGTCTGGAAGTTGTGGACATAGTTGATAGCTGACAGGGTGTGGATGAGGGTAACAATGAGTGTCCAACAGATGCTGATGACGGTACGGAAGCGGAATTAGTAACAACTGGGCTGCTTGGATCGACTAAGCGGAAACGCACATGATCAGCATGATATCTCCTCTCTGCACCGTCTAAAATATTCACGGCGTATGGATATCTGTGCGTACGCCTTGATATAGTAGCAGGTTGCCATCGCGACCCATCCCGGGTGCGAACGAATACGCTGTCACCTGCTTTAAAACATGGAGTTAGTTGGTCAGACTCAATGTTGGCTTGTATCTGCCTATGCTGCAGAGCCCTTTTAAGGTTAGGCCTTACGTTGTCCAGAGTAGGTACAATGTAAGTGACGCCCGAACATGACTTCACCTGGACTTTTACCGGTTCCACTACGAGGTGTTATACGGTAGAAAAAAAGGAAACTTTCTAGTCGCCTTTTCAGGGTGATACGAGTATTATCGCCTGCGCTTGATTTCATCCTAGATTTAAAAGTACGGACCAGACGTTCTGCCAAGCCATTAGTCCTTGGGTGATATGGGGAACTTTTTATGTGCAGGATACCCTTGTCCTTACAATAGTCCTGAAATTCCCGGGACGTGAACTGTGGTCCATTATCAGATACCAAGAACTGTGGAAATCCAAAAGTTGTGAATATGGAATCTAACTCGTCAGTCGTCACATTTGAAAATAAAATAAAATGGAATAATAGAACTACTTAGTTATTAAATGGCTAGAAGAGCATAACTTAAAAATTAATATCAATAAAACTAATTTTATACAGTTTAATATGAAGCAAGGAATGCATAATAAGATTAACGTACATTACAAGCACGAAACAATTAATGAAGCGATTAATGTCTCTTTTTTAGGATTTAAAATTGACAAGCACTTGAATTGGGAAACCCAAATTGAAAATGTATGTCGCAAGGTCAATAGGTTTGTCTATGTGATGAGTAGATTAAGACGCACTGCCACTTTAGCAGCCACATTAGCAGCCTATCACGGATACGTGGCTTCTCAGTTGAGGTACGGACTTATATTATGGGGCAATTGTTCTAGTTTTACCAGGGCGTTCATAGCTCAAAAAAAATGTTTGAGAGCTATATGTGGTATAGCTCCATATCAATCATGTAAGCCTCTATTTAAAAAGTTAGGTATATTACCTTTACCTTGCTTATACAGGGTGTCCAGTAAATAATGGATAACCTTCTACCCATCCATGGGGCACCTCAGGCTGGTCCCGATAAAGGACTTACAGGTTTAGTAAAAGTTGCATGGTTTTCGAGATAATCGAATTTTCTTAAACGGGAATCTTAAACGGGAAAATAATTGGTCCTTTTGAGCTATCCCAGACTTTGAATGGAGCCAGATATTTGGAGTTCCTTGAAAACGAACTTCCCATTTTATTGGAAGATGTGCCCTTAAAAAACTTAGACGATGTGGCTGCAAAATGATGGTTGCCTTGCTCATTTCGCGGTTCAAGTTCGAAATTACCAAAATGTAACTTTTCCTAATAGATGGATCGGCCGTGCTGGTTTTTTTTTTTTGGGTTGCTTAAAAGAAAAAGTTTACTCCAAACCAATTAACTCTGTGCAAGAACTGCGTCAAAATATTCAAACGGCTGTTCAAGAAATTACCGAACGACAGTACACACGAATGATAAAAATAAATTTTATTAAAAGGTGCAGAGCTTGTATCAGAGTTGAGGGAAGGCAGTTCGAACACTTGTTATAGTACCTAAACAGTTTTTAATAAACAGATTCGGTTTTTATTTACAAATATTATTGTTGATGTAGGTTTCAAGTATTCTGTGATTCATTATTTTGCAGTAATTAGACGTTGGTTTTCATAAGACAAGCGTTTTTTATGATATGACTAACCCAATCAAGTAAAGAGTTACTTATCGATAACTTGGTGTTTTGGTAAAATTCGCTCTTAGTGAATACTAACAGCAATAACTTTATCTGTAAAGACGTAAAAACCATGTGTTATACCAGTTTAGAATCAGTATTAGATACAATTTTTTTCAACATATTGGCCACTCTGGTCTTCATACAATTTTTTTTCACCACAAGCAGTCAAAGTTGTTGCAAACTTTAAAGCAAAATGTGATGTTATAAATTAAGATATGTTTAACAAGAAATTAGTGTCGCTACCATAATGCTCTAAGACACATCCGTTAGCATCACTATTAAAGAATATTTAACAGCAAACAGAACGACAAAATCTCTTTATTTGTGGCCTTGACGGTCATTACAGTGAAGGTGCTAATTATTAAGAAAATAGAAAAGTTCGATTATCTCGAAAACCATGCAACTTTTACTAAACCTGTAAGTCCTTTTTAGGGACCAGCCTGAGGTGCCCCATGGATTAGTAGAAGGTTATCCATTATTTACTGGACACCCTGTATATATTAGAAACCTGCATATTTGTGAAAAAGTATATGTACTTATTTAAAACTGCTAAAAATGTCTTTCCACGAAATACAAGAAATCCTCAGAGGTTGGCTCATGATCGCGCCCCAAGGACATCGCTGTACCAAAAACACTATTACGCGATGTGCATTAAATTATATAATAAATTACCGATGGACATGCGACAGCTACCCGTGAATCTTTTCCGAAAGCGCATTTTAAGTTTACTACATGACAAAATGTACTATGATCTTCATACTTTTCTTGTTGATAAATTTTAACTTAGCACAATACCTATAAAATTAATTAACTTTATGGGAAAATTGTCAACAAAATGTGCATTATTTTACTAAATAATATTTGTAATTACTTATGCCTGCTAAAATATCTCATTTAAATTATATAATTTAGATCTTAAGACATTAACATTGCTACACCCTAAACGGGTCCATGTGCAGCACTTTTATTATTCTGTAAGACCAATATTGTAAATACCAAGGATGCAATAAATAAATTATTATTATTATCTTAAGTATTTATTTAATTTTCTGTAAGTTAGGTTTTTTACAATAAATATTCAATTATAAAAGTAAAATAACAATACTAATGTAAAAAATAAACATTATAAAAAACCTAACCTACGAATGCCGCCGGCAGCGGGGCAGGGCTCAAGCTACCGGTGGTTAGGGCTGCAGAGAGGAACCTCCTCACAATACGTGCCGTGTCGAGAAGTACTGCCTTCTGTATCTGGCCTTTGATCCAGCCATCTAGCGAGAGTCTCTTGAGGTGTTGGTCGAGACACTTCGCTATAAGACCGTTTGCCGAAACAACTATTGGGACAATGATCGTCGAGTCAACATCCCACATTGCGGTCACCTCGTGAGCCAAGTCAAGGTACTTGCTGAGCTTGTCCTTCTCAGCCTTCACGAGGTTCTCATCATGCGGGATGGTGACGTCAACGAGCACTGCCCGGCGTTGAGATCGATCTATCAAAACGATATCAGGCTTATTGGCGACAATAGTCCTGTCCGTGATGACAGATCGATTCCAATAGAGCGTAGCACGACCATTTTCGAGAACTGGCGTCGGTGTGTACTTATAGTACGGCACTTCAGACTCAACAAGACCATATTGAAGAGCAAGTTGCTGATGGATGATCCTGGCCACGAGGTTATGTCTGTGCAAGTACTCGTTGTTGGCCAAATGCGAACAACCGGAAATTATATGTCTGAGGGACTCGCCGGGGCAACGGCATGCTCGACAAATATCAACCGTGCCATCCCTCAGAATATATTTCCGGTAATTATTCGTCATTATGACCTCGTCAGCAATTGCACAGACAAAACCTTCGGTTTCCCCAAAGAGGTCACCAAACCGTAGCCAGTTCACGGACGCTAAAAAGTCTACGTCGGGCCTTGTCAGGGCCCGGTAGAAGCGTCCGTGCAGCTCCTTGCTCTTCCATATGTTCTTGCGGTCTTCAGTGCTCAACACCGCTGGTCTGCGCCAGTTCTCGTTTGCCAAGGAGAGAGGCGTGAGGCTTCTGTCTACTGCAACCACATCACGATGCATCCCACACTCATTGTGAAGGAAATAATCCCTGAGATTGCACACCTCGCGGTTGTGAAGATTCTTAGCATTTAAAATGCCTCGACCTCCACATTTCCTCGGGATGTACAATCTCATAACAGATGAGCGTGGGTGCAACATGCGATGTGATTTAAGCAGTAGACGGACCCTCCTATCCAGGGCGTCCAGCTCAGTCTGAGTCCACCTTAGTATGCCAAAGGAGTATGTGAGCAGCGGCATCACCCAGATATTATTATTATTATTATTATTATTATAGTTTATTTGCTGTTATTTGGTTCATGGGCTTGATATCGATTTATAACCAGTAGGTATTTTCCTTCAAACGGCCCCGCAAAGTTGACGTGTAGTTTTTCCCACGGATTGTCAGGAACCGACCAGGAGTACACAGGCAATTCAGGATTGTTTGGCCGATTCTCTTGGCATGTACGACAGCGTTTTTTTAACGTTCTCTTCAATATCATCGTCAGTAGACGGCCACCATACGTAAAAACCGGCGAGTGCTTTCATAGCGCATGTTCCTGGATGTCCTGCGTGCAGGTATTTCAAGGTAGTTGTCCCAAGTGTATTCAGCATAACTATTCGACCTTGCCACATCAAAATCTTATTTTCGATGGACAATTCAGAATGTTTCCGCATGTATGGTCTTAAAATATCTGAATGTACACTTTTTTTCGCCAGCCGGTCTTAACATACTCCGCTACTTGTTTAAAAATAGGATCGTTCCTTGAAGCACCACGCATTGTTTCCTCGGACAAAGCAATGTCAGAAACTCTTTCATGTTGTAATTGAGCTATTATCCTGTCTTACAACGTTTTTTCACATCTGTTTTTGAAGCCTAAAATATAATCTACGTTGAAAATTAGATAATCCGTATTTTTATTTTATTTTATTTAGTACTGTTTTCATACTTAAATTAAAGTTGTATGCTCTGTTTATGTTCAAAGAGCTTAAGCGCCACGTGATACAACTGACGTCACGCCTAGGGATGGAATTTTTTTTTTTTTTTTCATTTGTCCTTTACGAACAGGCTAGGGCCAAAAGCCATGCTGCCTCGTCTTCAGTAATTCTCCTTTTCATGAACATAAAATGGCGAGAAGTAAAATCCCTTATAAAAGTCTTCAGTATAAATCTTCAGTTGTTTCTATGTAAACTTGAGTAGTAAAATCCATTATAAGTCTTCAGTTATATAAATTAAATTATAGTCAAATCCAGTGGTGAGTTGTCTTCAGTTGTTTCAATACTTATAGTCAAATCCGGTGTTAAAGTCTTCAGTGTTATATTTTTATTTTATCAAGTCCAGTTCAGGTAGTCCAAATCAAGTAAGAACACAGTCCTCATTTTCAAGAATAATCCAGTCAATAAATATCATCACAGATAAGTCTGCGGTATTCACAATATATATATATATATACAAACATATCAGAATTATTTACAATATTATACTATATTTCTCCAACAGTGCTAACAATGAATTTATACAAAGGTGAGTATGTACAATTATTTACAAGAAGCTTTATTATGTCATGCGGGACCAAATGAGACTCATAAATTTTAGTTAATTCATCCAACAACACAAGGCGCTGAATGCCGAAGGATGAACAGTCGAAGATGATGTGCGGAATGGTTTCTTCATGAGAATTGCAATGAGAGCAAATAGGGCTATCAACCATTTTTAAACGATGAAGATGGAAATTCAACCGGCAATGACCAAAACGAAGGCGTAAAATAGTTGAGTAGAAATTTCTATTTATGTAGTAGTTACTTTTACAAAACCATGGTTTGCTATTAATCATAACATTAAAAGGAGCATACCAAAGTCCCTTATTTTCTACTTGTATAGTATGATTCCAGTGCATTTTCCATTTTGTAATCATTCTTTCTTTTAGGATATTAATTAGATCTGTATAAGGAATCGAGACATTAAAGCAAGAAGTTTCAGAATGTAAATTATTAATTGATTTTGCTAAATAATCAGCTTTTTCATTCCCTACGACACCTATGTGAGACGGAACCCACATGAAACTAACTATTATTTTATTGGTAACAAAAAGATCGTACCATAACTGTTTAATGTCAAAAATTAAGTAATTTGTTTTAGCATGCAATTTATGATTATCTAAATTTATTAGTACGCTCATGGAATCACTAACAATAAGCCATTTTTGAAATCCTTGATTCTGATGCTTGATATGTTTTAAAGCTGCAAGAATAGCTACTGCTTCAGCTGTAAATATACTACAATTTTTATCTAATTTATAACCCAAACCAATATTTAGAGAAGTATCAAAAATGGCAAAAGAGACATTAGAGTCCATTTTAGACCCATCAGTATAAATCAAACGATGATCATGCCATTTAGATAGATTGCAATTAACTTCCTCTTTAGACGATAATTTACTGTCAATAACAATTTTCATCGCAGGAAATTTACTTTCAAAACTGCCATTGTAACATGGCAACACCCAAGAAGATGGTTTGTAAATGTTGGAACTGTCAAGGAGACTCCGTAATTCCGTTAAATTCTGAAGAATGTATAAAGGATTTCGAGGCGGAACACATGGTAATGCAATTAAATTGGACAATAACTGATTATTAGACGAAAACAGTTTTAAGACAAATTTTTCCTTTAAATAGCTGAATCTAATAGACAACGGAGGAAGGTTACATTCGACTTGCATGACATTTATAGGTGTGCTTTTAAAAGCACCAGTTATCAGACGCATACTTTTATTTTGTATTTTATCTAAAATATATACAAGCTTACTATCACCAGCAAAACATAAGAAACCATACTCAAAGTGACTTCGAATCATTGATTTATATAAAAGTAGTAGAATTTTGGGGTCAGCACCCCAATAAGTTGAGGCTAAAGATCGTAAGATATTGAATGCTTTGTTAGCTGTTGCAGTAATTTTATCAATATATTTTTTCCAAGATAGATTATGAGTTAGTATGACACCTAAAAATTTTGTTTCTAGAGAAATAGGAATGACAATATTATTATAGTAAACATTAGGCATTATTGCACTTTTTTTCCCAAAAACGAGCAGTTTTGATTTGAGAGGATTGACATCAAGATTTAGGTACGAAAAATATTGGAACAAGTTATTTAAAGCATTATTAATGATATAAGCCAAGTTTGTTAAGTTTGTACCACTTGCATAAACAACTAGATCATCAGCAAACTGCAGATTTTTAACATTTGATCCCAAGATTAAATTTAAACGACGAATGTAGAGTATGAAGATTAGAGGCGACAAAATTCCACCTTGACACATCCCAACAGATGCAAGTCTAGGTCCATAAAGATAACCATTATGTTTAACAAAAACTGTTCTTTCAGACAGAAAGTTGCTAATCCATTGAATCACTTTCCCAGGGAGCCCAATAGAAAGCAGTTCAATAGAAAGCACATCAATATTGACACTATTAAATGCTCCTGCAATATCGAAGAAAACAGACACAGAACAATTTCGATTAGTTAAGCTATTTTGGATGTCAAGTTGCAACTGACAAAAACTCTCTGCAGATGATCGACCTCTACGAAACCCAAACTGGTTAGATGGCAATATATTATTACTTTCAACAAAAAACTCCAACCTTTGTTTCAGAAGTTGTTCAAATATTTTACCAACACAAGATGTCAGGGCAATTGGCCTATATGAATCTACATTTAGTTGAGGTTTACCTGGTTTTATAATAGGAATCAAGCAGTCTGTCTTCCAGGATGAAGGTATTTCATTACTAACCCAAAGATGATTTAAAATATACAATAATATTAATAGACTCTTTTCTTTCAAGTTTTTTAGCATTTTGTAGGGTATTCCGTCGAGACCAAAAGCACTATCTTTTCTAGATAATACAGCAGATTTCAATTCTGATAAAGTAAAGGGTTGTGTTAAAAAAATATTATTAGAGTTACTTACACAAGTGTTCATCGAAAAATTTTGTTTATTGTTAACATGATCTGGAGTATATTTTTGAAGAAATTTAGGTACCCAACTACAATTATTACTATTGTTAGGAACATATGACTTATTGAATTTACGCATGTATTTCCAGATAACAGAGAGAGGAGTACAACGATGAAATGAACTACACAATGATGCCCAGCTTCTTGCTCTTTCCTGTTTCAAGGTAAGTTTTTTAAAAGCTTGTAACCTTTTAAATTCTAAATATAACTGTTCAGAAGGGTTATTTTTAAAATTAACATAAGCACTTTTGGATTTTTGTACGGCTTCAGAACATTTAGCATTCCACCAAGGTAAAGAGGGCTTTCTTCCTGACTTTCTAGAAAGAGATGTATAATTATTTGAGGAACTAAGTTGAGCAGGTAAAGATGATTCAATGGCACATTTAAGAGTCTTACAGAATAAGGAATAAGCTTCCAGAGGAGAATAAGATGAAACATTAAAATTAGACAACAAAGTATCAGTTTTATCTTGATATTTTTTCCAATCCACCAGTTTAAAGTTAGTAAATTTAGGAAAACATAACATGCTATTTTGACTAAGATCGACGTTACAATGATTATTAATGGAGATATTTATTATTACAGGAAGGTGATAGCTACCAAGTGGATCATTATGAACAGACCAGTCACAGGACAAAGCCAAAGATGGACTAACCAAAGTTAAATCAAGAGCATTTGGTCGCCAACTTAAAGAACCAACTGTAGTTGGAAGACCATCATTAAGAAGCACTAGATTATTGTCTTCAATTATTTCAAGGACATCTCTACCACGTGGAGTAGTGGAACCACATCCCCAAGTAATATGATGAGCATTGAAATCACCAGCAAAAATCATAGGACCGGGAACAGACTTTATTAAAGCATCAAATTTATTTTTACTAAATACTGGATTGCAGTTTTTTGGGCTATAAAAACTAATGATACTGATTTCTTTATTACCAACCACTATACGAACTCCAATATTTTGTATGGAATCATCAAATTTCGTAACTATTTTTGAATATGAAATACTATTATGAATCAGAATAGCCACTCCATTATGTTTGTTACCAGTGTCATTTCTTTCAATATTGTAACCTCTAATGTTAAACCGTTGGTTTGGTCTTAACCAAGTTTCTGATATAATACCTATATGTATATTGTTTTCGTACAAAAAATTACTTAGTACCAATTTATTACTAACAATACTTTGTGCATTCCATTGAATTATATTTAATATATCCATTAGTTTACTAATTAAGTTTTTTTGCTAAAGGTGGATCTTAAACTTTCTTTTATGGATGATGAGTTAATTGGTGTAGTTTTATTTGAAACTAGTTTCATTATTGACTCTACAAGTAAATTCATAAATATGTCTGATTTTGTAAGATTGTTTATGTGTGTTTCTATAGATTTAGCGTTTAGCTGCGGGAAAGATTTCTCATTAAATAGATCTGCATATTTAACCGACCGAGATTTTATTTTGTTTTCTTCTATTTTTTGTTTTTTCATTGGGCATGCTGCTGCTATGGCAACATGGTTGCCACCACAGTTTGCACATTTGGCATTAGCTGACTGTACAGAGCAAGACCGGAAGCTGTGATTTTCTGTGCATATAGAACAGACCTCTGCATTCTTACAAAATTTTGCAATGTGGCCAAAACGCATGCAGCGCAGGCACTGTTTAACTGGAGGAATATATAGGCTGACCTCGTGTCTCCAGTGATCAAGGAAAACATGTTCGGGCAGTTGAGTCGAAGCGAAGGTGACCGCGACAGTCTGTGTAGGTAGATATGACACAGCGCCATCTTCACCACGCATTCTCCTCATGAAACGCCGGACCTGGATTACGTTCCTCGAGCTTCCTATCAACGAAAAAATTTTTTTATTTGACATTTCTGTGGGAACTGAAGTCAGAACCCCCGTGACTTCGGTGTCCGCTGCAGGTATTGTAGCCACCATGTCCAAGTCGTCTAACAATTTGGTATTCTGTAAGAATACATTGGCGTTATTTGATAAATCAAAAGTTACACCAACTTTGTATCTATTTATCGGCCTCAGATGTAAAATGCCGGAGACGCAGTACTTGCGAATCGCCTCAGAGAGTTTCAGGCGGTCTCTATCTGTTATTGGGCTGTCAACTTTGCCGTGAGCCAAGAAAACTACGAACTCGGTTTTGTTTGAGTTTTCCGGGTATTTTCTCGCATAACTCCTGACTTGATAAACCCTATATTTTTCTTCGGCTACCTCGGGATCATCGGCAGAGCCGGAGTGTTTGGGTCGCTTTGGGGCCCCCCCCATCTCTATATTACAAAAACCTTATTAACTAAATGTATACAGACCAATTTCACAACAATATATACAGTTAATACAGGAAAAAGGATTTTTCCAAAAATATTTTACAAAAAGTGCGCCTTTCTCAATCAACAGTTCCCGCGCTTTCCCTAGGGATGGAAATCGGTACAAAATTAGTTTTTTTTTTTTTTGGATTTTATGGCCTGGTTACAAGACCTTTAGGCCACAGTACAAAATTAGAATGATTTTATAGTGTTGCCAATTCGTACTCGCTGTTTGTATTTGTAATGTAAGATTGAGAATGTAGTACTTGTTTATCGAATTAATATAGGGTAATTTAACGCATTTTTGATAATTAATAAAGTTGATTTAAAAAATGGTTTTAAGTTCAGACCACGCTCTTTATAATACTTATAGGTGTACCAGACTCTCATGGCAAATAGGGAAATTAAAAAATGTAGAGGGCAATACTGGGGAAATTGGACTAAACGGTATTGATACTGTGTAATTTTTAATCGGCTTAAAAAAACGAGGAAGTTTAAGATTCAACGAATTTGTATTTTTTTATGTTTTTAGGATTTTTAACATAAAATATATGACACTAGAGGTCTATTACATTAAACTTCCAGTATAGGATAATAATTATTGCTCACAAATAAAATAATAAACACACCATTCTTACTCGCCAAATTGATATATTTATAATGAGTATAAGAAATAACTTGAAGTCTCATCTAGAACTAAATAATTATTCCAAAAATTCTACTGTCATTTTTTGTTCTTCATCTGCTGAGGGCGATGAAGAGAGAGGAGTATTTATAATAAACAGCTCTTCTAACATTTTCTCTACATGTTGAGAAAGCTTCGTCTGTCAATAATTTCAATATCGCTGGCAGGTCTGTTCACATTCTTCTCTGCAACTTTTTGTTTCATTATACCCCAAATAATTTCTATGGAATTTAACGTACAATGATAAGGTGGGAGCCTTAAAACTTCGTGGCCATGTGATTGCAATAATTCATTAATTTCATATAAGGGAAGACTGGTTTTGTTACACGGCTTCAAGTAGTTGACATTTACGCCAACGATCATCATAGTGCCCTCGGTTATAATTCGACGTACCTATGGTAGTGCTGGGAACCCCTGTAATAAGTAGCATTTATGTAAGACAAAATATACCTAAACCTAAAAGTATCAAAACAGTTCGTTTCAACTTACCAGTCAACACCACGATACGCTTTAAAATCGAAGATTGTGTTTGATTTACTTACACCTCCTTCTTCGCGTACTGTATTACCTACACACATTGTATACAATATTCCTAGCTTGAGAGCTAAGCGGTTTTCTCAACATTTTCACCAGATAACAATCGTTGAAGGTGAATTTCAAAATGTATGCAACGGTAAACAAACATTTTGACACGGCTGCCAGTTGACAGTTGCCATATGAAAATCAATATTTTTTTACTTTTAAAAACGCCATCAGATTCTGGTAGACCTATAGCAAGCTTTGGCAGATTGCGCTGTGGGCCTAAAACGTGAATTAGGGGTTTATGGTCAGTGACAAGAGTGAATTTTGTACCACGTAAGTATTGGTCAAACTTTTGAATTCCGAAGAAGATTGCCAGAGCTTCTCGATCAATGACAGAATATTTAGCCTCGGCTGATCTCAGCTTCCTTGAAGCAAAAACAATAGGTTGGATTTCATCTGCCACCTTTTGATACAGGACAGCCCCTACGCCCTTTTCTGAGGCATCGCAGGCTAAGAACAACGGCCGCTTCTCGTCGAAGGCCACAAGTGGCTTTGAACTGAGAATAAGATATTTTGCTTCTTTAAAGGCTATATTCTCTTGGTCAGTCCATCGCCACTTCTGTCATCCACCAGTCAGTGCGTGCAGATCAGCGCAGACGCTGTGTAAATGAGGTATGAACTTCTCATAAAAATTGATAAGGCCAAAGAAGGACCGTAGCTCTTGAGTGTTTGTAGGTGGCGTTGCTTTTATTAATGCGTCGATCTTCGATTTTGTCGGTCGTATTCCGTCTATACTTATCGTATGGCCAAAGTATTCGATCTCTGTCTGTAAGAACGAACAATTTTTTTTTACTTTGAAACCCGCATGCTGTAATTTATCGAATACGGCGGAAGCGTTCCAAGGTGTTCGGTATCATTATTGCCCGTTAAGGCAATATCATCGAAATATACTGCGACATTTGGTATACCGCCTAAAAGTTCATCCAGATAGTGTTGAAAATTTGAGGGCGCTGTAGAGATTCCAAAAGGCCTCCTATTATATTGGTAATATCCTTTGTGTGTAGATATTGTTAGGTATTGCTTCGATTCTGGAGCTAACTCAAACTGCAAATACGCATCCTTTAAATCTATCTATGAGAATTTAGTTCCATTTGCAAGATTTTGGCGTAACTGGTCAAATAGTGGCACTAGGTGAGCGTGTGTAATCATAACAGGGTTAATGGTACCTACTACGAAATTCACCGCAAATTCGAATTTGCCCATTTGTCTTTACAAGGTTTACTGTTGGTGTAGCCCATTCCAAAGGCGTCAAATTTGGGTCCACTTTGGTGACTATTCCTTCGTTGACTAAACGGTGAAGCTCTACATCTATGTTTTGCGCATAGAGAACTTAACTGGACGGGCAGGGACGTGTTTAGGAACGGTATTGTTGACGGCGTAATTCTGCACCTTCCCTAGTTTGTTATCGAATAATGGAGAAAAGGTATTCAGTACATGTTTAAGTGTTGTAGACTCGTGATGAACGGGTTTCACTGAATAGACTGGCTCTGGGAATACCATCCCGTACCTCTGGCTCCATTGGAGGCCAAAAAGCATGGGGTTGGCATTTTCCATAACCACCACGGGTAATATTTTTTTGCCTTCCACTGTTACGTCAGCCAGTCCTTTCGGTTCAAGCTTGAGATTTCCGTAGGCACGCAGTTTTGGTGCCTTTGTTAATGAGGGGGCTCCAATTCGCTTCCTAAAATTCGTGCTTATAATGGAATACACTGATCCGGGATCCCAGTCTAATGTGCAACTGACACCGTTGATAGTGACATCAATTCGCTTAGTCCTTGTTCCTTTTACGTTGTTCTACCTTTTAGATATCATCGCCTTCATCTGAGCTCGTGTCAGAAGACTCTGATGAGTGCCCGTCGTTGTTAGTGTTGTTCCTAACTTTGTATAATTTCTTATCATACTTCGTTGTCAGTTTCTTGTCTGATCTTGGGCTTGTTAGATATGCGCGGCCAGATTTTATGCAGCAGCTTTCAAAATGGCCCTGTGTTTGACACAACTTTACAACTGTCAAGTTTATGCCTCTCATATGCACCACATCGGCGGCACTGATCTAGACCAAGATTGCGTAATGAAATAAAAGGTTTATTGCGTCGTACTGTATTTGACCTTGCTTTGATCTTATTAGTGGCTGTAGGCATGCTGCTATTAGAGTCACCTTCGGCGAGTTCTCTGGACTGAGCTACTGCGAAGAATTTAGCAAAAGTGACTTCCACGGTCTTCCCGTCGTGGAACTCTCGTAGGTCGGGCCATTTCTGCTTGAGGTCCACTTCGAGTTGCGGGTGGTTTATGCCGGTAGCAAATCGATCACTAAGTAGGCGTTCGAACACATCGTCCTTATAAGTCTTATAACCACAGTCGGTGGCGAGTTTCTTTAGCCTGTTGGCATATTGTTCCATGGTTTCGTTGCGGTCTCGTATGCAAGCCCAAAACTCAGTTAAAGCTTGGATTTCGTCGTTTTGGTTCGGTGTAAATCGAGCAGTTTACATTTTACGTCTTTGTATAGACTTTCCTCAAAGTTGGGTATGAGTGCAACTTTTAAATCGTGGAAAACCTCTGGGTATAAGCAAGAGAATAATAACTCTTTTCGAATTTCTTCTTCACATACGTCCCAAAAGTCACACTACTTTACGAAAAAATCCAAAAAATTTCTACCTACGTAGTGGTAGGGTTAAATGTCTCGCACTTAAAACTTTTAATAATTATAAGCTTGTTAGTGCTTGCCGAGCTGGTAGACTCCGTGCCAGGTGTCGCTGGTGTGGGGGTCTCCGTTGCCGGCCGTTGTTGTGAGACAAGTTGTTGCAAAATGTCTGAAATCTGTTGTTGTTGTGTTGGTTGTATTTGCAAAAAAAAATTAAATTGTTCAGCGTTCATTCTGACTAATTAGTCCTCGTCGCCAATGAAATAAACTAATAATTACATAGGTACTAGACGTATTTAATGTTTAATCAAAAGCCAACAACATGACAATGTCAAGAGCATAGAGTTAGGTATATATCAACATCTAATGCCAATTAAAAATAATCAACACAAATTGTCCTTAGTGATTATATACTAAATCAATGTTAGTGATTGATTGATTACTGATTAGGTAAGCTAATTAGTCTAGCTACCACAGTCAGAGACGTTTAATGGTTACTAAAGTTTCTCCTAAGTAAAGATTTTGTATATCGTAAGTAGGTAATCATTAAAATATCTCTGAGTGAGTGTGGCAGTTAGTACTTATTTTTATTAAATCACTTTAAATAAATTACCCAAATCACGCCGAGTTCTGAGTGTTTTTATAAGAGTAAACTTAAGTAAATAAATACAACCTAAAACATAATAGTCATCCTTTGTAGTAAATGAAAATGAAGAAAATAAATCTGAAAATGAATAAACCGAGGAATAACACAAATAAGACATGCATTTAAGTAAGTTTTATGAAATAAATTTTGTCTACTGTTTTTGTTTCAAATATCCTGTTTTTTCGGGCATGTATAGGTCTACCAGAATCTCATGAAAAAAAGGGAAATTCAAATTTAAGGCTTGCAACTCCGGGGTAAAAGGATTTAAAGGTCTTGATACTTGATTTTCCACTCGTACAATAAAATAAAGATATGGCGGACTCAGTCCGCGTAGAATTCTCATTTTTTTTTGGAAATTATTCCATTTCCCGGGATAAAATTTAAATACCACATTGGGCAATAAACTATCTATGCCGTGAAGATGGAACAAAGCGTAGAGGGACGGAACAAACCAATATTTATAACATTATTTAAAAACGGTTAGTTACCCTTAAAACTAACTTTGGACTTGCATTTTTTATCGTTTGAGTATTAAGGTTAAATTAAAACAATCATGTTCATTGTGTATGTATATTAGGTTTTAGTTGAAAATGGCTACATTAAACGCAACGACGTATTGTTGCTTAGCTAACAATACTGCACAGGTCCAAATTAATGTGTACAATTTTGAATGTTTTATTATATCAAATTAACTCTTAATTTCGTATTCTGCAGAAGAGGTGAGGTTTTTTTTTCCCATGAAAACATCTTGAAGACCGTGCCACAAAGGCGGTGGCAAAAAAAAAAGGTTTCTAAATGGACTTTTACGTTGCAGAAACAAAAGCCAAGTGGAATTATAATACGTTCCTGCAAATGTACTAAGGAATTTAAAGTATCAATATTATTTGGCTTCATTTACTAGTCCATTACAAACACGACACTACACCAAATATTGTGTTTGATTTACATCTTCTTGCTCACAATTTTTACAGTACACATGATTAACGATATATTTCGCCTGGGATTGAAGGGCTTTAAGGGCATTTTCCTGATAACTAACGCTATATTTCAGTAAAAACAACAAACAATAACAAACTCTGACAAGCTGTGAAATATGAATTGGGTAAGTAAAGTTTTTGGAAGAGATGTAAATTATATTTTTTTTCGATAGTCGTCATCCTTAAGATCATAGAACTGCGGCTCTTTTACTTTTATTTCCTCTAATATTTTAGAAATCTTTTTTTTAGTTATGAAGTTGACATTTGTACACTTCAATGACCGACAAGCTTGTTGCCTTCGTATTTAATGAAATAGAAAAAAAAACTGTCACTTCTATATCTGTCAACGTCAAATCAAATCAAAGTAAACAAACGGTTTAATTCAAATAAGTAAATTCAAGTAAATCTTTGTAATACTCCATTTCCACAGTCCGTGTGGGATTGCCTGAATTCATTGCGTGGATTGTACAATTCAAAAGTGCTCTCGTGGCTATCAAAAAGCAGAGCAAGAGTCGTCGAAAAAGGAAGAAATCGGTGTCCAAGAAGAAGTGCCAAAGGGTTCGAAAATAAATCTTAGACCAAATATCGTGCAAAGCTCTTAAAGCAAAGCGGCAAAACGAAAGTCCAGAGTTCGTTCTGAGATCGTTAAAAATATTTCTAAAAACACTGATCACATGAAACACAAGCAAACAGAAAATAGCCGTTGTATTGAATTGTTTGTTTACTTTGATTTGATTTGACAATGACAGATATAGAAGTGTTTTTTTTCTTTTTCATTAAGTACGAAGGCAACAAGCTAGTCAGTCATTGAAGTGTACAAATGTCAACTTCATAAGTAAAAAAAATATTTCTAAAATATTAGAGGAAATAAAAATAAAAGAGCCGCAATTTCTTGATCTTTAGGATGACGACTATCGATAAAAAATATAATATACATATCTTCCAAAAACTTTACTTAGCCAATTGACAGGCGTAAGGTAACATTGCCATATGAAAATCGATATATTTTTACTTTTAAATTTTTCATGAGATTCTGGTAGACCTATATCTAGGTACTAATTTTTTCAGATTGGACCTGGCAACACTGGTGCTTGTACTTACTACTAGAAGGCCATAAAATCCAAAAAATTACTACTAGACATCCTATAATCTGATCTGTGCTAGACATATCCACATATCCTATAATCTGTGCTTACTATGTCGCTACGTTTTCCCAATAATTTTTAAAATAAAATAAAAGATTTTGTATTATAGTTTAGTAGTACTTTTCGGACTATCAAGATGTTATTGACTATATATAATTTGCCAGGGCACGTAAGTTTCGCTTTCAATAACAATAAACAACATTCAACATGAATGTTTCATCTTTTAAATATTCGCTAAGTCTAATGCTTATTCTAAGAGATGCAATTTCATCACTTAATTTTGATTTGATTAGGCTCGTTACACTGACGTGAAATCGATGCTTCAAGAGAAATGTGGTCTCACGGACTTCATACTCGACAACCTGGTTAATCACATGAAGGGCAAGAGAGTGACGGTTGGTCTTGCCGATGAGGAGGACGCGGCGATTCTCGTACGCAAGATCAATGGACTCTACCTGAACGGTCAGCAACTCTATGTTGAAGACAGTAGAAAGAAAAAGGTATATTTTGTAATAGTAGCGTCGTAAACTAACGCGACACATGTTTTTAAAAATGTAGTAACGTTACAGGACCCTCAAAGCGGTAGTGTACCAATATAACACCGTGAATCAAACCAAATATTATGGAAAAATTATAAAATCTCACCTCATCTGAGTTTTAATAATGTCTCTAATATATTCAGTAATTTTTGACTACTCTAACTCGTATTAACTTAACCCGTGGAACGTCATGTCATATACTTGTGTTACATTATCAATCTTATTATGAACCGCTCTTGGATTCCTAATTCAAATATTCTGATACTGGGATGCGTGAAAGGTTAATCCAAACCAG
Organism: Acleris laterana; assembly: GCA_963966035.1. Lineage (NCBI taxonomy): Eukaryota > Metazoa > Arthropoda > Insecta > Lepidoptera > Tortricidae > Acleris > Acleris laterana. The sequence continues at coordinate 46,255,160 of OZ014438.1, forward strand.
AGAAAAATGGCCCCAATTATGGTTGCAGGAATCAGATCAACCATACCGAGCATCAGCTAATATTGACTCGGACTCTCAACACAAAGCCTTTGCGGTTTACACTCAGCATAATATGATGGGGGATGGCATGGCCGCAGTTGTAAATAACCCTATGATGATGAATTATAACATGGTGCCGGTATACATGCCTATGATGCCTATGGAACAAGTAAGTGTTAGATACTTGCAGTTAACTTGCAAAGTGATGGATTTTGATGTTTTTAAATATAAAATTATATGTAAAATCCATGAAGGTTGTAATAGCAACATAGTCCCATAAACTAACTAATTTGAAATTTATAATGACTGAAGAGGTTAACTGGGGTGGATCCTAGCTAGGTTTAATGAAAATTTGTAGGTCCATTTAAGCTTTATCAGCTCTGTTATTGGGGTGGCAATTGTTTAACACTTTAACTGACGCCAACTATCTAGTCAAGTCCATTTTGTATGAAATTCAGAGCTCTTGGCTATAAAAATGTTAAAGAATAAAACTGGTTTTGGGCATAAATATGCATCGACTATCTATCAAAAAGGTGCATAATAAATAGAATCTATTATGTTTGAGCTGTATAAAACTCCTATAATTAGAATAAAATATTTTTCTTTACATATTATACTTTGTTTTAAGAATAACATTTATTGTATTTAATCATCTATAAGATTGGATTGCGGTAAGTCAGATTGATTGCAGTAATTGGAAAATTTTACAAATACATTTATTTAGTCAAGTCAAATCATAAGAAAAATAGGTGATCTCTTCACCAGTATAGGCGAGCTCTGATGGTTGTTCTCAAATTTGTAATAACGCATTTGGAGCTTCAGTATTGCTGGTTGATTTTTTGTGGAAGACTTAAAAAATCCAATGTTTAAAATCTGTGAAATATGGCCAAGCAGCCATGCCTTGTAAAATGTCTTCCATTATTCTCGCGAATGTATTTTTCGTGGTGGGTCTGTCCTTTAGCGTTTACTTTGTAATGAATTTTGTTCACAGAATGTTCCTTATATGGGCTATGGCGGTTCTCACATTGAGGGTTCTATGGACCCACATTCCATGGCCACAGTTCACAAGGAACGTGGGGCTGTGGGGTTTCAGGGGGAAGGGGTCGCACCAGGCAATAGGCCCCACGATACAATACGTCATCGCGACAGAAATCGCAACCCTACTCCTGAGCGGCCTATTGACTATAACCGACCCTTCCGCTGGAACGAACCGCCTGCTCCGATCGAAGCTCAAGTGCGGCGCGAGAGGTCGCCTCCAGACCATCGTTGGGCACCTCGAGAGACTAACCAAGCACTGCACCTGCCGTTCGGAATTCGAAATTCTGAACGGCCTGGCCGTCGCAACCAAGACCTCTACTCGCCCCGGCCGGCGGAACCTCGCGGGGAATCTGAGAATATGCCTTGGGGTCCTGAGCCCAATCCGCCGCGGCCGGAACCTGATCAAGATTGGACTGCTACGCCGAAACAAAATTGGCAGACAGAACCAAACCGAGTGTGGGATAAGCCCATCCGTCGTCGGGAGGAACCCAACCCGCAGTGGGAAGGAGAATCCCGCAGACGTGAACGAGATTATCCTCCTGCGAAACTATTCCAACAGAATGACCGTCGTATCGATGAAGGGCATCCTTTGGGTCAGTATCAGAACGAGCGTGACCTACCAAGGCGCGAACACGGTTTCCAAGATGTCCGTACACGCGAATCACGGCATCCGACGGCTGATTGGAATAAGAATAATGGAAATGACCGCTGGGATAAAAACCGAGGTCCTAATAATTCGGGAAAAGAGACTACATATAGGCGTGGGCCCGCTCCCTCTTCGACTCGGAACAATAACCCAGCTCCGAAACCGTCCGAAACTTATCACGAGCGGCGTGACGACAGACGGCCAAATCCTTCGAAAAGAAATCACCCCGAGCGCGAGGGGGGGCCCGCTGACTGGAGTCAGATCGCAAACAACTACCCGCCGTCTAAAAAACCGAGGGATAATCTCGACATGCGCGGTATCGAAGGGCCACGACAAAAGGTATTCGCACCCAAGGAAAATACTAATATACGTCGCAGTATCCGAGCTCCGTTCCGGCCGGACGCCGCGGCACCCCGCTCTACCAACCCCGCTACATTACCGATTAAGCCGGTCAAACACCAGTCAATAAAAAGTATGATAAATAAAGACCAGACATGCCGGGGTCAAACCACGTCGACGCTCGCTAAGCAGGCCATAGAGGGTAGTACCATCAGTAACACTGAGCTCACAAACCGCATCTTCAAGAAGCTGAAGGAGTGCATCAAGGGACGCATCGACGTGATGCTGGGCGAGGAGCTCAGCTGCAACGTCGACGACGTCGTCGCGCGGTACAGGTTGAAATATCCGAAGAAGGACGATCGTTCCTTGTATGAATTGATACAGGATAAATGCATGTATGATATATGATATATGTGATACATCACAAAAAGACTAGCGGCGGCGAGCGGTAAGTCTGTAACGGTATTTTATGTTTTATTATGTTCAAATTGTCAGTGCATTTTATAGCTTGTTTATAAATAAACAAGAAAGTTTATCTTTGAACGGGCCGGGTCGGACTGGACCGCTCCAAACCGGATGGAAGCGGGCCAAAATACATGCATACTCTTGTGCTGTGAAATCCGCGTGAATTCCACCAGACCAATGTGGAACGCCAGCGCTTTTGGACAGTTTTTTTATTATTTATTTATTTATTGAGGAAACCAACAGCCGTACATTTGATAGTAGTACAATCATTAGAAACTTAAAAAAGGCCAATAATAGGTTTCCCTATAATTTACAGAACATTATACACTGAGAGTAGGGACTAAATAAGAAAACAAAAAATACAGTAGAATATTAACTCAAAAAAAGTCACTAAAATAAGAAAATGCGGTGACCATAAACGTCATGTGTGAGAGTGTGTGTGTGTGTGGGAGTGTGTGATAAGTGATAATATATAAATAAATATAAAAATAGGAAATCGAAGCCACTTTTACTATATTAAGGTTACGACTTACGACTGACACTACAGCCGTGAGGACATTAATTGATTAATGACATGCTTACGAAAAACAGGCCTGGAAGAGTAAAACGGGTCAATAACTGAGAAGCTTTGGTTGTAGGTGCTACATATGCGGTTCACAGTGCTATTACGGGCGTAATTTTTCCTAGAAGGCAAGCTGGCCATCATTTTAGGGTTTCTAGAACGAAATTTTGAGGCATTCAGGTACAGCTCAGAGAGCAAATCAGGGTTGTCAAGTTTACCATTGATAATGTCATGAAACCAAACCAGATCTAGAAGAGTTCTACGTTCGCTAAGCTTAAGGAAGTGGTAATGTTTTAATCGTTCATGGTATGTCCTATTAAAAATATGTGATTTATAATCAAGAAACTTCAGATAAGGGCTTGGGTAAATTTGTTTGAAGAATATTGTAATTTTTTCTTTCAGCGGCCATGGATGATTTTTACATAGTTATTTAGAGGACCTCGAAATACACATAGATATATAAAATATGCCGTTTAATAATATCGGGCCCGAGATATTTAAGATTCAAGTGTTCAGTTTTTGGTACTAAAATTACGCCTAGGTAAGAATATTAAATATCTCGGCTCCGATGCACTTAAGAGTATTACATTACATAACAAAACACATTTAATTTGAATTATTCTATCATAATTTACCACTTTTACTAATGGCCGCTCACCTTGAAAATGTATGACTTTTACAAATGACAACACTTTTACCCAAACCCCTTTATGTTGTATACGCTCTATTTTATCATTATAAATAAGATATTGTGGTGACCAAATACAACTGCTATATTCTCTAGAGTGCTTCGAACTAAAGCATAGTATAAAGATTTAATGCAGCCTATATCTGTAAACTGTTTGCTGTTACGAATAACAAAACCTAAATTTCTAAAAGATTTATTAGTAATAAAATCGATATGTTCACTGTACGTCAGTTTGCTATCAAGAAGGATACCTAAATCCCTTATTGTAGTGGTTCTTTCCAGAAATCCACCATTTAAGTTATAAGAGTAGTTAATTGGTTTCCTTTTTCTAGTAAATGATATAACGTTACATTTATTAACGTTAACAGATATATTATTATTTTTGTAGTAAATAGCTAGGTTATTTAGGTCACTTTGTAATCGATTACAGTCTTCTTGGTTTTTGATTTTATAATAAACTAGCTGCCCGCCAGCGGCTTCGCCCCGCTGCAAATTTCCCGTTCTCGTTGGAATTTTCTATTTTTTTCTTACTTATAAACCTTATCCTGACAATAACGAACACAATAAAAAAGAAATCAGCCAAATCGGTTCAGCCGTTCTCGAGTTATGCGCTTACCAACACATTTTGCGATTCATTTTTATATTATAGATTTTAGTATCATCAGCATAGAGTAGAAAAGACGAACTTTTGAAACACGTGTAAATGGGTCAAAATCTTTTTCGATGCACTGAATTTTTCCACTCTGTCACAATCGTAATTGTTCTCTTTAAGTAGTAATGTTTTTTTAATCTAAATAAATGTTTGTTTTATTTGAATCAGTGAAGTATTGTCAAACATTGTCAAACAAAATAAAATATTACTTCCTACAAAAACCACTACTCTGTCACATTTCCCAGGGACCAATTAAGTACAATGCATCGAAAAATATTTTGACCCAAATATCGTATAGATACGCATTGTAGAGAAGGGGGCCCAGATGTGAACCCTGAGGCACCCCTGATGTGATTTTAATAAAATTTTATCTATAACCACCCATAATCACTGCTTGCGAACGGATTTCCAAATATGATTTTATCCCACGAAGAAGATCTCCATGTATTCCTAGGTGTTCAAGCTTATGGAGCAGGATGATGTGATCGACACGATCAAAAGCCTTTTCAAAATCAGTGTAAATCACATCAACCTGCCCACCGCTATCCATATTTTTAAGAGTGTATTGTATAAACTGTGCAAGATTACTTGTTGCTGATCTTCCCTTTAAGAAACCGTGTTGGTAAGTAGGTACACCACAGTAAATGGTCTGATAGATGGCGTCATAAATAAACTTTTCCGAGAAACTCTGTGACAGCAGAACGCGGCCCGCTTTCCGTGCTATGCCGCGACGACCTACAGTCAAAAAACCGACGCCCTGTTAAAATAAGAAAAGATTTAACAAAATAATTTATTGTCTATGGTACTAATGGCGTCATCTGTTTTGTGATATACTTTATGTAATGTGTCACATCTCGAAAATAAACGTTAGTCTTTCGTTCTCTTCTCCAACCCATGCATGATCCTACCGGCCTCGCGGTATCTGGAAAGATACTCGTATGTGCAGGAATTGTTATTTTCAGGAATGTTATTTTTAAAAGTGATCGAGGTAATACCCACTTATGAACTTTAGCCAAAAAGTTATTTCCAGTTACGGTTCTCATTTGTCTATTTTCGTTTTTTACTCAGAGGATTATTTTTCGTTACACTTACAAGTCGTGGCGTGGGGGTTCAGTAACACAAAACACATGTAGACAACTAGCTTTTAATGAGACTCTTTTACTACATAGTCCTGCCATAAGTTCTGTCCTTAGGGTTTAGTGAAATAAAAGTAATTTATGCATACCTTTTTACAATCAAGTATATATTAATTAAAAGCCTTTTTAATATAGGTATATTTTTAAGAAATATCTTCCATTTTAAATGGTTGCCTCAATATTTAAACGACTTTTTTTTTATTTAAGGAAGTTATTGTCAGAAACACGCTAGAATTTTCTGCTAATTTCAGTTTTTATCGTGGTTAAAAGTTAATCTTTTATTAAAATAGGAAATTTGGTTCTTTCATATTTTGAAACCTTTTGTTTTCAGGCCATATTGAAGACTAGCATTATACTTGAAACGGTTCTCAATCTCAAGTTATGAAGAAAGATCATACCTTAGCTCACTACGAAAGTTTTGAGATACAAAAAAAGTATAAAAGTTATTCAATATTTTTTTATTACAGTTTCTCAAAGTACTCTCCATTAGCTTCTATGCATCGATTCATCCGCCTAAACCATGATTTATAGCATTCCCGGTACTCTTCTTTAGGGAGGTCTTCTACGGCCTGCAAGTAGGCATTCCGTGCGTCCTCAGGACTGTTAAATCGCGTGTCACGAAGTCCTAGTTTGATTTTCGGAAAGAGGAAGAAATCGCAAGGAGCTAAATCGGGGCTATACGGAGGATGACACAATTCTTCAATCTCTGTACTCTTCAAAAAATCCTTGGAGACAATGGCCTTGTGCGGCGAGGCATTGTCATGATGCAAAAGGAGCCCCCTCAAACCAGTTTTAGGTCGTTTTTGTTTTAAATTATTAAATACAGTAGGTAAACACACTTCAATATACCACTTAGCATTCACAGTTTTTTGGTCGTCTAAGGAAATTGTGGCCACATGACCACTTGCAGAAAAAAATGTGGCCACCATTTTTTTCCCAACACTTCGCCCGCGTTTCACCTTCGTTGGAGGTTCATCATCGGGAAACACCCAAATTGTCGATTGCCGTTTAGTCGGTGGATCATATTGGTAAATCCAACTCTCGTCTCCAGTAATAATGTAAAAAATTTACCGTCCTTCTCCCTGATCAAATTTTCTGAGCATATCTTTGCACCATGTCACGCGAGCTTCTTTTTGTTCTGCAGTCAGCGAGTGAGGCACCCATCGTGAACATAATTTCCTGACTCCAAGCCGGTTGTGTAAAATTTAATTAATAGCTGGCGATGAAATCTTCACGACCTCTTCTATTTGTTTGCAAGTCACTTTTGGGTCTTCCTTAATAATTTTTTTCACATCTAGGACGTTTTCTTCTGTAACTGAAGTCGCGGGTCGGCCATTTCTTTCATCATCATTTAAGGAAAAAATCCCTCGTTTAAATTGAGCAAACCATCTGAAAACTGTTGCACGCGATGGTGCATAGCCCTCAAACGCCGAAACTAATCGCTCTCTGCACTCACATTCATTTAATCCAAATTTATAATCGTACAAAATCATCGCACGAAAATGTTCTCGCTTAAAATCCATAGTTGACGATAAAAGCCCGCGGAATTGAAACAAAAAACAACCGTCATTTTTTTATTTTTAAATATTTGATCAAATGGTTTTCTGTTCGAATTACAAATAATTTATCTTTTAAAAAAGGTTCAATCTCGTTGCGTTCTTTTTATAAATTTTGAGTATCTCAAAACTTTCCTAGTGACCCACGTATGGAGAGTTTTCGAATTTCTCAAAATTCATGCAAAATCGTTAACTCGATTTAGGGATACATGAATATTGGCGATTGGGTAAGGAAATCTGCAGTTCATTTGCAATATATTTACCTATATCGTTAATGGAGTAAGTCTGATTAATACGTCATATAAATTTGGACAAGCTGCGTCAACTTTTACAAAAGCTATACCTAATCGATAAGAGCACCATCGTCGTCGCGTGTTTTTCACCATGCTCAACCAACCCAAAACAGAAATACTAAAAGCTTGTACATCAACCTATTGCAATAATTTAGCATACATTATATTTTTTCGTAAATCTATATTAATTAATGTATTGATTTATGCATATATTTATGAAAACCTTTTTGTATCTTATTTTTAAATTTTAATAAATCTCAGTGACAGAACTTATGGCAGGACTAGGTATTTTAACTATTTACAAGGTGTGTCTAACAAATAACCGCGCGCGCAAAAAGTCTGACGTAACCATTCTACGACTCCCAGCTCACTCATCGCGGGCGCGGCGCGGCGCAGCCAGCGGGGGCGTGGGTCGTGCGACAGCAACATACCCCCGTCCCTTTCTTACCTAACGGCCGTCCGGCGAATATCGCGCCGGGCGGCTACCACGATTAAAGCGATGTGGCAGCCTACACGCTACATACTCCCCCTCGAGTTCAGGAGAACGCCCACGTCCATGAACTCGCACCAAGCTCTGTTCGGTCTCGCTGACGTGGACGACCTCTTACACGTCTAGGAATGATAGGAGAAGGAGGCGAGTCATCTCTATTATAAAAACGAGCAAGCTGCGAAGCGTGAAACTTGCCCAATATATCATCAGGTGAGCTCAAACTAGCGATAAGGTAAGTGGTAGGACTAACTTTTTTTACGATCAAGTATGGCCCATCCTTCTTAGGGACAAACTCGGCGGAAACTTTCTTTGCTGCGTTGCTAAGAACATGAGAGGTAACGAGAACCTGATCACCTACATCAAACACGTCCCCTGGTTTCCGCGACTTGTCTGCGTATTCTTTACGCCTATCTTGTTGTACTTCCACCCTATCTCTAATAGAAATTAAAGAATTTACAAAAGACCTTAATTAGGGTGTAATCTGAGGCACAAAATTATCCTTTTGTAAAACTGCGCGGATATCATGTTGTACTTCTAGAGGCGAGCGGAATTCCCTAGCAAAGGTAAGGTATGCGGGCGTGACACCAGTAGTTTGACAAGACTCTGAATTCATAGCAAACCTCACAGACGGCAGGTGTAGCGGACAAGATGTATGCTCTACGTCGACCAACTGAGCGAGCTGTACCTTTAAATCTCTGTTCTTCCTTTCAGCTGGATTCGCCTCCGGGATAAACTGGCAACAGGTCCTGCCTGTGTTATGCGCAGGATAAAAATACACTGTTGCATCACGGCTGACACGAACTGTACTCCGTCGTCGGAGACGACGCGACGAGGAAGTCCATAGCGGAGAAAGTATTCCTCTATAAGGACCCGAGCACATACCTCTGTAGCATCCTTCAAGGCGAAAAGCTCAACCCATCGAGTCGCTGTATCCTCTACTAACAAGATCCACTTCTCCCCCTTCTCTCCTGGTGGAAGCGGGCCAAAAAGGTCTATCGCTAACACTTCACCCCTCTGGTTAAGAACCGGTGTTTGAAGAAGGCCAGAGGGCGTCTCGTTCGAGGATTTGTACCGCTGACACGTTGCACAAGACTTAATGTAGTCGGCAATGATACGGCGCATACCTGAGAAAAAGAAGCGCTGGGAGACGCGGTTAAAGTTCCTTTCAATCCCCTGGTGTCCAGCTACTGGTGAATCGTGACACTCCTTTAAGACGTCGAGCTGAAGAGCGGCAGGAACTACCAACTGCGCCTCATCACTCTCGACATCGGGATTGTACCTATATAACACCCCTTGTTGCATGAAGTATCCTCTTTATGACCACCGTTTTGCTCCAATAGCTCCAGCATCTGACGTACTTTCTAACTCACTTACCATCTTTTCCAGGTCCGGGTCATCTAGTTGAGCACGCCGAAGATCCACGGGGCTACGCGCAGGTAAGTCCACAATGACCGAACACACACCACACTGATCTTTACTTCCCTCTTCACAGGTGGGACGGCTGAGCGTGTCGGCTACGACGTTGGCTTTCCCAGGAGTATACTCCAGCTGGATGTTGAAGGCTTGCAGCTTAAGAGCCCAACGGACTAACCTTCCTGACGGTGACTTCAAGGTGAGTAGCCATTTAAGCGGCTGATGATGGCTGCCTACGATGACAGGGTGCCCTTCAATATAGCCTCTAAAACGCTCTACAGCCCAAACTACAGCAAGAGCTTCCCTTTCGGTGGTGCTCTAGTTCCTCTCGGCCGGCGTGAGCAAGCGGCTGGCATATTCAATAGGAAGTTCATCCTTACCTTCACCTTGCAACAACACCGCGCCAAGGGCGTAGTTGCTTGCGTCGGTCCTCAGGACAAAAGGCTTGCTGTAGTCTGCCTGGATGAGAATGGGAGCTGAAGTCAAGCGCTTTTTCAACTCTTGAAAGGCCTCCGCTTGTTCTGAGCCCCACATGCATTTTTTCTTCAACAGACGAGTCAAAGGTTGAGCAACCGCAGAGAAATTGGAGATAAACTTTCTAAACCACGAACAAGCCTGCAAGAAAGTTCGTAAATGGCGTATCGAAGACGGCGTCTTCATGTCCAAGACAGCACGTACCTTGTCATCATCTGGTGATATACCATCCTGAGAGCTGACATGCCCAAGGTATTTTATCTTTACACGTGCAAAGACACATTTTTCGCGATTAGCCTTCAAACCAAACATACGTAACCTGTCAAACACGGCACGGAGGTTCGCAATATGCTGGTCGAACCCTTCGGAGATAACTAGAAGGTCATCCTGATATGCCAACATCGTAACGTTCTCCAAGGTCGAGGCTGAACGAAGTCTGTCTATGAGGCGCTGGAAGGTGGACGGCGCGTTCTTTAAGCCAAAAGGCATACGTTTAAAACGGTACGTACCCATTGGTGAGATGAACGCCGTCTTGTCCCGATCTTCAGGAGCAACCGATACCTGCCAGAAACCACTTCGCATGTCAAGCGTACTATATAGCAGTTACGCTTGGTCGACTGCACTAACTCGTCGATAAGCGGCATAGGGTAAACGTCCGTTTTTGTTACCGCGTTCAACTTGCGGTAATCCACACAAAAACGTACGCTTCCATTAGCTTTTGGAACCAAAAGGACAGGAGACGACCACCCTGACTCACACTCTTCTATAACGTCATCGGCCAACATCTTTTGGATCTCCGCCCGCATAACCTCTTTCTTTGCAGGCGTTACACTATACGGAGGGACCGCGATAGGTACGTGATCACCGGTGTCGATTCTGTGTTCCGCAAAAGGCGTAAGTTCTCCCCCTGGCTCAAAAATATCCTGGTTTTCCATAATGAGATGGGCAAGTACCTCACGCTGACGATCATTAAGTGTCGTCGCCTCATTCTCCCTAAGTACATTAATAGCCGAGCAAGTAGAAGTCGGAAGTGACACGTTTTCGAATTGCAGCTCGAACTTCTGGCTGTCATTTTCGCTGAAGTGCCAACTGCCATTCCCAAAATGAAATGTGAGATTAAAATTTGTCAAAAAATCTATTCCAAGCAGTGTTTCATTCGAATTAGATTCGGTAAGCACAACAAACTCGACATTCATAGTTTTATGTTTAAGTGTCACATCTACTTTTGTGGTAAGTACATTCATTGACCTACTTACTCCGTCCGCCAACCTAACAATTTTCGGTAACAGGTCATTTTGGTACTAATGTCTAAATGTATAATGGTTCAAAATGTCTCATTATCAAAATGTACAACGGTCAAAATGTATGTAAATGTAAACATGTTATAATGAACAAAAGACAAAACAATTAAATGTCACAAAAACTTATGAGCCTAATTGTATGAGAGACAAAACGTACAAAAAGATAAATGGTCAAGATCCCAAAATATTCAATGGGTTCGAAAATCCCTTTGTCAAATCGTACAAAAGTCAAAAAGTATATTAATGACAACATGTTTGTAAGTAACAACGACAAAATGGTAATGGGTAATGTTGGTACAAGTGCCGGAATGTTCAATGCAGGGATTGTAACCGGTTACAAATAAACCGGTATTTATTTAGGTTAAACCGGTTAATAATTTAGGTTACGTTCGAACGAAATGATTTGGGAACGTTATTTCGAAGCGCTCCCTAACCGGTTACTCTGTGTTTCGATACGGGATGAATGACCGCTGTCGCGCGTCGAGGCGCTGCTGGTGGCTGCGCTATCAATCTAATACCATAGCAAACCAATCCTGTCTCCTTAAACGAGCGGTCATTCACCCCCCACACGGAGGAACCGCTCTCTAACCGGTAAATTGATTTCGTTCCCTGTTTACGCTCCGACATAGAGATACCGGTTAGAGCGGTTCTTGCGAGCGTAACCTTTATTATGGGTTAGGCTCTCAAAGTGCGGCTCTAACCGGTACGGAAAATAAACCGGTTTTCAATCCCTGGTTCAATGGGTTAAAATGTACAACGGTCAAAAAGTATATAAATGTAAACATGACATAATGAACAAATGACATAATGATTTGATGTCATGAAACCAAGGTGTCTAAAAAGTCCCGTTGTCAATATGTGCAAATGTCAAGCTGGATAATTTTAGTAACTTTTTTTTAACTTACCTAATTTTTTTATTCTAACTAGGTAGTATTTTTTAGAGGTTGGAAAAGAGTAGGTTTATTTCGTTATGTTTTTAAGTCGTTAAATGAAAAGCAGGACCAGACGACCGATTTCTTCAGCCAACCGATAGGGACGTAACTATCTGTTAGAAGAGAGATAAACACGCTATCTCTTCTTGACCGAATAGCTGCGTCCTTGTCATTAAGCTGACGAAATCGGCCATATGGACCGAACTTTACTCGAGTACGTGTTGATTTGATTGGTTAACATTTTTTTAATATATCTACAGGTAGAGAATTCCCATAATAAAAAAATATAAATAAATAAACAACATAATGAATTTTATCGTGAAAACATTTTGGGTAGAACACATTTAGTTAATCGCGTTTTGTACATTTTGGCCACAGAGTATTCCGTCCTGAAAACTTCCAGTCAAATTGACACTGGAACCCTAATGAATTCTATCGAGAAAACATTTCAAGTAGAGCACATTTAGTCAATTGCGTCTTGTACATTTTGGCCACAGAGTATTCTGCCCTGAAAACTTTCAGACAAACTGACACTTTAGCCGTAATTAATTCTATCGAGAAAACATTTCGACTAGATCACATTTAGTCAATCTCGTTTTGTACATTTTGGCCACAGAGTATTCTGTCCTGAAAACTTTCAGACAAATTGACAATTTAGCCGTAATGAATTCTATGCAGTGCACATTTTGACTAAAAGAAATGTTGTCCATAGCATATTTTGCCTTTAAAATATTTAGACAAAATGACCTAGTGGCACAAACATTTTGTACTTTTTGACAAAATTACATCTCAACCTTTTATGCATTTTGGCATTTGTACCAAAATGACCTGTTACCCAATTTTCGTTGACGGAATAAACGGATGTCCTTTCTTTTTTAAAACAGCATACAGCGTATGACCAGCGATACAACATTTAGCCGCAGAATCAACCAGCGCTGTACCATTTGCATCTAAAATACTAATTTTTAACACAGGGCGGCGGAAATGTTGAGTACCACTGGTTATACGATTAAAAGGTTGACGATCCCTTAAATTATTACTAAGGTCTTGACATAGGTCCGCATTCACTAAAATCACATTTAGCAAGTTCAACCTGAACCACTGGGGCGGGGGCGCAGGGTTACCTTTACAGCCATGCGCAGACGACGGGTTAGCGCCACACGGCACACGGCTCGCTACTCGGTGCGAATACAGCGCTCGAATCGGCCCGCGGCAGCGCCGGCGGCGGCGCGAGCTTGGCGCTCGCATCGGCCCGCGGCAGCGGCAGCGGCGGCGCACTGCGGATCACGGCGTCGCGCACGTCCGCGCACGCTCCCACGACTAAAGGCGCCGACTGGACTGCGTCAAACGAACTAAGGGACACCGCGTAAAAGTCTTGTCCCTGATTACAGTTTTTACACTTTGACTTGATGACATTCGGGGCACCGCACCCATAACATTTAACACTATCACTGTTGTCGCAGTCAACTTTCTTAGTCGACTTTAATTTTTCGCACGCGTCCCTGACATGGCCGCTGCGTTTGCAGTACACGCAAAAGGGACGTTTTGACGAAGCTTGCTTGGACGCGTCGGCTGCACTGGAACTGGAACTCGGTGCGCCGCGCTGCTCGACGCGACCCTTTTCCCGGGCCACGGAGGACTCGTCGCTAGTGTTGACACTCGGCGCCCCGCGCGGCTCGACGCGACCCTTCTCCCGGGCCACGGAGGACCCACGGAGGACTCGACGACTTCTATGTTGCGACACTTAATTAGCAGCTCTTTGTACGTTTTAACGCTTTCTCTGTCCAACCTTTTCCTGATTCGGCGATCCAAAAGCCCAAATGTTATGTCTAATTGCACTCGTTCGCAAAGATCACCTTCTGGTAACTTAGCAAATAAAGCTCTTAGTCGCGCTATAAACAGTTCTGAATTTTCCTGAGCTTGCACCATTTTAAATAGCTCTTGAAAAATACGAAAAGGAGGACGTCGCTCACCGTAGACGCTGCGCAATTGAACAATGGCTTTTTACCAAGTACTTGTATGCTTTTTAACGCCTTGCCACCACACCAGGGCCGAATGCGTGAGTAACATCGACATACCTCGGAGATATGTAAGCACGATTTATATGCTTCAATGGCATCTATGAAACCATCGACGGACTCCTCCGATTTCCCACCGAAACGCGCTGTGCACAACGAAAAGTTGCCATTGACGGCGGACACCGTTGCAGCTGCGGCGGCGGCGGCAGCAGAATGGTCAGCTTGCGACGGCGTTGACGAGCGCATCTCGCGCATGAGTTCCTGGCAGAACTGCGCCTGAGACTGTTGCAACGTCGACAGAATAGACGTTAAAGCATCTTGCGACATCGTTATATTGTCACTTTCTTCGTTATCTGATACCGATATTTGTTTCTTGGGTGGCATCTTGACTTGGTGAAACGTGACGATGAAAATAGGTAGTTAGGTACGAGCCGCAACGTGACCTTGAGGCGCGGCACGTGTATCGTAAACAAAGTAAATCGTTGTAGTTTGGGACAACGACGATTTGATTTACCACGTAAATACCTAACAACACGTATTTAACGTTGCACAAAAGTTTCACAAACACTGAAAAGTTCACTATTCGCGATCACACCACGCGGTTTTATGACCTTGTGAACGAAAAAACCAAACCCAGACACGTTGGGCAGCCAATATGTGGCGTGGGGGTTCAGTAACACAAAACACATTTAGACAACTAGCTTTTAATGAGACTCTTTTACTATTTTAACTATTTACAAGGTGTGTATAACAAATAACCGCGAGCGCAAAAAGTCTGACGTAACCATTCTACGACTCCCAGCTCACTCATCGCGGGCGCGGCGCGGCGCAGCCAGCGGGGGCGTGGGTCGTGCGACAGCAACATACCCCCGTCCCTTTCTTACCTAACGGCCGTCCGGCGAATATCGCGCCGGGCGGCTACCACGATTAAAGCGATGTGGCAGCCTACACGCTACAAAGTACATTTAAAGTCCCTAAGTGCTATTACTTTTATGTTTATACTAGCTGTTCCCGTGTCCACTTCGTTGGGCAAAACATTTTTTTGAGTTAATAATTTTCCCGCTAATTCCCGTTCCCGTGGGAATTTCGGGAATTCCTTTCTTAGTGCACCTCTACGGTACCTAAGCTACGTCCCTTCCAAATTTCAAGTGCCTACGTTTAGCCGTTTAGGCTGTGCGTTGATATGTCAGTCAGTCAGTCAGTTTCTCCTTTTATATATTTAGATGTTAGACCTAAATAATGATACTGAACGTTATAAGATTAACTGCTTTATTGTAAATCAAAACTTTTTTTTTTAAACATCGTGATAGATAAACGAAAAATTTATTTAAAGTTGGGCTTATTAAATATAAGATCGGTGAATACGGGCAAGGACAAGTTACTATTTTCTATAGATAAATATAAACCTGACATACTGGCACTAAACGAAACATGGTTAAAAGATGGAGAAGAAAAATGTGCGCCATCGGTTCCGGGCTTCGTCCTGCGGCACCGGGCGCGAGGGGGCGCGGGCCGCGGGGGCGGCGTGGGCTTCTATGCGGCGCGGGCTGCGCGCGCGTGTGCGCCCGCACCCTGCCTCCCGGCTCGAGCAGATGTGGCTCGAAGTCTCTCTGCCCGGACCAATTAGGGTCTCCCCAGACCTATCGACGCGGAATCGGCTTGAGCCGGCAAAAATAAGTTTTATGTCCACGCAATAAGATCGAAAACGAAGTCGTTCCGTTCGCAACGCCGAGCCGGGCCGAGCCGAGCCGAGCGATACCATTTTCACTCTTACTGCACGGACATAAAAAAAGTTCTTACCGGCTCAAGCCGATTTCGCGTCGATAGGTCTGGGGAGACCCTTAGACTAGCGGTAGGTACGGCCTATAGGCCCTAGACATTGTCTATTGACGAGGCTATCGACGCACTTAGTGAATCGCTGAGTACATTTGCTTACTGTAATCACGTGTTTATTTTAACTGATTTTAACGTCGATTTGTTACAACCAAACAAAAACCATGCTTCGGAGCTTTTAACTTTTCTTGCACAACAAAACCTCGAGCAGCTGGTGCGCGAGCCTACTCGTGTCATAATTGACCACTCTGCTACTCTCTTGGACTTAGTAATAACGGACACGCCGGTTTTATGTAAACAAATTAATGTACACCATAACCCATCGTTAAGTGACCACGCGCTTGTGGTTTCAGAACTCCTCATAAAAAAACCAAAAGAAGTTCCTCGTACTATTACTTACCGATCTCTAGACAAAATTAATGAATCTGAATTTAATCGTGACCTCTGTGCTGTACCTTGGGCTGATGCCTTGTGTCCTAATGATGTGAATGAGATGGCGAGCATTTTTAGTGATTATTTTAGAGCATTATTCGATAAACATGCGCCAATCAAGCAGTTGCGTATAACAGGTAAACCGCACCCCTGGCTCACGGATAACATAAAGCTTATAATGACATTACGCAATAAAGCTCTGATAAAAGCTCACTCAACTAAAGAGGATCCTCACCGTAACTAAGTACTACAAAGAACTGCGTAATTTTGTTAATAGCTCAATTAAACGAGATAAAACTGCTTATTTTACCTATTACGTCAATAACAACATTAAATCGCCAGCCAAAATGTGGCAACACTTAGCGATCGTCTGCATTTGGTAGCTCGGCGGATAACGCAATACCGCAACACTTAAATCATCCAAACGATATTAATGAATCGTTTTTAGATATACCCGGTAACTGCCACACCGATCTGAGTACATACAGCTTTTTCTTAAAAAACAAATTTGGAGAGGCTAATTTCGATTTTTCAGAGTGCTCTATTGATGAAATCTCAAAAATAATTGTTAGTATCCAAACAAACGCCTGTGGGGATGATTTGTTCTCTATAAAGATGATCCGCATGACGTTACATTGCCGATAATAACAGCCATCATAAATAAGTCGATCTCGACCAAAGTTTTCCCTGAAGTGTGGAAATTGGCAAAGGTTAAATGCTTGCCTAAAGGTTCGACTGGAATCATACAAAGACTTACGTCCAATAAGCATTTTGCTAATAATGTCAAAGTTTGTCGAGAGAGCAGTTTGCATTCAATTGACGAAATATTTAGAAAATAATAATATTTTGCCGAACACACAGTCCGGGTTCCGCAGCGGACACAGAACCACCACCGCGCTGGCACATGTAACGGATGACATACTCACAGCATCGGATGAAGGAAAAGCCACTATACTCGTCTTGTTAGATTTTTCGCGTGCTTTTGACTGCATTAATAAAGAGCTATTACTTGTCACGTCCCACCGGGTGGCAAGTAAAAAACACGAAGTAGTTTAATTGGTTTATTGAAAAGTACGCCGGTAGTGTGAACAGAAGAGGTAGGGTAGGTTCGTAGGGGTGGTCTGGTTCTGCGAAGCGAGCTAGCACTTCCCTCGCAGTTTGGTGACGTGGAGCGGCAGAGATGAAGCCGTCGGCAGCCCGACGGCGTGCGATGACAGGACCCTGGCGTCGGGGGTAGCACCCGGTGTGTAGCACCGGAACCCACACGACGATCCTGGTCACCAGCGGTAGAGGCCGCTCCGGCCAAGTAGTCGACAGAAGATAGTCAGGGCGTAGAACCCGACTCGGCAATGGTAGGCTCCTAGCGGAGCTGTACTTCTAGCGTTGCAGTAGCGTAGCTCCTAGCGTAGCTATACCCCTAGCGTTGCTCCTAGCGTAGTTATACTCCTAGCGTTGCTCCTAGCGTAGTTATACCCCTAGCGTTGCTCCTAGCGTAGTTATACCCCTAGCGTTGCTCCTAGCGTAGTTATACCCCTAGCGTTGCTCCCTGGAAAACCCAAGCATTGGCTGTGTGAGCCTGGTGTCCAGCATTGGGATAGTCCATGCCAGCCGCCGTTGAGGGGTGAAGCCCCGAGGGAATAGCGCGTAGTTTAATTATTGGCGGTGGCAAGAACTATCGGAACGGAGTTACAATATAGAAAATGAAGCGAAGCCGAAAGAACAATTTAGTAGATACTAATGACCGTTATGAAGTAACGGTCAGATATTTAGACAAAAAGGTTATAAGAACAATTTGGAAGAATTTAGAAAACACAGTTAGTTATAATAAAATGTAAAAACACAAATACAGTACACAGCAGAATAGAAATAAGATAGATAGGTAATTAGTTCGTTGCACTCACTTACCCGATTTGGGGAATTGCACCGATTCTAAGGTATAGGTAAAAGTAATATAATAACGTAACAATGATGTGTATCACCAATTGTTTCACGGTAAGAGTTGAGGCGGCAAAGAGGCCGAATGAAGTGAACGTGGCCTATTTATAACCTTTCGCCCTTTTCGGTTAAATGGTTTGTTCCTGATTCGTCGTCTTCCTGTTTCGTCGAATTCCTGTTTCGTCGGATTCCTGATTCGTCGTAATCTTGTTTCGTCGGAATTATATAGGTACATATAATTAATACGTCGAGCAGTAAACCACTATTTACTAAATATGAAGATTTAATGTGACACGTATGACGGCAAATATGTTGAGTTGGGGCTAAAGGGTTATTGGACTTATTGGGTAAATACGCAAAGCAATATAGACATGCAAAAATATCAGCAAGAAAGAGCAATCGTCAAGGACAATTGAAAAAAAAAATACAATTTTAGGTTGCTTGAATAGGCTCTGTACATTAGGGCGAACAAAGGAATCGTAGCAAGTTACTGCGCGTCATGAGTGGAAAATAACTGGTCATGTATGAACGACACCAACTTACCCTCAATTATTTTCTCATGCGCTGAATAAAAATAATTTACCTACATAAAAAGAACGATGATCAATATTTAATTGTAATTATGTTGATTATATTATTAAATGATTATTAACATTTAGGTACGTTGACTGGTAATTTAATAAAAGAATTGAAGATTACAAGAGGTAAAGCTAGTGCCGCCATCTGTTGGCTAAGCGTCGCTAACATTTGACAATGTCAATATAGGAATGTCACATCACCGCTAATCTATGGTGATGTGCAGTCTGTTTGACAGTTACAGATGTTGATAAACAAATTCAAGATGTGGAAGTGATTTTACGTGATATTTAAGTGATATTAAGAGTTGACAGAAGTGCGTTGAGTGAGTCTGTTCAATTTCTAGGTTATATTCCCTCAAAATATTAAAATCCCTTATTTTTGTAGAACGGTGGCGGTTTATTAACAAGGTTTAGATACATAGTAACTTAAATAGTATTATTAAATTGTTATCCATTTGGCCGTCGGGCCAAGTGGTAAAAAATGGAATGTACTGAGAAGGAGAAGCCGCCGGATCAAGGTGGTGGCATTTCCAAGGACAACGAATGTTACATAGTCGATGATCCCATGGAATTAAATAGGAAACGAGGCTTCAAGTCCTTGGAAATGTCTCCAACTGACAAGGTTTTAGAACCTGAGATAAAGAAAGTGATGCAGGGTACTGACAGTCCATCCATTGCCCTCATCTATAAACACCCAGATTTCGACAATGAAACGCGCAAATATGGATCGGAAGACAAGGGCCCTTTTCTTGTGCATGTTTCCCGTGATATTGAATCCAGCAATTCTGGTATATCACTGCAACCTATTAAGGTTGGTCTCATTTTTGCCAAAAACAACATTGAGAACATTAAAAAAGATGGTATAAAATCGTTAGGTAGAAACCGTGTCTCGGTAGAATTTAAGACAGCAACTGCTGCAAATAACATTGTTGAGAACCCCACTTTGGCACGTCACAAGTTAGTAGCATCCATTCCGTCATATCATGTCACCCGCATGGGCCTGGTTCGAGGTGTCCCTGTAGACTGGTCAATGGAAGAATTTGTTAATGCAACAGAGTCAAAACAAGGTTCAGGTAAAATTCTTAAAGCCCGACGTCTTCAGCGGAAGGTTACAAAAGAAAATAGTCCTCCAACATGGGTTCCAACTCAGGCTGTGGTGGTGACGTTTGAAGGCCAAACCTTACCATCGAAAGTTTATGCTTTCTATACCTCACTCAATGTAGAAATGTATGTGTTACCTACAATTCAATGTAGAAAATGTCTGAGATACGGTCATATTCAAACTCAATGCCGTTCCGACGCCCGTTGTTACAAGTGCACCAAAAATCATCCCGGAGAGACTTGTAATATCATCCCAGAGCAAGTCACTTGCTTGTACTGTTCTGGTCGACACCATGCAACAGATCAACGCTGTCCCGAATTCTGCAGGCAAAAATCGATCAAAATGATTATGTCAGAGCACAGTATCTCATACATGGAAGCTGCAGCTAGAGTCCCAGCTGTTCGAAGACCCTATGCCGATGTGACAAAGGTCATGTTCTCCCCCTCCCCCTATGAAGACCAACGACAATCTCCTGCCCCATATTCCTCCCCCTCCCATGCCCAGTCCCCGACTACATCTTCATACCGCCAGACCGTGACTCGTCATCCCCGAGCAAGGACCCCACTATCTCCTGGCTACGACCGCAATGCTCACCAAAATATAGTATCCTCTCCTAACTCCCAGGTTCCTAATGGATATGCTTTGTTGTCCCAATCCAATCATATAGGAACTGTAACACCCAATGATGACATGATGGAACTCCTCTTTAAACTACTTACAAATATAATCGCCAAATGGAGCGATTGTTTACCGCCCGACGTTGCACCCTTGATGTTGACACTTGCAGAAAAACTATCTTTCTCCAATGGCCCCCCAGGCCACATTTCTTCAATGGAATAGTCGTAGCATTAGTCCTAAAAAATCTGACTTAATAAATCTAATCAATGACCACGCTATCTCTGTGGCGGCCATTGCGGAGACTTGGCTGAGACCTGGATCCCGTTTTAGGATCCCGGGTTTCTCCTGCCTCCGTGATGATCGCAGTGACGGACGTGGAGGCTGTGCATTATTGATTAGAAGAAGCTACCCTTTCTCTCAAATCTCCCTTCCCCCTCACTCCAATGAAATTAACGCAGTTGCGGTAAATGTCATAGGAATTAACATTATTTCAATATATATCCCTCACCCAGCTTTAAATTTAATTCCTGACCTCTCCTCCATTCTATTCTCTGTCCCTCCTCCTCTCCTGATTATGGGTGATTTTAACTCTCATAATACTTCCTGGGGTTCAACGCACGATGATACCTTCTCTTCCTTCCTTCTTGACTTGTTTGATGACATTAACGTCTCTGTCATCAATGATGGAGTACCAACTCACAGAGTGTACCCTGGACAGAACCCTAACTCAGTTCTGGACTTGGCTGCTTGTTCCCCAAATCTTTCTTGCCTGCTCTCCTACCAGGTGCTGAATCAGTCGTGTGGTAGTGACCACTTTCCAATTATTATCTCCAAACCATCCTCTGTTTCCCCTTTTTCAGCCCCTGATCCCCTTCTGAAACATAAGTTAGATAAAGCAGACTGGCCAAACTTCTCACTTCAAGTTGAAAAAGGATTGAAAGAGCTTGAGGATTCCCCTTTAAATCCCTTTCAGAAATATGATCATTTTAAATCAATGCTTACAGAAGCAGCAAATAAATTCATCCCAGTAAAAAAGTCACGTAACTCCAAAATTCCCTCCCCGGCCTGGTGGAATGCGGAATGCACAACAGCCGTCAAAAAAAGAAAGGATGCAGAGCGTGCATATAATGAATCCGGTCTGTCTGAGGACTTCATATCATTTAGAAAAATGTCCGCTTATACTAAACGCTTTTTGAGCAAAACAAAAAAAAGAGCATGGAAGGGATTTTGCGAAAGCTTAAACCCCCGAACTCCTCCATCAATAATTTGGAAAAACATTAAAAAATTTCGAGGCTCTTTCAAACCTGACTGCTCCTCAATTTCTGATCCTTTTTCCTGGCTAGCAGAGTTTGCAGACAAGTTGGCTCCTCCATCCGTCCCTGAGAAGTCCTGCATAGATCCAACTCCTCCCTCTGCTGGTCTAGGCCCTCTGGACAACCACTTTTCCGCTTCAGAACTTGAGTTGGCGTTGGACAGACTACGTAATAGTTCTCCTGGAGAGGATGGCATACCATACTGCTTTATTTACAAACTCAGTCCTTTTTCAAAAAAATATCTGCTGAATTTGTTCAACCATTTTTTTATGTCTGGCGAGGTTCCTGTCGATTGGAGGACTCAAATCGTGATCCCAATCCTGAAACCCGGTAAGAACCCCCAAACTGCATCCTCCTACCGCCCAATAGCCCTCTCTGCATCAATGGGTAAAATTCTTGAGCACCTAGTAAAAAATAGAATCGAGTGGTTAGTTGAAAATAAAAATCTGCTTGCTAACACCCAGTTTGGATTTCGCAAAGGTAGAAGTACCATGGACAGCCTAAGCATACTCACTTCTGACATTAGACTGGCCCTCTCTAATAAGGAACATCTTGTAGGGTGCTTCTTGGATGTGTCAGCTGCGTATGACAATGTGTCACTCCCGCTGCTCAGAGCAAAAATGCTACAGCTGAGTATACCTGTGAGGATAGTTCAAATTGTCTGCAAGCTGTTTATGGGCAGAACCATTAGAATCCGCTCTGGTAGTTACTCTTTCCCCCCTCTAACCCTATGGCAGGGACTGCCGCAGGGATCAGTACTCAGTCCCCTTTTATATAATCTATATACATATGACTTGGAACATTCTGTCTCCCCTTTCTGTAGAGTTCTTCAGTTCGCAGACGACCTGGTCCTGTATTTTCCTGCTCAGTCGGTTGATATTGCATCCACAAGATTAAATGAAGCCCTCTGTTACCTTAAAGACTGGCTGGATGAGCATGGGCTGTCTCTTTCACCTTCGAAATGCTCTACAGTAACTTTCACCCGAAGTAGGGCCATCCCTGCGGCAGATATTATTTATGAGGATGAGATTATCCCAAACAGAGACTCAACTAAATTCCTTGGTGTAATCTTGGATTCTAAAATGTCTTTCATCCCCCACTTAGGTTACATTACAGGGAAATGTGAGAGAGCCATCAATGTTCTGCGGGCCCTTTCTGGGACTTGGTGGGGGGCTCACCCTTACTGCCAAAAATTGGTCTATAACGCCATAGTGCGTAGCCATTTAGATTACGGTTCTTCTATTCTGGAACCATGTAACAAAATAGCAATTAAAAAATTAGACCTAATTCAAGCGAAATGCCTACGAATTATTCTTGGTGCCATGAAATCTTCACCAAAAAATGCTATGCAGGTTGAGTGCGTGGATCCTCCCCATTCCCTTCGCAGGCAGTATCTTGCTGATTGTTTTATGCTCAAGGCCTGCTCCATCTCTAATCACCCTCTCGTTCCAATCTTGGAGGCCTTATCCCATGAAGTATCTGTAAACACATATTGGTCACATAAAGTAACTCCGCCTAATGTTATTAGTTATTCGAAATTGAAAAACCTTCCTTCCCCTCTTTATATAACGGACAAAAATCCCTTATTCCAAAGTGATTTTGAAGATTTAGTTTACTGCCCTAGAATAATTTTTGATTATGGCATATCCAAAGATGACCCAGCAGCCAACATCAAATTTAACAGGGAAATGGAAAAATGGCATGATTGCTTACCTATTTTCACGGATGCATCCAGGCTGGATGCTGGAGGTTGTGTAGGAGTGGCTGTATGGATCCCCAAATTTCATGTCCTTTTATCTCAGAAATGCCCACCTATGTCGTCTGTTTTCACCGGTGAGTCGGCAGCCATCTTGGAGGCTATAACATATGTAGAATCTCATAACATTCCTAAAGTTATAATTTTTTCTGATGCCAAAAGTTGCCTACAAGCAATTGCAGGTAACCATTTTAAAATGAAAATTAAATTCCCTATTATTCTTAAAATTAAACAATTACTCAATAGTTGTGACAAAAAAGGGCTCCAAATAACACTTGCTTGGATTCCGGGTCATTGCGGTATTGAAGGAAATGAGTCTGCTGACCTGTGGGCGAAAGAGGCCGTTGAAGTTGGTTCCCAAATCCACAATAATATTTTCTCCTCAGACTTAACATTAAAGGCCCGGTCCGACATGAGAGATTCATGGCAAGATATGTGGAATAGCTCCAGACTTCTGAAAGGCCGCTACTACGGGAACATTCAACCAATCGTCCCCCGTAAGCCATGGTTCTTTCGCTTCCGCTCTGCAACGAAACAGATTTCTTCTACAATTTGTAGGCTTCGTTTAGGACACTCTTGCACCCCGGTGTTTTTAGCTAAAATAAGGGTACGGGATAATTCGCTTTGCGAATGTGGCATGGATGAAGGTACCCTGGATCACATTTTTTTCGATTGCAATAGGTTCAGTTCATCCTTATACGATATCTTACCAAAAAATATCCCTCGGCCGATCAACTTTTCATCTCTTCTCACTATTATGGACCCTCCCCTTACTGATACTCTTATAAGATATATTCGGGTTACTAATATAAAACTTTAGCTTTTAAGTTTCACTAGTTATAGTAAAGTATAATTATATATTTTTTCTTTTCCTTATCCTCTATGTTGGTAACCATAACTTTCCGTCATCCTTTTTCCCGCTATTATTAACTGTCAAATGTCATGTGATTGTCTGTGTTGTCCATAACATTTTGTTACTTGTTTTAGGAATCCTTCCCTGATCACTCCACAAAAGTCAAAATTCACAACGACACCGAACATTCTCGTCACGTGCGTTATGTCTTCAACTCGTCATTGGCAAAATACACCTTGCCAAAATAGCAAGGAGTGAAAGCCATTAAAAAAAAAAAAAAAAAAAAAAAAAAAAAATGTGATATTAAGGCTAGTTTGTCTATAAAATGCACACAGGTAAGGAGCGTAACAACTGCATTGTTACATACTACTTGCAAAAATTTCATACTATGGTCTGTCGACACCAACACGGAAGTGGTTTATGTCATACTTGTCAAATCGGAAGCAGTATGTAGTCACGAAAGACGAACAAGGACAAGAGATGCGGTCGACAGTCAGTACTGTTAAAAGAGGTACATCACAAGGGTCGATTCTCAGCCCAATTCTGTTTATTTTGTTTAGCGCGGATCTGAACGCGAAACTAAAACATTGTAATGTTCAACTGTATGCCGATGACACCCAAGTGTACTTATCATTTAATCCTCAAGACACATAACGATCGATCGAATTAATTAATATTGATCTTGAAATTATATATAACTGGGCACAAAACAACAACTTCTTAAATCCCACAAAATCAAAGTTCCTAGTATTAGGTACTAAGCTCCAACCTAGCAGAGTGGTTGAGCACGAACCGGCTCTCCTTATCGACGGAAAAAGAGTAGAAAGAGTTGAAACAGTCAAAAACCTCGGACTCATAATGGACGGAGATATGCGATACGTTAGTCACATCGACACAATAATAAAAAAACGCATTTTATAGGCTAAAGGTACTGTATGGCATCAGGGAACAAGTCAGGCTGATGCTGGTTGAATCGCTTGTTCTCTCACATTTTAATTACTGTGACACGGTTTATGGGCCGCGTATATTTGCAAAAACCTCTAAGGCCATTCAAAGGGTCCAGAATGCGTGTGCTCGTTTTTGCTTCTCGGTACCAAAGCGTTCTCACATAACACCATTACTAAATCAGAAACGAATTCTAAAAACCGGGCAAGAGCATGTCGGACCATGCTCAGTGTAGGGTTCCGAAGCCGTAACGACAAACACAAAAAACTATCTCAAAAATCAACATGTATGAACCAATTTTCTATTTAGTTATTTGGCGCTGTCTTAGATAATTTTTAGTAGGTATGAACCCGTTAATCGCCTGTATCTCAGGAACTAATTGAGTCTACTTATTGTTAGTAATGATTCTTTTTCATATAAATTCGTATATTATTATAATATCTCAAACAAGAGCCAAGCTTTTAAGTGTGAGATCAGTATAGGTACCTATGTAGGTAATTAGGTATCTAAACTGCTTCAAACCGACTTTAAATTACAATAAAAGTTTAATCTTTTATAAGGTAATTAATAGAAATTGAAAAAGAAACAAGGGCCAGTAAATAGAATTTTAAGTTTTCCAAACGATACTCGACTCAAATCAATAATCTAATCGATTATTTGTAAACTTTCAGATCGCAAATCGCAAACTTGTAGGTAGCATTCCGGGGCACGTCCGAACAGCATCTAGGCGCTCGCGCTTATGAGCGCGGCTGTCGCTCGATTTGTTACTTGGACAGACTCCCCCCGCGCGTCCTGCACGCCCCGTTAACAAATTTTTCTATCAAAGTTATCATAGGCGATTTTGATAGGTATAAACACTTTAGTCGCCTGTATCTCAGGAACTAATCTTGTCTACTTAGCCGTGATAGTTATCCTTTAAAATTCGTTATATTATGCGCTTTCGTTGAAGATTTTTTTCAGATTTTTAGTATTTGTAGTTTTGGCTGTAGGGGGGGGGGGGACACTTGACTCTAACAAAAAATAGCGCTTTAAAGCTTAATATTTCATAAACGGATCCCTTAATCGAAAAATTGTTTACACAAACCCGCAATATTTTTGAAAGACCTATCCAACGACACCCCACACTATGGGGTAGGCAAGAAAAAAAAAAGGCATCCTCACGTTACGTGTAGGGGAGGTGCATTAAAAAAAAATATTTTTCGAAATTTTATTTTACCACTTTGTTGGCGTGACTAATATGTATATTCATGCCAAATTACAGCTTTCTAGTTCTATGAGTCTCTGAGCTAGACTGGGGACGGACGGACGGACGGACGGACGGACGGACGGACGGACATGGCGAAACTATAAGGGTTCCTAGTTTGACTACGGAACCCTAAAAATGGGTGCCCGCAGAGAGTTACATATAGCTAGCCTATTTTTAACGTAGCGACAAAAAAGCCTCGCTATTTGTTCGGAAAGATCCAATGGATGAAAGATGTGCACGACCAGTGAGTACTCCACAACACATCAAATCAGGTTTCCGAAGCAGTTTTAAATTTATGGCTTCAAAAATCTGGATATTAACAAGCAGTTAAACTTAAGCACTTATTTTCAAGAATACTAGTTTCAATTGTAACCGGATCTCGGTATCTAGGAAGCTACATCGGAGAAGGGAAAGAAGTTTTTGTAAAAAAGAACATACGTAAATGGGTTTCCACTTTAGATAAATTATCATTCATATGTAAAGATTCACCACAAGCTGCCTATACTGCCCTTACCAAAGCTGCACAATTTCAATGGTCCTTTTTGTTACGAGTCCTAAAGGATGCCGCAGAATACTTTGATCCTTTAAAAAATACCTTACGCACAAACTTTTTGCCGACCCTATTAGGGGGTGATGTGTCATCTTTAGAAGCTGACTAATTTTCTTTACCTGTTCATAAAGGTGGCTTAGCAATATCCGATGGTGCCACTACTTCAAATTTATACTATGATATGTCAAAAAAAGGCTGCACAGTTCTTTCATCCTCGTTAATTGAAATGAAGCATATGGAACTTTCAAAACATCACAAATCCCTCAAGGATGCAAGTAAAGAATGCCACAAACTGAAAGAAACTCATGATGATAATCTTTTAGATTCTATTCTAACCAATCTCCCACCTATCAAAAAAAGTGCCATTGAAAGATCAATTGTGACCCTTGATTCGGTTGTAAAGAATTGATCACCTGGCAAAGTCGAAAAATCTTTTTTTACATACGTCTCATCGTCCATGAGAACGCATGCTCCGTTCATACTGCAAAGCAGCTTGTACAATTTTCTTGACCTTGTAACGGAACTATTGAATTGTTTTATCGACTGTTTTGGGGCTTTTACTTTTTTATAGGACTTTAAATTTTGACGTACTTTCGCTCTCTGGACCATAGATGTACTAGTTTTCAATTTTTTTGCCACGTCCCGCACCGATAAACTAAAATTTTTCTTATAAGCAGTCACTATTTTCTTTTCTAAAGCTTTACTTGATGGACCTGTCGGGCGTCCACTTCGAGCTTTGTCTTGAATTCTGTATTCATTCAAGTATCGCTTAACTATATTTCGCACCGTTGCACGACTTACTTTCACCATTTTCCCGACCGCCGCAAAAGTTGAATCAGGATTTTCCAGATACGTTCGCAAAACATTTTCTCTCAGAGTTATTTTATCGTCTTGCATTTTTGATTAAAACAATACCCAGCCTAAATTAACAATGTGAATTGATACATCAAAATGACACTTACTGAAAATTATAATCAGAAAAAAAAAACATTTACCAGACAGTATTTTACTAATATGCAAACTTTGTAAAAAAACTTTTCGGTACGGGCCTTATAATGACGACCAATATCTCAGTGTACTAACATGCATTGAAAACGTTATAAGTATGTACTTATCCAAATTCAGAGTTGGTAATTGTTGGAGATTTTAATCTCAACTCTTGTAGCACTTTCATTAAAAATCAATTCGACTGCTTTTTAAATTTTTGTAATCTTAGACAATTTAAGACAGTGCTGCGCGAATAGTCATTAAGATCACATCTATGTTAACGGTCTCCGCGTTATTTATTCCTAAAAACGCGTAAAAAGTATCGTTTTCAAAAATTCAAAGTTACAAGTGTATCACTAAAACATCGATTAACCGAATTGTGCAAAAATATTTTTAAAAAGTGTTATATTCGTGATACAACAAGCAAAAACATTTTCAAAATTTTAAAAATTCCTTTGCCGACCCTGACCTACGACCAGGGCTCGGAAAACGGTATTTTTTTCAAAACGGTTTCGTCTTAAATGCCTAAGGAACGATTTGTTTCGGTTTCGTTCGCAAATAACGTTATAGAAAACGTTTTTGAACAAGAACGAAATTGAAATCTTTTTTGATCCATATAACGTTTTTAACCGTTTTTTCCCATTTGCTGGGTTCGGTAGGAATATTACAAATATCATCCAGTCAGTTAGTATTTAGCAGCCACGCGACGCGGTTTTCTTTGCTTGTTTCTTTAGAGCTTAGATTATTATTGGACACATAGAAAGTACCATTATTCTGTGCGGAGTACATAATTGGGCGTTTTCAGAAAAAGTTGTTGGAGACGTTAGAGGAATTCCACTTAAAAAAATATTTTAGTTTACTTTATAATGTAGTAAAATCGATAATATATTAAATGAGCAACATGAAAATACAAAATTTATAATAAAATAATGACTATTTCAGTAAAAAAATCCAATTTGATTTCGTTTCTGCTCGTAAGAAGTTCTATTACGCCACTCATTTTAGAACGGGTTTTAAAGAAAACTAGAAAGGTTTAAAATGTTGTGAAGTTTTTTTGATAAAACTTGAACTAAAAAGTGTTCTAAAAAAATAATTATTAATCATATTATTATAATACTATGAAGTTTTATGACAAAACCTTTCCTTAACGCCACCTTTCAGTACTTTGTACTATATATTATTGTCTTTGGAGCGACGAATGCGTAATATTATTTAAAAATGTTCTTTTTTAACGAATTATTAGTTAAATAGAATGTGTTTAACAATAATAGCTTCTTAATATCTTTGATGTAATATTAAATATTTAAGAAATTCAATCACATTAATAACGGGACAGTGACGTATAGTGAAGCTCGAAATGGCGTTTAGGAACTATAAGGTTCATATTGCAATATTTTTATACTAAAACAATTAATTAAATTAATGAATTTTAACAAGGAATCTCATGAGATCAAATCCTAGGTTCCCCCTGCGTAGTAATAGGCATGCGGACCGGTTAATCGCGGATAAACACAAGCTGGCCAAAACAGAGCAATCCGTCTATTTCCTGGGACCCGCTGTGTACAATCGCCTGCCAAAAGCCGTAATAGATGCGGCTTCCATCACACAATTTAAGTACAAACTTAAAAAATGGCTCCATGAGCGTCTGTTTTATGACTACGACGAATATTTTGATCTAGCCCTCACTGGCTAATAAATATTATTACTTTTATAATAAATCGACATGTTGTTCGTTTTAATGTATTATTTAAAAATCAATTAAATATTAATTATAAATTTATAATGCATATTATCAAATTATGATAGTACTATGTACACTGACCTATAACAATTGTTACGAATAAATTATTTCATTTCATTTCATTTCATTTCATTTCATTTCATTTCATTTGAGATCGTTGACTCATCATCATCATTTTTAACCGACCAAGAAAAGGAGGTTCTCATTTCGTTTAAAATAAAGTAATCACCTTCCTGTTTTATCATCAGACCCCGGATTCCATCTCTGATCAAAGTGCTTGTCAAGACAAAACAAACGAGCCCAAACTCGATGGGGTTGCATTGTTTAATTACAGAGTTCCCGTGGGCACCTTCCGGTTTCATCTTTATACCAGCTCAATGAAACCATAATATTGAATCGTCATCGAGTTTACATACGTATTCCAAATTTTAGCCCATTCCAGTAGCGGAAAAGACTGCTTCAAAACTGAATTGCAAGAATTGCAATCTTAGGATTGCATGGCAGTCTTGTGAATGCAAATGTCTATGGGTCACAGTTTCCACTTACCATCAGGTGGCCTGTGTGCCCGTTTGTCTTCTCTATGCCATAAAAAAAAAAAAAAAAAAATTGACCTAAACAAACCCACAGACAGACGGACAGGCAAACATAGGTACTTTGCAATAAACCATTTGTGTAGGTTAAATAAAATAATTGGCATTTTATTAAAATAATCTTTAAATCTCTTTATGAAACGAGCTTAAGAATTCTATTACGCCACTTTTTAGTTCTTTTAACGCGACCGTGGCGGTTTGGAGGTGACGTATCCATGCCATTCAAACATTCACATAAAATTACAAATAAACTATTGAACTTTCTTTAAATATTGCCTTTGATTCCGAATCAGCATTAATTATTAAATATAACATTATAAAAAATCAAAAACACAGGATTATCTTACCTTGTTAAAATTGGAGTCGTATGAAGAAACCTATTTAAGGTGCAAACTCCACGCTACCACTCTAAACACATTTCACGGACAAACTGCTGTCATTTGAAACCAAATGACGACTACCATAGACTTAAAATGCTGCCATAATTCAGAATTTTCATGTATTGTGGTGTTTTATTTCCAGGAACATAATAAAATACGGTCGCGTATACGGGAAATTCCCCATGAGCTATTTCGCGGGACCGATTAAAACCTGTATTTTTCAAAGAAATTTCTATGTAAACGCACTTGTTTTACGGTTTAAAATTAAAGATCGGTTCATAACTGACCAGGACACAACTGCTGACTTTTAAACAGTCTTATTTAGCATTTTAGGGCAGATCT
The DNA here is from genome assembly GCA_963966035.1 of Acleris laterana. Lineage (NCBI taxonomy): Eukaryota > Metazoa > Arthropoda > Insecta > Lepidoptera > Tortricidae > Acleris > Acleris laterana. Next base: position 46,286,403 of record OZ014438.1, read on the forward strand.
AAGATTACCTACTAAACAAGTTCATGCTTGTCGCCGCTTTGTAGCCGAACGCCGCGCGCGGCCGCGTCCCGTGGATTAAACCGGTTTTTGATAACGTTCTCGTTTCGTTTCCGTTCCGAACAAAATGCTGAACGAAGAACGGTTCGAAACGTTTTTAAAACGTTATTTTGAATAACGTTTCCAAGCCCTGCCTACGACAACCCGCGCCGCGGTCGCGCGTGAGTCACCGCTGCCGCTTATCGCGTTCGCCGCCCGATACCACGATACTGCGGGCTTTGCGACACCAGCTATCGCTTACCGGATACCTTGGTACGGAGGTCTCCGAGTATGCCGCCGCCGTTGGGGGCCGCCGTCGCCGTCGCCTGCGCGGCCTGCGGGAAACCAATTCCGGAATCAAAATCCATCTGCTGTAGTGGTAGTAAGTGTCGAAAAAATTATCACCTTACCTGTGTAAATGCGAAAAATGTATCTCCGGAGTCCATAAAATCCTGGTTATGCCCAGAATGCCTTTGCGCTATGAAAAAAGGCGGAGACAATTCCTTAACACCTGCTCGCGCGTCTGATAATGTGACGGTCAGAAAACCAAAAGCTGCCGTGCCTCCCGGACCTGTAGCGGTCTCCGTTTTAGACGCCACATCTTCATTAGCAAATCTGGCTGAAGAAATTAAGCTACTTAGGCACGAAATTTTAAGTATGAAGTCAGAGTTTGAGGTGGCAATCTCAGCGGTGCGGCGGTGTGAAAATAGATTAGACGAAATGTCTGCTTCAATGACCTCGTACGAATCAAGACTAAAGTTGGCTGAAGAAAAAACCTCGAAATTGGAAGATGTGAACGTCATGCTACAAACACAGATTGAAAGCCAATTCGACACATTGGCTTCATATGAAAACCGGCTTAAAACAGGCGAAGACAACCCCACCGCTGTCGCGGAACTGAAGGAGGTTTGCGAGTCACTTCAGGAACAGCTTAACTTCCAAGCACAGGCAAGACTAAGAAACGACATTGAGATTTCGGGAATAACTGAAGGTCCAGCAAAAAATCCTCACCACCTATTCCTCACATTGGCTGCTGTAGCCGGCGTAAAACTTTCTGACGCTGACATTGACAGTGTCGCGCGAGCCGGTACCCCTCGAAGTAATCCAAGCGACTCCCCCCGACCCCTGGTAGTAAGGTTCTGCCGCCGTCAATCGCGGGACCTGTTTTACAAAATAGTGGGAGATCTTAGGTCCCGATTTCTAAGGGAACCTTGCATTTTTGAGACAAAGCAAATCCCTTGGACCAGGTGTTCCTGGGGGTGATCTGAGCTGATTTAGGCCGGGTGCCCAGTGGTACCCCCCCGCAGGTGGGCAGGGGAGGGGGGGGAAAAGTGCATCCGGCGCACCTCACTCTAAATTTAATATCTCCATACATCAAGCAAGTATATCAAGTTTGGTGTCTTTTTCTTATAATTCGAGGACGAGGAATTCATTTCTGAAACAAAAATTTTACTTTTTTTTTTTTCTTTTTTTTTCTCTTTTTTTTTGTATGGGTGGCATACAAAAAAAAAGAGAAATTCAAAAATAAAAAAAAATCTTTACATATTTTTTTCCGAAAATTTTATTTTTTCATAAAACTATGGTGATTTGCGTCACAAAAAAAATACTAGTAAATAGCCCAGCTATCTAACTATATAAAAAAAATTACTTGTCATACATTATTTGTCTGAAAACTGTGTTAAAAAAAATATTTTGTGCCGCGCGGCGGACCACGCCCAAATAGGTATACACGCTGTCAGATTTAGTATAAGGGACGCATTCAATTTTAAACTTTGTTCTACATACACAAGTAGGTAATAAAATAAATACGTCCTGTAATTATAAAAGAAAGGGTAAATAAATTAAAAATTACAATATAACTGAATATGGGATTATCCTATGCTATAGGTAAAACTTTTACTTTACAAGCAATCAGAATGGGTCAGTCAATGGACAAATTGGAAACGATAAGTTACTGGGTATTATTTTGTTGTTAGAAACGAAGGCCTTTATTGTAAAAAAAACCGGTCGCGTGCTAATCGGACTCGCGCACCGAGGGTTCCGTACTGCCGCACATTACGTATTATTATATTCCAATTTCGAATCGAATCCACGCGACCCAACTCACAATTGACTATATTTTAGTATGGGTGGTTTTTCTTCAGGGTTTGTCATATAATCATACCCAATTTGGCGCTTGTATATGTTTTACTGTTCTTACGAAACAGCAAAAATTTAAAAAAACCTTGATATGGAACGTGTCGTGTATGAGTGGGTACCTCTTTATTATTTTAATCATTTTTGTTTTTGTTTTAAATCTTCCTTAATACATACATAGTATTATGGTCCCGTTGGTCTCCATTCGGAAAAGTAATCCTTAAAAGGCAAAATCTTCATTTAGGGATTTAAATAATAAAACATACCTACGAGGTCCGGTCCGAAAATTTAAATAAAACACGTTAAACAAAAAATAAAAGAAATATAATAAAACTTTATTTACAACTTTTCAAAGTATTGCCCTGCTACATCTATGCACTTATGCATTCGACTAGACCAACTTTCAAAACAGGAAAAAAACCGTTCTTGCGGAAGGTCAAAAAAGTCCCCTGAATTCGTCCACTGCTTCATCCGCCGTCGAAAATTTTCGTCCACGTAATGATTTTTTTACCGTGGGGAATAAAAAAAATCACATGGACCCAGGTCAGGGCTATAGGGAGGGTGTGGTAGCAGTTGCACTCCCGATTTGTTCAAAAAATCCATGGTACTGGCAATCGACACGGCCAAGCCAATGGTAACCGTTTTCCGATCTTCTAGTGGAATTACGGCTACAGGCCCACTTCTTCGAAAAAAAACAGCAACCATTTTTTTGTTGACGCTTCAGCGGCGAACTACTTTAGTGGGTAAATCATCTTCTTCAAAGACCCATACTGTCGATTGTTGTTTTGTAAATGGGTCTTAGCTGTATATCCAAGATTCGTCAGATGTCACAATGTAGGTCACTTGTTGTGATATGCCTCCTTCGAATTTATTTAGCATAAATTTGCACCAATCGACACGTCTATCTTTTTGCTCCGGTGTGAATGTGGTATCTATCGAGACGAAACCTTCCGAACTTTAAGGTGATCATGCAAAATGGTTGAAACTGCGTGGGATCCAACCTTCAGTTCGATCTGAATCTCTCGCTTGGTAATATTTCGAGATTCCTTGATTAGCCACTCCATCCTGATGACGTTTTCTGGAGTGACTGCCGTTGGCGGTCGCCCCGGTCTAGGATAATCTTTGACGTCGCTCCGCCCATGCTTAAATTCACGGAACCAGTAACTGACAGTGGCAAGAGATGGAAATAATGCCCTAAAAGCACTGGTTAACTTTTCATGAGAATCCTTGTAAGTTAGCCCTCGTTTATAATCGTAATATATCATGGCACGAAATTCTTCCCGCGATACCTCCATCGTTGCGAATAAAAAGTAACAGACATATTTTTCTTCTAATTTGTAAAAAAATAACTGTATGTTTACTGGTCAGTGACATTACACAAAAGACTTTGTAATGAAATTTGACTTTAAGCTGCAATAAAATGAAATCAATAGGATTAATAATACGCCGTTGACTAACTTTTTTTGGACCGGCCCTCGTACGTTAGTAACTAACCGGAAAACAAACCCAGCGGTTGACCTTTTTTGCATAATTTCTCTTAATTTTGATCATTTTGGAAACAGCTGCTCCAATGTTAATCATTGCTTACCACTTTACGCATCAAATACAGCAATAAAACGATGTAGGTATACTTATTCCGGAAAAGTACTTGGTTCGATTCCCTTTCCAATACCAAGGCGAAACCTTTAATTGCAGTAAGTATTACGTCCTATCCAAAATCAAGGCTTTGGTTCCTTAAAACATTATCTTAATTTTAGTTTCCGAACTCCCCGTACTGTGACATTTCAATTTATCACCCTGTATACTTATGCAATATGGCCGAGAGGGGGCTGCCTACGAAAAGTTGTCTCAACATGGTGTGGCTGACCGTACCGTGGGCCGCCTCGCGATACAATTTTTTTTTTAACACAATTATTAAAAAAATGTACCTACGTCAAGTTTATTTTTTTATATAGTAGGATATCTGGGCTATTCACTAGTATTTTTTTTCTTGGGAGAATCACCATAATTTTAAGCAAGGAGAGGATTTTTGAAAAAAAAGTGAAGTTATTTTTTTGTGTGGGATAGTAAAAGTTTAGTTTCAGAAATGAATTCCTCGTCCTCGAATTATAAGAAAAAGACACCCAACTTGACATAGGTGCTAGGTGTATGCAGATATGAAGCTTAGAGTGAGGTGCGCCGGATGCACTCCCCCCCCCTCCCCTGACCACCTGCGGGGGGGTACCACTGGGCACCCGGTCTAAATCAGCTCAGATCACCCCCAGGAACACATGGTCCAAGGGATTTGCTTTGTCTCAAAAATGCAAGGTTCCCTTAGAAATCGGGACCTAAGATCTCTAATAAAATAATCCCATATTCAGTTATATTGTAATTTTTAATTTATTTACCCTTTCTTTTATAATTACAGGACGTATTTATTTTATTACCTACTTGTGTATGTAGAATAAATAAAGTTTAAAATTGAATGCGTCCCTTATACTAAATCTGACAGCGTGTACCTATTTGGGCGTGGTCCGCCGCGCGGCACAAAATATTTTTTTTAACACAGTTTTCAGACAAATAATGTATAACGTGTAATTTTTTTTATATAGTAAGATAACTGGGCTATTTACTAGTATTTTTTTTGTGACGCAAATCACCATAGTTTTAAGAAAAACTAAAATTTTCGGAAAAAAATATGTAAAGATTTTTTTTTATTTTTGAATTTCTCTTTTTTTTTGTATGGGTGGGTAAAATTTTTGTTCCAGAAATGAATTCCTCGTCCTCGAATTATAAGAAAAAGACACCAAACTTGATATACTTGTTAGATGTATGGAGATATTAAATTTAGAGTGAGGTGCGCCGGATGCACTTTTCCCCCCCCTCCCCTGCCCACCTGCGGGGGGGTACCACTGGGCACCCGGCCTAAATCAGCTCAGATCACCCCCAGGAACACCTGGTCCAAGGGATTTGCTTTGTCTCAAAAATGCAAGGTGCAGGACCTAAGATCTCCCACTAAAATAGCGAAGCCGAAGCGTCTGTGTACCAAAGATCTGAAGCTGAGTGGTCCAAACAGAAGTATCTACGTCAACGACCGCTTAACTCGCGAAAATAGGAATTTATTTCGTGAATGCAGAACGCAATTTAAAGCAGCTGGATACAAGTTTTGCTGGACTAAATGGGGGCAAATCTATGTCAAAAGGCATGAAGGCAGAGGAGAGATGGCAGTCCCGCCCGGCTCACCTCCAGATGTCCCAGCCAACCTCGCGGCAGAAGCAAAAGTATTATGCTAGTTTACTTTTAGTTTTAAATTTACTTTTATCTATCACTGCCTTTGATGATTTGATGTTACCTTACATACTACACACAATCACTTACACTACACACTTAAACAATAGCAAAAACATATTCAGAATGAGTCTACATGTTCATCCTCACTCAATTAATCAAGCCAGTTGCTCTCAAACTCCATGGCAGGGCTATCTTTTCTTCAATGCATGTCCTGACTTTAAATCATATGAAAATGGTTAATCCTGATATACTGCTAGATCTTGATTCGGAAGACACACCCTGCCATACCATTGATAGCCCTGAGTTATGCGAGGTTATTATAAACAAAAACTTTGATATCAAAATTCTTACTTTCAACATTAGAAGCTTACAAAAAAACTTCGATAATTTTTTGATAGCACTAATGAGATTTAATATAGCTTTTGACGTGATTATTTTAACAGAATGCTGGCTTCACGAAGGATCTGTCGTACCCCAAGTAGATGGTTTTCAGTCCTTCAGGACACATAAATGTACAAATAAAGCTGGTGGTGTTGTCATCTACGTAAATAACTTATGGTTGCCCCAGGTTTCAGAGCCAGAGTTCGATGAAGCCGACTGCTTACATGTGGTGGTCAAAAATCATTTTAACGTTTTGGGTTTGTATCGTTCTCCTTCTTTTTCTGACATTACTACTTTCTCTAGTTCGCTAATGTCCATGGTTTCATCTATTAGGGACTCTCCCTGCGTGATTGTGGCAGGAGATGTTAATATAAACACGCTTTCAGAGAGCAGTTCGTACCTACGCATATCCGAAAGTTACCTTTGTATGCTTGCTGAACTGAACCTAAAGCAAACAGTGACTAAACCCACGCGAGGTGATTCTTGCTTGGATCATGTACATGTGTCTTCAGGGTTACAGGCTGCTTCGGTCGTTTGCAAATCAGACATTACGGACCACGACATGATTGCAACGGGAGTGAGCATTAAGACTGCAAAGAAGGCTCAAAAAAAGCGTCTGGTTAAGAGGATTGACATCAAAGCTGTGGAGGATGACCTGGGTAAGCTGGACTGGAGTAGCGTTACAAGCTCAGGCACAGTGGAGGAGGCTGTTAAGGCTTTTAACCAGTTGTTTTTTGAAACTACAGCGAGTCACACTGCCTATGTTCCAGTCAGTCGGGCTAAGTTTGCGCTTAAATCTTGGATGACCCCTGGTCTTATTCGCTGCTCAAGACATAGAGATCGTCTCCATGCGAAATGCCGCAAAAATCCTAATGACTTAGTTCTTCAACAGACTTACACCCGCTATAAAAACTTTCATAATGATCTGCTACGTAAACTGAAGAATAAGCACGATTCAGATGAACTGGAACAAAATAAGAATAATCCAAAAAAGCTTTGGAATTCAATTAGAAGTATAACATTTACCAAGAAAAACGTAGAGAGTCCGATAGAACTTACCCAATCGAAGGGATCTGTCACGGAGTCGCTTGATTATTGTAACCAGTTCTTTGCGAATGTTGGTTCGACTCTCGCTAATAACATACTGGCAACTGACAATAAGACCCAGGAGGATCTTGCGCGCGAAGTGTCCTCAAATGTATCACCATTGCAGTCTCTTTTCTTTTCTCCGACCAACGAATTTGAAGTCGAGTCTTTAATTGATGGTCTAAAGCTTGATAGCGCGCCTGGTCTTGACGGAGTCACAAACCGGTTACTGAAGGCAACTAAGAGCCACATTATTGCACCACTTACACACATATATAACCTTAGTCTGTCCGAAGGAACTTTCCCAGTTTCATGGAAGGAGGCTGCCGTCATACCGATACACAAGGCCGGAGATAAATCTATTCCCAATAACTACAGACCAATTTCATTGCTTGAAGCATTTTCTAAAATTCTGGAGAGACTGGTTAGTAAGCGGTTGGTCAACTTTCTGGATATTAACAACACCATTTCGGAACGCCAGTTTGGCTTCCGCGCAAAAAAGTCGACGGAGGATGCTGTAGTGCTTATGACTGGGCTAATTTCGGATTACTTGGACCATAATAAGGCCTGCCTTGGTATTTTCTTGGACCTCGCCAAGGCGTTTGACACCGTGTCCATTCCTATTCTCCTAAAAAAGCTGGAACTCGTTGGTGTCAGAGGAACCGCTCTAAACTGGTTCACCACTTACCTGACAGGCCGTACGCAGTGTGTAAAAGTAGATCAGGACTTGAGTAATCGCAATGATATCAATTTCGGAGTCCCACAGGGCAGTGTCTTGGGTCCAACTTTGTTCATAATTTACATCAATGACATTCTCTCCACTCAAATTGTGAATGCTGACGTTGTTTGTTATGCTGATGACACAGCAATACTTTTCCATGCAGATACCTGGACCCAAGTGGCCAAGTCTGCAGAACAAGGTATGAGTGTCATTGCTGGCCTTCTGAAGAGTAACTTGTTGACACTTAATGTCTCTAAGACGAAATTCTTGTGCTTCCATAAGACCATAGTTTCTGCTCCCAACGTGTTACCTAGGATAGCAATTCACACCTGTAACCAAAGTGAGCTTTCGATGTCATCTTGTCATTGCGAGTGCGTCTGTAGAGCGTCTTCCATTAAATATCTCGGAGTTGTTATCGATGAAAAACTCGATTTCAGGGAGCATTTATTGACTACAGCAAAACGAGTACGCAAGCTCATTTATGTTTTTAAAAATCTACGTAACTCGGCCGATAGGAAGCTTCTTAAGACTGTTTACATAAGCATTTGCCAATCGGTCTTATCGTACTGTATCACTGCTTGGGGCGGGGCACCCAAATCTAATTTGCTCCTGCTCGAAAAAGCGCAACGAGCTGTCCTCAAGGTTATACTCAGGAAACCTATTAGATACCCAACCAAGCTTGTGTACAAGGATATGGAGGTTCTCAGCGTTCGTAAATTATTTGTCACACGCGCTGTTTTAAAGACGCATGAAGGGGTGGTAAGGTTACCAAATTATGAAGCAATGTTAATGAAACGCACTTTTAGGGTTCCTGTGCCGATGACTTGCTCAGTCTTTGCCAAAAGATTTTCTAATTTTCTCTTCCCATTCGTTTATAACAAAGTTAATGCTAAATTTCCCTTAGTCAATATCTCAATTAGAGAGCTTAATCATAAACTGCCCGCATGGCTCATTACCCTCTCGTATGAAGATGTAGAAGAATTTGTAAAAGTTTTGAATTAAGCTCTGCATCTAACCTGAGTAACACAGTCACGGGCATTATTATTCTGTCATTCAAAAAAACTCTTGCATACATTTACACTCTTAAAACACCCACATTGCACACGCACACACTCACTCATACACGCACACACTACACATACACGTACGCACACACTCAAACTTGCGCATTTGTAATTTAATTCTAGTTTTATTTAGTATCAAATTCATGTTACATTAGACTTCATTCCTTTGTGTTGTGTATTTTATTAGCTTTTCGCAACTTTCTGCAAACTCATTTCTGTATTGGTTACCTACAGGACAGGCTACGCCTAGTGTAGGGACCAGTGTAAATCTCTTATGACAATGTTTTAAGTGCATGAGTATCATCTATCTAGTTCTTTTTGTATGGAAATAACAATATTCCATGTGTATGCTTGTCAACTGAACTTGATGTGTATTTATGTGCAATAAATTATTATTATTATTATTATTATTATTATTAATAATGTATGTAATGCCCGTGGAGGCGTTCTGGATCTGGTGCTTACAGGACTTAGTGATGGTATGGTGAGCGTTGCAGGGGATGTCGAACCTCTAGTGCCTATAGATACATATCACCCCCCCCCCTAGAAGTAACTATTATGGTCCCGAGCATCTGTGTTCCGTGCAAACAAAATTTTGAAAACTCTGAGTTTAAAGCTACTCCCTCCTGGAACTTCCGAAAAGCTGACCCATATATACTTTATGACTCAATAGCTGAAATTACTTGGGAGGATATTTTTGGCGTCACTGATGTTGATCTGGCTGTTGGATTGCTATATCAAAAATTAATCGAGGTTATCAACCATGTGGTTCCCCTGAGAAAGTGTCCCTTTGGCAAACGATATACATATCCATCATGGTATTCACCTGAACTAATTTACTATATAAAATTAAAATATTTTAATCTAAAAAAACACAAATCTCTTGGCCTAGACTTTAATCGTGAATTATATAAATATTATAGGGCTGTTGTTAAAGGCCTGGTGGACCGTGACTATAGTCAATATCTAGCCACTCTTGAACGAGGCATTTGTAAAGATCCTGGTACTTTTTGGAAATTTGTTAAAAACAAAAAGCAACATTTGAATCAACAAAAGGAGTACATGTACCGCGACAAAGTTGTTGCGAGGCAGGAGGCTGTCGATGCTTTTGCTGAATTTTTTGCTTCAGTTTTTCACCCCGGAGTCCCGAGACTCGACCCAGAAGAAGCTGCACGCCTTGCCGACGGTCACGTTGGGACAAAAACAATTGAAATCACCCATGTGACTGCCACGGAGTTACGGTCGGCCGTTAGGCGACTAAAAGCTTCATTTTCGGCTGGCCCAGATGGTATTCCTGCTTTTGTGATAAAAGACTGCATATCGGCACTAGAACAACCTCTGCTTTACATCTTTAACTTGTGCTTGAAAATGGGAATTTATCCTTCTAATTGGAAGGTGTCGAGGGTTACACCCATACCTAAAGTTAAAGACTCAAACGATGTATTTTTACATAGGCCAATAGCTATTCTCTGCGCGTTAGGTAAAGTCTTTGAGAGTGTAATAAATGGTTGTCTCATAAAACAAATTAAGAATAGGTTAAATGATGCCCAGCATGGGTTTCGCTGCGCGCGTTCAACTACTACGAATCATGTTTGTTTTTTTGACTACGTTTTGAAACGCATGGATACGCATCGCCAAGTAGATGCTGTATATTTTGATTTCAAAAAGGCGTTTGACCTAGTTGACAATGACGTCCTGCTGATGAAGCTCTCGGCCTTTGGTTTTACGCCAAAACTGCTGACTTTCTTTGCAGATTATCTTAGAGACCGTCGGCAGTATGTGCAAGTGTCTGTTTTTAGGTCAAAGGAATATTTCACACGTTCCGGCGTGAGTCAGGGGAGTAACCTTGGCCCGACGCAATTTTTAATAATGATAAATGATTTAATGCATTGTATCGATGGGGCCTTTCCGTTGATGTTTGCTGATGACTTGAAAATTATGCAGCCTATAAACAACACTTCTGATTGCGTGGTGCTTCAGCATGCGGTTGACGCAGTGGTGCAGTGGAGTGCTACCAATAAATTGCAACTCAACATACTCAAATGCAGGATCATTACGTTTACCCGATCTAATAATCCAGTCAATGGGAACTACCACCTCTCCAACACACAGCTGGAACGTGTTAACACAATCCAGGATTTAGGTCTTACGTTGGACACTAGATTAGATATACGCGATCATATATGTAATATTTGCAAAAGTGCTAGCAGGGTACTGGGCTTTATAATTAGAACAGCGTCCCAATTCCGTGACGATAGAGTTGCGATATTGTTATACAATACCTACGTTCGGAGTAAGCTCGAGTACAATGCAGTAGCTTGGGATCCGCGGGAGGAAAAATATAGCCTAATGATCGAGCGTGTCCAACGCAAATTTGCGAGATACCTATATAAAAGGCGTTATCGTTGTTACGCGTTCCTCTACCCATCTTTATTTGTTGGTGGAATGGTCGGGTTAGACTCTCTTAACTTAAGGCGGAAGTTTATAACGCTTGTCCACTACTGTCTATTGTTGCGCCATAAGGTGGATAATCCTTCCGTTTTAGGAAAGTTTTGTTTGTTTGTGCCGGATCGTTATTTAAACGCCGCGGACCGCCGCGCACGGCGCGCACGCAACTTGTTTGCTTTGCCGGATAGGATGCGCACCCGGCACGCCTGCAACGCTCCCACCACCAGAGCCATCGCGCTACTTAATGAGTTCCTCGCTCGGATGCGGGAGGCCGACGTGTTTGCGGACAAGTGGCCTGTCCTTATAGTGGCCTTAAGCCGCTTCCTAAATTTAAATTAGCTGCAGGGTTATGTCTTGCTGTGATGTTCCCTGATTTACGTATTTGTGCATAATTGAACCCCTTTAATGTTGTTATTTTTCTAAGTAAGTTGTGTGAATGTTATTTTTATATCTTTTTAAAAAAAAATTGTATTTAGCTATTAAGTTATCTTGCTGGACGCTTTGGCTGACGCTGTAAGTCCACAAGACATTGTTTAAATAAATAAATAAATAATAAATAAATAAATACAATAATTATACAGCGGCGCGGCGGCCATGCGCAAACAGACTGGTCGCCATCTGAGGGCCCAGGCAAGATGCACTACGCTAGCTAGCGTTTCTCTTCATTTACTTTTTAAACCAATCGCGTCACGGGCACATCACGTGACTTTTCGTATCACGTCATCTACCAGTGACGCGATTGGTTTAAAAACTAAACGAAGAGAAACGCTAGCTAGCGTAGTGCATCTTGTCTGGGCCCTCTGGTCGCAACGCAACTCGCCGCGTGCCGCGCTCGCGCGCTTCAACCGACGCGCGTTCCCCCGCCCGCTCCCCACGCTTGCCGCTGCCAAGCGTTGCACGTACAGATGTAGTGAAAAATCCTTTCCCATCGTTTTTGGTCGGATAACTTCGTATTTATCTTGCTTTCTCAGTTGGCATATTGATGGGTACTGAAGTTAATTGAGAAAGCTAGATAAATACGAACAAATCCGACAAAAAACGATGGGAAAGGATTATTCACTAAGTACTTACATCTGTACTTAGCAACAGCGCGTGTGGGTAATTTGAATTAACGATTAAACTACTAAGATAGTCGCGCTACTTAACAAATATGGTCAGCCATAACTAGTAAAAAAAAAGTCATTATAGAAGATAGTCATCCTAACATAATGTAGGTAAACAAACAATTGCGATACAATAACTTTACTATTTTAATTCAGCACTTCCTGCATGACCATTGTTTCTGAAGTAGATTCACAGAACATAATCACTTTACATTTATTGGTAGGAAATTCCATACTTCCAATCATGAGTTTTTACAATTAATGTTGATGCCGTTGTTTTGAACCTCTTGAAAAACCTCACCACTCAAATTATTAACAATCGTCACACATAACTTTAAAGTAAAATGGTCTCTTTAATATAAGTATTAATTTCATCATAAGAATTACAGTCAATTTGTAAACAAATAATTTTGACATGGCCTATTCGAACGTAGGTGTTAGCTAGATATCTGAATTGTTCTAATAAAATTAAACATTTGATAGGTTTTATATCAAATGTTTTCGGCAATTCGGACCGGCGTTTAGGGGACAGATAAAAGTCATTTCTTCATTTTATTATAATTTATTCATTGTAGCATATTTTTTTAATCTTACTACAGGGATCGATTTGAGAAGCCTATTCCTCGATATGGTGTTTTTACATTTTCATACATTGTAATTGGGGTATGCTTGTCAACGATGAGTGCAAAGAAGTTTACACTGTTCATTTCGAGAATGAAATTCACTCAGAATTCATTTGCAGATATTCCTCCATTTTTTATTTTATTTTTGGGATACTAGCGCCACTGCTTCCATTCTGCTTCCATTCTGTTCCAAGTTTGATTTAATTCCTACCTGTCTTTAGACATAGCCTTATAATCTGTGCTTATAATCTGTGAATATATGATGTGACTGGACGGACTGACTCATACTCTTTAGACATATCCTATAATCTGTGGATTGACTGACTTAAGCCTCGCAACTGACATTGGCACAAGCCCTGTGGCTGCCAGGTTATACTATCGTTTCTCTTATAAGAGATGCTTTTCCAATATTTTAAATGTATCAAATCCGAAGTATAATAGTAGTAGTTTTAAGTGTTACGTTACTAACTTAATTAAAGTAATTCACTTAAATAAAGTATAGTAGTTGAGATCCGTATATTTCTTAAGATTACGTGTACACTTGAAACAAGATGACGACTCCGGGAACTTCGGTAAGAGCATTTCATCTATCATGTTGTTTATTTCATTTATCAGTTGAAATTAGCGGTCTTTAAATATACCTAACAACATTTTACGGTCCTGGATATAAGTAAAACGACAACAGTGTGTGCACGATATTCGGTCTTCATCATTGACATTTTCTCATTAATTAAGTCACGGTATGGTCTAGGTATTATGTTACTTTTCGTAAAACCCAATTGGAAGTCATACAGAGGTGGCTACAATATGATCTCGGCCCAGAATATAATTTTATTCCATTCAGTGTCGAGACCCTTGGTCCATGGGGTCCTAGCACTCTTAAGCCTTTTAAAGGAATTGTCCGTGAAGAACTGGCAGTTTCATCGCTCAACAAATAAGTTTAGCCATTCAACGAGGAAATGCTTCCAGAATCTTTGGTACAATGCCACAGGGGCCATTCTTAGATTTATTCTTTTAAGTAGTTGATTTTTTATCTTATATGATAAGTCAGTGACTTAGAGTTAAAAAAAAACATTTTAACATAATAAACTTTTTTTTCTAATTCTAGACTCCATGATTTAAATTTTTTTTAAAAGAAAATAAAAAAGTTATCGAGTCATAATGTCAGATGAGGTCGGAAAATTGTTGGAAAATGGAGAAAAATTGTGTGTTAATTAAACATTACTTTTTACGTGGAAAATCTATCAAAGAGACTGAAGACTGGCTCAAAAAATATTATGGGGAATCTGCTCCATCACATGGAATGGTACATAAGTGGTTTACAGAATTTCGTTCTGGACTCACCTCTACCAATGACATGACGCAGACCGCTCTGGAAGGCCGATTGAAGTCACCACTGATGATTTCGAGAATAAAGTTCATCGATATTGTTTTGGATGACAGTCGAGTGAAGATCCGTGAGATAGCTGACACTGTACACATTTCATCTGAACAAGTTTTTCATATTTTGCATAATATTTTGAGTTTGAAAATACTTTCCACAACATATATGTGCTGCGTTTGCTGATAGCCGATCAAACACGACATTGTGCAAAAACTTCCGAGCAATGCTTAGCCAAATTCAAGGGTAATCCTGATGATTGTTTACGTCGATTTGTGATGGTAGATGAAACGTGGTTTCACCATTATATGCTGAAGACGAAAAATTTGACAAAACAGTGGACTTCTGCTAACGAACATGCCCCAAAGAAAAACCGTTAATTTGGCAGGAAAGGTAATGGCAACTGTTTTTTGGGACAGCCAAGGGGTTATTTATTTCGATTATTTAGAGAAAGGTAAAACAATAAATGGCCCTTATTATGCTACTTTGTTGCATACATTTAACGCATGAGTTCCATATAACCGCCCACATCTGGCAAAGAAGAAAACTCTATTTCACCACAACAATGCTCCTGCACACACAGTAGAATTGCGTTACGAAATACTGGCCCACCCACCTTATTCTCCAGATTTGGCTCCATGTGATTTTTTTTGTTGTCGAACATGAAGTGATGGCTCGGTGGACAAAGATTTTCATCAAATGAGGAAGTCATAGCTGAAAATAAAAATATTTTTCAGGGTTTGACAAAAAACATTTTTTGGAGGGGTTGCAAACGCTGGAACATCGTTGGATGAAATGCATACATACATACATAAGCTCAAGCCTTTATTCCCAGAGTGGGGTAGGCAGAGCTACAGAATTACTAACAACTCTAAAAACTTGTTAATAATTCTGTAACCACATTTTGCACAATTAGGCTAAGAAGTTTACCAGTGTATTAGTGACAGGTTGCAAGCCCATCGCCTAAAAGTACTACACAGCCTTTATTCCCTTAGTCGTCTCTTACGACATCCACGGGAGGACATGGAGTGGCACTATTCTTACCCGGCAACCATGCGGGGAAAATGCATCGAGTAGAAAGGAGACTATGTAGAAAAATAAAAAAATTGAAATAGTTCTTTTCTTTACTCAGTCACTGACTTATCAAACTACCCTCGTAGTCTTCAATTTGGTCTAATATAGTATTAACAAGACAATTAAAATTTTGACAGATGTATTTCTGTTGCTGCTATAACATCAAATACTAAAAACAGAATAAAATAAAAATTTATGTGTGGCTCCCATACAGCAAACATGATTTTTTTGCCATTTTTTTCCTGATATTAAGAACAGCAACAGGTAGACAGATGCTTGAAATATGCACAGAATAATTCGTTGTATATCCACTTTAATCAGTGGACTGTTTTTACTAGACATATTAACAACAAAATAAACCATTTGTAAGTCCAGGTAATAAACATAAAAAAAATACAATTTATTCCGTGTTTTAATTTAAAAAATGACACTGCCAGCCTATGCTACTCATAACTTATGATCACAAGTCATTGTCCTTCTTCGATTAACTTGTCATTAATCTTCTTTTTCTAACAATTTCAACAATGGAAAGAGACCTTACCTAGCAAACACTTTTTTATTTGAATCATCATGCATGGATCAGCTGTGAACTGTCATGAGGGTGCACATACACAAGTGCCCTTCAGGATTTCTTGTCTCTTTAATCTAAATCAGAGTGATTGAGTTTAAAAACACGACTAAAGTGAAATTATAAATAAATTGTGTATTCGTCATATCCGGTCCGAATTGCGCTATATCAACCTCTTTTGTGGTTTGACATAAACATAATATATATTTTATTTTAAACACACAGCTGTTGTCAAAATCATTTGTTAACAAATTGACTGTAATTCTTATGATGAAATTAATATATTAATGAGACCATTTTTCTTTTGAGTTACGAGTATGTGTGATAATGATAACATAACTGATAAATGTTAATAATAATTTGTGTGGTGAGGTTCTCCAAGACGTTCAACATTTATTGTAGAAACTCATGATTGGAAGTATGGAATCACCTTATGAACAAATTAAATGTGATTGTGTTAAGACTGCGCCGAGCGTACACCGGATGTACAGTGGCGCCCTCATTACTTTTATTGTGTTTTCTAATAAACTAAAGTATTTTATTGAAATTGGACGGTAGGTTTTTGTACTACAAATGAAAACACAACTTATAATTATGGTATATCACATAGTTTAAGAACAATTCAGCTTCGAGTTATCAACTTAACGGAAAAAAGTGGCCACCTTTTCCCGTTAAGCTGACTACTCAAAGGGTAATTCTTATTAAAGTTTGTTACGTATCCCATAAATTGTGTTTTTACTTGCGCTACAAAAACGTATTGTCTGATTGCAAGGAAATTCTTTAGTTAATTAGAAAACACAATAATAGTGATGAGAGCGCCACTGGTCGCTCGACGTTTGCTCGGTGCAGTCTTAAGTAAATCTAGTCTAGAAACAAGGGTCATGCAGAAGGTATTGTATTAATTTGTTGTCTAGGTAATAAGCAGGTTGAATGCTTTTATTACTGAGAGATAATAAATATATCGTATTGCGATTGTTTGTTTACATTATGCTTGAATGATGTTCGTCTTTTATGACTTTGAAAACAGATAATAAAAAAATGTCTTTCTAAATAACTCCGCCGTTTGGTCACAGTAAGTAGGCCAGGTTACTTTTATTTAATCAATTATTTTAAATACCAATAACACTTTTAATCATGAAATGCTTATAATTAGATCTTTAGAAAAGACTATTCTTCCGAATGAAAGTGTAAAAGCAAGCAGTATTTTTATTGGTGTATCCTAATTGTGTGCCTCATTCAATCCTGACAAAATGTAGGTAGATAGTAGGGTTGAAACCAGATATAACATATAAAGACTGTACACGATAAAATCTGGCCATGCATGATCTGGTGTATTTTTTTAATGAATGCTAATTTTCAAGCAGCACTTTTTTGTAATAGTCAGTGGTTATGAAACTACATAATAAAAATACAATCATAATAAAATGTAAGAGCGTCTGTATCTTAGACCCTTATATAATCCACAGTACCTTTATTTTTTTGTACACGATCTTCTGACAGTCTTACCAAATTCTCCGTTTTAAAAAATTTTATTATTATTAATTATACAAGCCAAATTATACCTTATTAAATTATCTTACCACAATAGTTAAAACTTTCCTGATTATATTCAGATTTAGATAGTTCTGAGGATTTTTAACTTTGGCGAATTTGACTTTTTGACAAATAAATGCCTCCCATACAAAAACAACTTTCAGTGCTTGGAGTAAAAAGTCTTCCTGACTACTACAAATAGAAATGAGTTTCAAAAAGTATTTTTTTCGTAAGACGACATTCTATTGTGGGTAAAACTGCTTGTAACAATATAAATACAGTTGTGGCGTAGAAGCAGGAAGTGAGTGAATATTGTCAAAAAACGCTGTACAAGAGATGAAAGGTATGATAGAATATATTTGGCGAAAACTAACACATACCCATACATTATGATACGATTTTATTTTATTATATAGTATTATAATTATACAACATATTAAAAAAAAAACTGCTTGAAAATATGCATTCATCGCAAAGATACACCAGATCATGCATGGCCAGATTTTATCGTGTACAGTCTTTACCACAGTCCGAGGGCAAGTTCTTTTTATTATCTACAAGTCTCTTCTGGTGGTTAATGCCGTATTTCATGATCTGGTTGACAATTGGTCGCGATATACAGTGTGTCCCTGGATAAAGTGCACAAACGAATAGGGATGAAACTAGACACAATTTTATCGACAAAAAAAATATTAAAAAAAAATTACCACCTTTATTTTTTTTTTATGATTTTTTAAAAAAAGTCATAGTACGCAGAGGACCTCATCGGAACAAATCAAGATATTTTGGCTCCTGTGGGCTCTATTGATTTGAAACAAACGGAATTATAATCACAAAAGTTTATTTGTGTCAATGAAAATAGAAAAAAATGAGAAAAAATGACATAAACCCTAAAAATAATGACTTTTCCTATGAATTTTGTGTTTTTTTTTCTCGAATTTTTAGTATTTACTCGATTTACTCAAAATTATGCCCATCTTACCTCATGTTATTTTTACCAGTAATGGTTGTGTATCTCATTGGCTTTTATTTAAAAAAATAACCAAGTGTCTCGCACAATTACAAGATCCTTAATGAGCGGCCAAACAAAGACATTGCGTTTACACTTAATTAGGTAGCCGCTCAGGTTGAAACCCTTAATGGAGGATTAGGATTACATTTTGGGTTTCTTGCACAATTATAAGATTATTAATGAGTGGCCAAACAATGACATAATGATTACGCTTAATTAGGTTGTCGCCCAGGTAGATTATTGTCCTTACTCTTTATTGAATTTTATTTGGGGTGGGGCGGGGAATACATGTTAGGATTAGCATAAATAGTGATAAGATAAGGTTTAGTTCATCAGTTACTTCGAATCATTCGTCGTTACTTATTCTCAGTTACAACTACTTCTACTATCAGGATTTCATAAAATGCCCCGTTTAAGTGAGTTCACGCACAGAGATCTCGCCGACATCCACTTTTATTATGGAATGGCGAGAGGTAATGCCAGAGCTGCTCGTTTATTATACATGGCAGCATTCCCGAACAGGAGACCTGTACCGTCTGCTCGTAATTTTCAAGAACTTCACAGACGATTGTCGAATGGACTTCGATTGGATCGAGATCGCCGAGAACAAGCAGGAGTAGTGATTGATGGAGCTGTTGAGGAAGCCATACTAAGAAGTTTATTTGCTGATCCGACGACCAGTATTCGGCGGTTGGCCTTGCAGCATGGAGTTTCAAAATCATCGGTTTGGCGGATTTTTAAAAAAGAAGGTCTTCACCCATACCACTACCAACGAGTTCAACATCTACACGACGACGTAGACAGGGTACCAAGATGTGTGCTGTCTTCTTGGATTCAACGGCAGATCAGGAACGATCCTGAATTACCCAAAAAATTCTGTGGATGGATGAGAGTCAGTTTACACGACATGGGATCACAAACTGCAGGAATCTACATGAATGGAACCCCAAGGGAGAAAATCCTCACCTCAAAAGGTCGTCAAAATTTCAAGTGCAGTTTTCGATAAATCTGTGGGCTGGACTAATTGGTGACATGTTCATTGGCCCTATTTTTCTCCCCAGAACTTTGAACGGTCCCAGATTTTTAGAACTTTTGAGAGAAGATCTGCCCCTTGAATTGGAGGATGTGCCCTTGGAGACTAGAAGAACAATGTATTTACAAATGGATGGATGCCCGGCCCATTACGCACTTGACGTAAGGGGATTTCTCAACGCCTCTTATGCTAATCGTTGGATTGGCCGACAAGGGCCAGTGGCGTGGCCAGCACGCTCACCAGACATGACACCACTGGATTATTTCCTTTGGGGCACAATGAAACAGAGGGTATACAGCGTCCCTATCAACACAGAAGAGGAATTGCGTGGCAGAATTGTCCATTGCGTAAATTACATAAAAAATAACCCGGAAATGATACGTCGAGCAACTCAACAAATAGCAGTACGTGCAGGATTGTGTTTGCAAGAGCGGGGTGGGCATTTTGAACAGTTATTACATTAAATAAGTAATTATGAAATTCCATAATTCGTTTGATTTTATAATCCCATACCCAAAATGTAATCCTAATCCTCCATTAAGGGTTTCAACCTGAGCGGCTACCTAATTAAGTGTAAACGCAATGTCTTTGTTTGGCCGCTCATTAAGGATCTTGTAATTGTGCGAGACACTTGGTTATTTTTTTAAATAAAAGGCAATGAGATACACAACCATTACTGGTAAAAATAACATGAGGTAAGATGGGCATAATTTTGAGTAAATCGAGTAAATACTAAAAATTCGAGAAAAAAAAACACAAAATTCATAGGAAAAGTCATTATTTTTAGGGTTTATGTCATTTTTTCTCATTTTTTTCTATTTTCATTGACACAAATAAACTTTTGTGATTATAATTCCGTTTGTTTCAAATCAATAGAGCCCACAGGAGCCAAAATATCTTGATTTGTTCCGATGAGGTCCTCTGCGTACTATGTCTTTTTTTTAAAAATCATAAAAAAATAAATAAAGGTGGTAATTTTTTTTTATTATTTTTTTTGTCGATAAAATTGTGTCTAGTTTCATCCCTATTCGTTTGTGCACTTTATCCAGGGACACACTGTATAATTTTATTACTGAAGTACGTTGGTATGTTAAAGATGGATTGGATCTTAATGTTTTGGTTTGGAATCCGTTTAGAAACTCAATATTGCTATTGCTGGTTTTGCCCCAGAGCTGAATACCATAGGTCCAAATGGTTTTAAGATGACTTTATAAACTGTCAACTAGCTGTGAGTGGTCATTTGCGACTGGCGTCCTGTTAGTCAATATATACTGCGTAATTTTAAATCGACATGCTTCCAGTTAGGCTGACATCGGTCCAAGTGCGTGCCCAAATATTTATGATCATCCTGCGTGATTTCGTCTTGGCAGATTGTCACCGGAGGGCAAGGGTCACTCCTGTGCGTTAAATGTTACGTGAGATGACTTACTTTGATTTGCGTGCATTCTCCATAATACGAGGGCTGCTACTTATGTAACCGGAATAGAAAAAATAAACAAACGTACATGGCTAAATATGGTTTTATTGTTTTTCGAAGTATTCTCCGTGATAATCGATGCACTTTTGCATACGTTGAAACCAATTTATAAAGCACTTTTTCCACTCTGACTGAGGTATCTCCAAAACGTGCTGTCTGAACGCGTCGACGGCATCTTCACGGGTCGAAAATCGTTGACCACGTAATTTATTCTTTACATTTGGAAATAAATAGAAATCATTGGGTGCCAAATCAGGGCTGTAAGGTGGATGACCCGTTAATTCTATATTTTGACCTTCCAAAAATCGAGTCGTTTCACGTGATGTATGACAGCTGGCGTTATCATGGTGCAGAATGATTCTCCGTCGCTGGTTGTTTTTCCGTATTTCTTCAAATACTTCCGGCAAACAAATGGTCGTGTACCACTCCGAACTAACCGTTTTACGATTCTCCAGGGGCATTGTAGCCACATGGCCATTAATACCAAAAAAGCAGGCCACCATTTGCTTCAAGGTGCTTTTTGCACGAGTTACTTTCGTAGGGTTCGGCTCATTTTGAAACACCCACACCGTTGATTGTTGTTTGGTTTCGGGATCATACGCATAGATCCAGGATTCGTCACCTGTGTAGATATTATAAACAGCTTTTGAGTCACCACGGTTATATTTTTTCAACATTTCCTTGCACCATTCGACGCGAGCCTCTTTTTGATCCTTAGTTAAGTTGTGCGGGATCTAACGCGAACAAATTTTTTTCACAGCTAAATGTTCATGTAATATCTTATTAATGCTCGTCATACATATGCCTATAGTCGCCTCTATCTCGCGATACGTAACATGACGGACATGCATGATAAGTTTTCGCACAGCTTCAATATTTTGTGGTACAACGACCGATTTCGGGCGACCATCCTTAACTTCGTCCCTGAGCATACTACGTCCACGATTGAACTCACTAAACCAGCGATACACAGTAGTTTTGGATGGAGCTTCATCACCAAAAGTCGAAGTTAGTTGATCTATGCACTGTTGTTGCGTTAAACCACGCTGAAAATCGTAATAAATCATAGCACGAATATTTTCACGAGTGAGTTCCATACTTGCAGCGAGATTAAAATTTAAACCCGCCAAAAACAAAAGACTACGTAAGATAAGAAAAAAAAATATAGCGGCCAGTATTCAAAAAAGTGAAAATTTTACCATGGAGGTCAGATATAGCGTTTAAAAATGTTGGAATCCCGGATTCCGGTTACTTAAGTAGCAGCCCTCGTATTTTAAGCCATTCCTCAATATGATGTGGTAGGCAGGGCTTGGAAACGTTATTCAAAATAACGTTTTAAAAACGTTTCGAACCGTTCTTCGTTCAGCATTTTGTTCGGAACGGAAACGAAACGAGAACGTTATCAAAAACCGGTTTAATCCACGGGACGCGGCCGCGCGCGGCGTTCGGCTACAAAGCGGCGACAAGCATGAACTTGTTTAGTAGGTAATCTTAGATCTGCCCTAAAATGCTAAATAAGACTGTTTAAAAGTCAGCAGTTGTGTCCTGGTCAGTTATGAACCGATCTTTAATTTTAAACCGTAAAACAAGTGCGTTTACATAGAAATTTCTTTGAAAAATACAGGTTTTAATCGGTCCCGCGAAATAGCTCATGGGGAATTTCCCGTATACGCGACCGTATTTTATTATGTTCCTGGAAATAAAACACCACAATACATGAAAATTCTGAATTATGGCAGCATTTTAAGTCTATGGTAGTCGTCATTTGGTTTCAAATGACAGCAGTTTGTCCGTGAAATGTGTTTAGAGTGGTAGCGTGGAGTTTGCACCTTAAATAGGTTTCTTCATACGACTCCAATTTTAACAAGGTAAGATAATCCTGTGTTTTTGATTTTTTATAATGTTATATTTAATAATTAATGCTGATTCGGAATCAAAGGCAATATTTAAAGAAAGTTCAATAGTTTATTTGTAATTTTATGTGAATGTTTGAATGGCATGGATACGTCACCTCCAAACCGCCACGGTCGCGTTAAAAGAACTAAAAAGTGGCGTAATAGAATTCTTAAGCTCGTTTCATAAAGAGATTTAAAGATTATTTTAATAAAATGCCAATTATTTTATTTAACCTACACAAATGGTTTATTGCAAAGTACCTATGTTTGCCTGTCCGTCTGTCTGTGGGTTTGTTTAGGTCAATTTTTTTTTTTTTTTTTTTATGGCATAGAGAAGACAAACGGGCACACAGGCCACCTGATGGTAAGTGGAAACTGTGACCCATAGACATTTGCATTCACAAGACTGCCATGCAATCCTAAGATTGCAATTCTTGCAATTCAGTTTTGAAGCAGTCTTTTCCGCTACTGGAATGGGCTAAAATTTGGAATACGTATGTAAACTCGATGACGATTCAATATTATGGTTTCATTGAGCTGGTATAAAGATGAAACCGGAAGGTGCCCACGGGAACTCTGTAATTAAACAATGCAACCCCATCGAGTTTGGGCTCGTTTGTTTTGTCTTGACAAGCACTTTGATCAGAGATGGAATCCGGGGTCTGATGATAAAACAGGAAGGTGATTACTTTATTTTAAACGAAATGAGAACCTCCTTTTCTTGGTCGGTTAAAAATGATGATGATGAGTCAACGATCTCAAATGAAATGAAATGAAATGAAATGAAATGAAATGAAATGAAATAATTTATTCGTAACAATTGTTATAGGTCAGTGTACATAGTACTATCATAATTTGATAATATGCATTATAAATTTATAATTAATATTTAATTGATTTTTAAATAATACATTAAAACGAACAACATGTCGATTTATTATAAAAGTAATAATATTTATTAGCCAGTGAGGGCTAGATCAAAATATTCGTCGTAGTCATAAAACAGACGCTCATGGAGCCATTTTTTAAGTTTGTACTTAAATTGTGTGATGGAAGCCGCATCTATTACGGCTTTTGGCAGGCGATTGTACACAGCGGGTCCCAGGAAATAGACGGATTGCTCTGTTTTGGCCAGCTTGTGTTTATCCGCGATTAACCGGTCCGCATGCCTATTACTACGCAGGGGGAACCTAGGATTTGATCTCATGAGATTCCTTGTTAAAATTCATTAATTTAATTAATTGTTTTAGTATAAAAATATTGCAATATGAACCTTATAGTTCCTAAACGCCATTTCGAGCTTCACTATACGTCACTGTCCCGTTATTAATGTGATTGAATTTCTTAAATATTTAATATTACATCAAAGATATTAAGAAGCTATTATTGTTAAACACATTCTATTTAACTAATAATTCGTTAAAAAAGAACATTTTTAAATAATATTACGCATTCGTCGCTCCAAAGACAATAATATATAGTACAAAGTACTGAAAGGTGGCGTTAAGGAAAGGTTTTGTCATAAAACTTCATAGTATTATAATAATATGATTAATAATTATTTTTTTAGAACACTTTTTAGTTCAAGTTTTATCAAAAAAACTTCACAACATTTTAAACCTTTCTAGTTTTCTTTAAAACCCGTTCTAAAATGAGTGGCGTAATAGAACTTCTTACGAGCAGAAACGAAATCAAATTGGATTTTTTTACTGAAATAGTCATTATTTTATTATAAATTTTGTATTTTCATGTTGCTCATTTAATATATTATCGATTTTACTACATTATAAAGTAAACTAAAATATTTTTTTAAGTGGAATTCCTCTAACGTCTCCAACAACTTTTTCTGAAAACGCCCAATTATGTACTCCGCACAGAATAATGGTACTTTCTATGTGTCCAATAATAATCTAAGCTCTAAAGAAACAAGCAAAGAAAACCGCGTCGCGTGGCTGCTAAATACTAACTGACTGGATGATATTTGTAATATTCCTACCGAACCCAGCAAATGGGAAAAAACGGTTAAAAACGTTATATGGATCAAAAAAGATTTCAATTTCGTTCTTGTTCAAAAACGTTTTCTATAACGTTATTTGCGAACGAAACCGAAACAAATCGTTCCTTAGGCATTTAAGACGAAACCGTTTTGAAAAAAATACCGTTTTCCGAGCCCTGGTGGTAGGTGTTCACATGCAGTAATAGGATTTTTATGTGTGGAGAGTAAGGCCGTGTTTTTGCATATTAAATTTTTTGTAGTATTTTTTTGCAATGCAGTCATATTTTTTTAGCAAATGGTCATGAAAGTGCACAATCACTTGAAGGGTGATAGTACACGATATATAAATATATGATATATAAATTATGTCTTATAGATCTCTAGGAGCCTTTTATTAAAATGTTAGGAATTTCAAATGGCTTTGTATCGACTGCACCCACTGTAAGTATGTTGGGTGGTGACGTACATATTTTTTTGTACAATTTCATAGTTTGGTTTATATCTTCTATAACTGTTTGAATTTTCGGGTCATGGTGTAACTGTTTATTTGTGTCAAACCAAAGAGGGCTAGTTATCATACAGGGAATTTATGACGGGAATCTTTGAATGGGAATATTTGAGTTTGATGAAATGTCCCATAATTGAATAGCATAAGTTCATATAGATTTT
The DNA here is from genome assembly GCA_963966035.1 of Acleris laterana. NCBI lineage: Eukaryota > Metazoa > Arthropoda > Insecta > Lepidoptera > Tortricidae > Acleris > Acleris laterana. The sequence continues at coordinate 46,311,909 of OZ014438.1, forward strand.
AGGATTAATTTGTACAATAGTCCTTTGTTGTCTAGAGACAGCTGTGTACAATTTTCTAAGTTGCAGCTTATCGCTTTTCGCGTTGTAGGTATATATTTTTTCCAAATTAGGCGACGATCCAGGTATCATATTTGACTTCATCAGCTTGGGTTATTTGTGCTCCATTGAATTTTACTGGAGAGTAGGTAGCGGGTATTATGCTAAAGGTTACTTATACTGACTAGGTCTTATCTGTTGCAACAATGTTACTGGTGTAAGCATGGGCGCCGGCAGGAGGGTGCATAGGGGTGCACTTGCACGTCCCTGTCGTTCAAGAAACACGCATGAAAATATAACTGAGAATTATATTTTGTGAACTTGTTTTAAATAAAATGATAAGGCTTGCAATGCACTTCCTTGAAATTAATCTTGCCGGCGCTCAGGGGTGTAAGTACTGATCCCAGTATACTTCCTTGAGGTTCTCTTGATTTAATCTAGTACAAGTCTAAAGGTCGTCTTAGACTTAACGTCGAAGCATCGTTTATTGAGGTATTAATGTAAAAAGAGTGTGGTAGCAGCTTTTTCACTTTATATACCAAACTACCAATGTCCTGGCTATCGTCCAAAAAGACTGCGGAGCACTTATTTTCCTGTAGCGATCTGCTTTTTACGTCGACACTACAGTGAACTTGCTCAACCTTTTCGTTTCGTTTTCGTTGAAGTCAAATTGATGGTTTTGAGTTACGTCATTCAGAGTTTACCTATTATAGGCAAAAGATTAATAATATATGAGTCTACTACATTAGGAGGCTTATTGAGTTTAGGTAACATTATCACCTGCGCTATCTACCACTGCACTAGGAAGTGGCAATTTGGCAAAGCCGTAAAAAGGTATTGAATATCCTGACTGGCAACAGTATCTTTTTTGTAAGATTTTTAGAAGAGTGCTTGATACGAGGGCTGCCTTTTAAGTTCTGTCGTTTGCAAGCCTTCCGTGATTGCATAAAAAAGAACTAGTGTCATCTTAAAATATTTGAAATTAGAATTCGAAAACAAAAGAATGACTCGAAATCGGCCCAACCGTTTTAGTACAGCGCTCGTTCAAAGTTGACAAGTCAGTTGTGAAAATGGAAATTTCGAAGGAAAATTTACGTGCGATATTTTTTTACAACTTCAAAAGGGGCTTAACGCGACTTCAGTGCTTCGAAGAGTTGACTACGGTTTTCAATGATAAAGCACCATGCCTCCGGACTGTGGAACGCTGGTATTTAGAATTTCAACGTTGTTGCTCTAGTCTTGGTGATAGACATCGTGAAGGTCGACCAAAAACAGCCGTAACCCAGGAGAACATTGATGCTGTACGGCAACTGATCGTCGAAGATCGCACAGTGTTCCCTTGGACCTCATTTTGAGACAGGGTTATATTATTAGATAATTGAATAGAGGAATATGTCACAAATGCAACAGTGAAACTCTCGCGTGGCTCACTATCATAGTTTTGGAGAAATTGCAATTTAAAGAAAAAGTCCCGGAATTTTAAGAAAATGTATATATATATATATTACGGAAAGTACGCATATGAATATTAATTTTGCACTGTGATATAAGAGGTCTAGTATACGGCTAAATAATACACTTATCGCGACTTGGCTAGGGCTTGTCAGTTTTAAGATAATCGCGGAAATAGTAAAATTTTCTTTATGTTTTAAAAAAGAATATCTTTAGTAGTCTAAATTTTTTTTGGTTTTGTAACATAGCCACAGTTATGGACTACTTACACACAAAAAACGGAATTCAAAAATCGCGGACTTTCGGAGATATCATTTGTTTAAGACTTCCCGGTTTCCGGGATTTTGGTAAAAATTTACTACTACTTTTAATTTTAATTTTCTATTGTAAATGTATCATTTTCATTTGTCAGAATAGATGCAAATTCACTTTCATCGGTTTCTGTACACCTTACGCTCCCGTTGTCATTTTCGTCGTCATCATCGTAATTATTTTCATATGGTTTCAACATTTCAATGACAGGAGGGGGTAGAGGTATGCGTTTTATGTTTTTTTGTCGTCTATTCAGCCTTGTATATGATACGACCGGATCCGATGATTCTAACGCTCTATGGAATAAGTCTTGTATAGTATGTTTTCGACTATCTTTCCGGCTGTGGTGTTCGCGGTCATATCGCCAAAACTTATTACGGGACTCTCCAGCTTGTTCCGAAAGAGCTCCTATGGGCAACGCGGCACTTTCTATAATTTTTTGCCCATGCACGAGAATTTTGTGCAAAGTTGTGGTCATCGGATGCCAGCTATAAGCGGCTACATATTTTTTGGCCACATTTTTGCAAAAATCACCGAATTTTTTGGAATCGAGCGGCAGCCCACAGTTTATAGCAACAAGAATGATGTGCATGTCGTCGACAAGCCATTTACTAACTCCTAGTATTTCAGAAAATATTCTGCGACTTTCATCAGTAGCGAAGACCCTCCGGGCGGTATTTCCGTCATTAGTCGTTCCCGAATTGGGTCGCACGACATCAACTAGTAAACCCAAGCCATCTTTTATTTCTGTCTGTATTCTTCTTTTCCGGCCTTCTACTATCTTTCCAGCAACAGACGATTTGAACACTCGCCACTGTCTTACGTGGGGATCATTTTTATACCCCAAATGGAGTAAAAATTCTAAAAACCTTATATAGGCATGTAGAGGACTCATACCATTTTTTAATGTTTCTTCGTCTCCTATTGGTATGGAAAACGCCAAATCTAAATTATTATAGTTAGTTGCAGTTAACTTACAAATAGGACATCTTAGTTGCGAAAATGTGTTGTGAATAATATTGTACACCTTGCCATCAATGATGCTTAAGGTAAGGTTACATATAGATTTCACTATAAAACCTTTCGATGTAACTGCCGCGACCGGTGTTAAATGTAGCATTTGTTGCTCTACGTATTCTTTTTCCGCGAGAATGAGGTCTTTCGATTCTTTTCGATATTGGATATGTAGAGGCCTGCAGGACCGAAATGATTGGGGCGCTTGGTTTACCCATATAATTTTTTTGCTACATATTTCCATGATTTGTAAGGGCACAAAGGTTGTGGCAAATATTGAATTTTCGTCAAACAAAAGATCTTGGGGAGATGTTTGTTTATAAAGAGATTGACCTGTACTGCCATCAAATCCCCAAGACCCTTCGAATGTGCATGAAAGTTCATCTAAATGCTCTTGTTCGCAATATGTATTAATTACATCATCACAGTTGTGAATAATTCTTTTGAAAGTATGTGCGAGAAGTCCCTGTAAGGAAACAGAAGCCTCCACTTCGCTTGATTCCACTCCATCCTCTGGATAACAGTCCTGTTTTGCTTTTGCTACTTGTTTGTAAGGTGGAAAAGCACAAAAGCCCCTGTTAGCTAGATCTTGTTGTAAACATTTATATGTCGCGACACTGTATTTTCGGTCAATTATTATTCCAAGGGCTTCTTCTGCAGTATACGGGTTGGTTTGATGATTTATTTTTGCCAACACCTCAGTCGAACTAGTTGGAGCCTCCAAACATTTATTTATAACAACCTCTAAGTCACGGGCACTTTTATTACTTAATTTTTCATTGTCTCGGGAACTCACAACTTTAGTAAAGGTCTTAATTAATTTTGCTGGTGGTTCATCTTGTAATAAAGTTTCTAGCTTTTTGCGTTCTCTAACTTGCGTTCGTCTACTAAGCTTTGAGAATTCCGTATCACTACTCGTACTTGCAAGAGGTAGCACGTCCACAATTTCAGGTGGTATGTCTATAACTTCAGGTGCCACATCCACAGGGGTAGGCTCCATGTTCACAACTTGAGCAGGCATGTCAGGATTGAAAATTAAATCACAAGGAATGTCATTAATAAGCTGTTTACTTAGCCAGTCTTTATTCTTTTTAAGAAAATAATTCATGTTCTTTTTACAATCATTGCGTTTTTTCTCAACTTTGGTAATAAAAAGGCCTATAGCAGTCGCCAGGTTTTTTTCTTGGACTGGAGAAAGTGGAGAGTGTAAAATACCTGCAAGACTTGATTTTATTACGCAGCTTCTTTCGGATTTGCTTAGGTCAAACGGTTTTCCTAAGCGGCCTTTTATTTTTTTACTTTCCTTCAACAAAAGCGTATAAGCATCTAACCGCGTTAATGTATAAGGCTTTTCCATTATCGTGGTATCGATAATACTTCTTTATTCATTATTATTTTCCATACGAGACGTATAACAAACTTAGCTGTAATGCCTTTTTCTAAATAATATCACTGAAACTCATTAAACGAAAGGAGGTTTACCTACAACATAATGTCTAGTTCACGAAACGGTCGTGTGGCACCGCTAGTGTCGCAACGCTAGTTTAGCCCAACGCGCAACATTCCTTATTATTGGAAGAACCAGTAGATCATGTTGTCTACATTACAAGGGTATCGTGTGATAATGAACGAATTTTAGAGTCAATTGTCTTGGAATTAGGGTATTATTGAGGATCACAGGCATTCTAGGATGCAACTAGCGCTAGGAGGACCACAAGTGAAAATTACTTTGATCAAAGAAAATGAAGTTAGAAATACATAATATGACATGACATAAAAAATACGTAAGATGATATATGATATCTCCGAAAGTCCGCGATTTTTGAATTCCGTTTTTTGTGTGTAAGTAGTCCATAACTGTGGCTATGTTACAAAACCAAAAAAAATTTAGACTACTAAAGATATTCTTTTTTAAAACATAAAGAAAATTTTACTATTTCCGCGATTATCTTAAAACTGACAAGCCCTAGCCAAGTCGCGATAAGTGTATTATTTAGCCGTATACTAGACCTCTTATATCACAGTGCAAAATTAATATTCATATGCGTACTTTCCGTAATATATATATATATATACATTTTCTTAAAATTCCGGGACTTTTTCTTTAAATTGCAATTTCTCCAAAACTATGATAGTGAGCCACGCGAGAGTTTCACTGTTGCATTTGTGACATATTCCTCTATTCAATCATCTAATAATATAACCCTGTCTCAAAATGAGGTCCAAGGGAACACTGTGGATCGCCATGCGACATACCGTGAGATAGAAGCTTCCTTAAGTATTTCAGGGACCAGTGTTCACAGTATTTTGCATGATCACTTAGGCGTAAAAAAGTTGATCTCTCGCTGGATACCACATTTACTCAGTGAAGACCAAAAAACGGCTCGCGTTCGATGGTGTCGCAAAACTCTGCGGCAATTCAACCGAGGAAACTCGAAACATGTTTACGACATTATCAGTGGTGACGAATCTTGGATATATGCCTACGAACCCGATTCTAAACAGCAGTCGACTGTTTGGGTGTTCCAAGATGAGCCAAAACCGACCAAAGTAATACGCTCACGGAGCATTTCGAAAAAAATAGTCGCCACGTTTGTGGCGAAAAGTGGCCACGTGGCCAACATCGTGCTCGAGGATCGTAAAACGGTAAATGCTGACTGGTATACCACTGTCTGTTTACCAGAAGTCATCGGCGAGTTTCGAAAAAATAACCCAAGACGTCGTATAAGACTGCATCACGATAATGCGAGCTCGCACACCGCCCGGCAAACAATTGCGTTTTTAAAAGAGCAAAACGTCGAAATTCTGGAACACCCGCCGCACAGTCCAGACTTAAGCCCTAACGATTTTTTTACTTTTCCAAAAATCAAGCAACGACTTCGTGGTCAACGGTACCAGACGCCTGAAGAAGCCGTTGAGGCATACAAAACGGCCATTTTGGAGACCCCGACTTCGGACTGGAATAAGTGTTTCGAAAACTGGTTCGATCGAATGAAAAAGTGTATTACATATCACGGTGATTACTTTGAAAAACAATAAATACCATTTAACACTTAAATTGTCTTTAGTTTTTCCAAACGACACAACTTAAAAGGCAGCCCTCGTATAAGGTCGTGTCTTTGTGATTGTTCCCCCGTAAGGTGTTTTGTTTCACCGGCTACTTCAGTAGGAGTTACGTATTTTAATAGTATTTTGTATTATCTGATAGGAAGTGTTAGAATGACCAATGTTTCCTTTGCCTTCTATAAAAAAGTTAATCGGATTGGTAATATTTAAATGGGATAACGGCCGTCATTCTGACATTCGGATAGCCGATGGTGTGTGGAGGAACTTTAAAAGGGCTGTGTTAAAAGAGTTATAATATGTTTGAAGTTGTTGGATCATTTAATATAATAGTTTGAACATTACAAGGTCTATTGTTTTATTAGTTCAGAAGTGCGATAACGCCCGCAAAGGTTTGTGTAGTGCAAAGTACAGGTATGTGAACACTTTCTCTTTATTTCTGCCTAGTGGCTGCAAAATTCGGTTGCACGTTGATGCATTATAAACATATTTGGTCGTTTAGATGCGTCATAAATATGTAAGAATAGGTGAACGTAAATTATGAATTTGAATATTAATGATGTGAATAAAAGGTTACACCTAATTATTACCACTCCCTATTGGTGGTGAACTGAAACAATCTTTGTTAATATACATAAACATTAATTGACCTTTACAAAGGGATGGGATGTTACTTTGACGATATTGAGACTTGTAATTTGCAATTCAGTAACAATATCTCCTACTTTAAGGTTGCATTTCTTTTGATGTCGTGCTTAACGACCGCGGGAAGTTTGAGAAGTCCGGGCGCAGCCGCCATATCATAATATCTTTGTTTACGTTAGTTGGTGTCTTGATATAGACTGGCCCGGTTAAGTTTAATATTTAGTTACTAACATTTTTCAAAATCCGGACCGTTATAAACATACCATTATTATAAATGGATGCTATAAAGTGCTATCATTAACAGTAATAATTATTTCCGTGTTTACATGTTTTTTTAACGTGGTCTTTTCAGAAAGGGAACAGAACATTTTTCTTTTGGGTTGCTATCCTTTTCTATTCTATAAATACCCTCCAATCCTTAAGCTAAATGTCAAGTCGTTATACTCCACCGTTGCCAAAATCAACTCAATTACCACAAAGCATAGGTGTATCTATACCCCCGGACGTTGCCAACGTTAGTATGGATAAACACAGAAAGCGTAAACGAAACGTTTCAAAGCCACCTACGAGTGGCAACTCATCGTCTTCTTCTAGCCCAAGACGTTCCCGCTTACGAACAAAACGCTCGCGTAAACAAAGGGCTTCTGCGAGTCCTCGTCGTAATCGGAAGTCAATGAAACGTAATCAGAAAAGAAATAATACTCGGTCAAAACGCGACAGTTCTTCGGATAGCGAAGGCTCGTCCGCCTCCTACGAACCTAGACGCTCACGTTCACGGAAAAGACGTTCCCATAAGCCTAGTCGCCGTCGTCGTAGTTCCTCAGGCAATGTTGCAGACAGACGGTCACCAAGACGCAGTGCAGTACCGGAACTTAATACCAATAAATTATTAGAGACTTTAGTTACTGCAATCCAAAAGGACACCTCTCGTGGATCTGCCGCGGGGCAGTCACACACCCCTGGCGCTCAAAACGTCATATCCGATTTTGATCCTAAGTCTAAATTACAAACGATGAAAGACTGGATCTTAAAAATAAATGAGTCAGCGGAAATATATGGATGGACAGAACGTCAAACAATTTTTTACGCCTTACCAAAACTTACAGGACTGGCTAAGAAGTGGTACGATGGTCTCACTAGTGTCAAATATAGCTGGATAGAATGGCAAGCTAAATTACTTAAAGCGTTCCCTTGTGAGCAAAATTACGGCGATTTATTGGTTGAGATGTTAAGTAGGAAGAGTAGGAAAAACGAGACATTAATGGAATATTATTATGATAAAATAATGTTAATCAACCGTTGCAAGTTAAAAGGTAGGGATGCGGTTGACTGCCTTACGCATGGTATATTTGATCAAAATATTCGCATGAACGTTCAAGGTGCACATTACGATGAACCGGAACAGGCATTAAATTACTTCCGCAACATCTCTAGTAGAAACCCAGATCCTTACACCACAAGTAAACCGCTTACGGAATCGCGCTATTCGAACGATATAAGGAGAAATAACATGACTGTGTCTAACAAGAGGTACTCAAATAACATAACTTGCTATAATTGTGGGGAGTTAGGGCACGTAGTCAGCAAATGCACGAAAGAAATCATAAAATGCAGTAAATGCAATAGACATGGCCACAAAGATAATAACTGTACTTTTAATAACCGATCTGGTGAATTCAATAAGGATGTTTACACTACTAAAAAGGTTTTATGTATAGACAGCAATGCTGATTCCAACCGTAAATATTTTAAGCGCGTCACAGTTAATGGTATCGAATGCAAAGCTTATATTGACTTCGGGAGTGAATGTACACTCATAAGCGAAGAGCAGTGTCGTTTATTAGAATTAGAGCTTGTCAAAGAAAACTTACCGACATTGAAGGGATTCGGAAATAGTGTAATCACTCCAAGCGGTAAAGTAGAAATTCACGTTATTTTGGATTCTGTAGACATCTCATTAATGGCTTATGTAGTACCGTCAACATTGTTGCCGGCTGATATTTTAGTTGGTCAAACCCTAACCGAATTGCCATCAGTACGGGTGTATAAATCGGACAGTGAACTTATGTTGTACCAGGTTTTGCCTACTTCACAAAACTCGATTATTGTAAAATTAGTAGACGATAGCACTGTAAAGGGAACTACCGTAGTAAAGGTAACTTCGACGCCCGATTTTAATGGATTTCTTAGTGTCACCACCGATGTGAGTCACGAGAACGAAAAACAATATTTAGTATTACCTGGGTTGTATTCTTTTCACGACGGCATTGCTTCCGTAATTGTAATGGGATTGACTGAAAATGAATTTGAATTACCAAAAGGAAAAACTATCGCTAGAGGCACACCGGTACCCAAACCCATGATACCTGTTTCAAAGATAGATGATGACTATGTGGTGAATGTGCGTAAAATAAACACTGAAGTTGAATCCGTCAAATTATCTGACCTTAATATTGATTCGGATCTTAGTGATGATGTCAAGGGCCAGTTAGTTGAATTGCTTAATCAAAAAAGAGATTGTTTCTCTTTCTCAGTAAGTGAATTGGGCGAAACATCTATCGCTGAGATGCGAATCAAGCTAAATGACATGACCCCCGTTACTTACAGACCCTACAGGCTATCAATTTCCGAAAGAGAAAAGCTTAATCATATCGTTGATGAACTTCTTGCAAATGGTATTGTTCGCGAGTCACATTCCGATTATGCGAGTCCTATAATATTGATCGCTAAGAAGAATGGCGATTCAAGGCTTTGTGTCGATTACAGAGCTCTGAATCGCAAAACCGTAAAGGATAAGTATCCCATGCCGTTGATCGATGACCAAATTGATAGCCTCCAGGGTTATGAGTTATTTACTACGTTAGACTTATCGCAAGGCTACCATCAAATCCCAATGGCAGAGGAGTCCAAACATCTGACCGCGTTCGTCACTCCGGACGGACAATTTGAATATAATCGAATGCCGTTCGGACTGACGAATGCGCCAGCTGTTTTTCAGCGAATGGTGCATAACCTACTTAACACGCGTAAAATTCCAGGCGTAGTTGCGTATATGGATGATATAGTTATAGGGTCTAAGACAGTAAGCGAAGGCATAGAAAAACTATCTAAATTTTTGAGCATGCTGCAAGAAGCCAATCTTACGCTAAATATACGGAAATGTCACTTCTTCAAGCGGACGATTGACTATCTAGGATTTGAGATATCTGGGAAAGGGGTTCGCCCTGGCAATAGGAAGATCGAGGCAGTGGTAGCTTTTCCCGCGCCAAAGAGCGTACACGAAGTGAGACAATTTATTGGCCTTGCAAGTTTTTTTCGGCGTTTTGTTCAAAATTTTGCGACTATTGCTAGGCCATTGACATCACTGACTAAAGCCGATGCTAAGTGGGTCTGGGATAAGGAGCAAAACGACGCGTTTACCAAGATTAAAGAAACACTCACTTCTAGACCGGTGCTTACTATTTATAATCCTAATCACCTAACAGAACTCCACACAGATGCAAGTCGGTTGGGAATCGGTGGTATTTTACTGCAACGTATAGACGAAAAGAGCCCATTAAGAGCAGTGGCGTACTTTAGCAGACAAACAACCGCTGAAGAACAACATCTGCATTCGTTTGAGCTTGAAACACTCGCGGTTGTAATGTCGCTCAATCGGTTCCGCGTTTACTTACTGGGGGTCAGTTTCAAAGTAGTTACGGACTGTAACGCACTGAGAACAACTCTCACAAAGCGAGATCTAGTTCCCAGGATAGCCCGTTGGTGGCTCTTAGTACAGGATTTCGATTTTACTATAGAGTACCGACCTGGTGCTCAGTTAAAGCACGCAGATAGCTTAAGTCGTAACCCTATTCCTGATGATGAACAAGTGGACCTAACTATACTGAGTATAGCAGAATCCTCGTCGTTGATGACTGTTCAATTAAGTGACCCGCGTCTAACACATATCAAATGCATATTAGATAAAAACTGTCAGGAAGCCAAAGAAATTAAAAATAATTATATACTGAGGGACGGAAAGATATTCAGAAAAGTAGACTCAGAACTGAAATGGGCAGTACCCCGTGACGCTAGGTGGAAAGTGTGTCAGTTGTGTCACGACGAGAGCGGCCATTTTTCGTATGAGAAGACACTTGAAAAGATGCGAAGAGACTACTGGTTTCCGCGTATGACTCACTTTGTCAAAAAATATGTGCGTGCGTGTATACCGTGTGGGTATGCAAAACAACCAGGAGGCAAAAAGGAGGGTTTTCTGCACCCAATCTCAAAACCGGATGTGCCCTTTGAGTGCGTTCATATAGACCATCTGGGTCCGTTTGTTCGTAGTAAAAGCGGAAACAGCTATATATTAGGAATGATCGATGCATACACAAAATTTATAGTATTACGAGCAGTTAGAAATACTAAGAGTAGGACTTCAGTACAAGCTTTGAATGAATTTATTGGTATATTCGGATCGCCAAAAGTTATAGTGTCTGACAGAGGTACGAGTTTTACCTCCAATGAATTCAAGATGTTTGTAGATTCAAATCAAATCAGGCACGTAAAGAACGCAGTAGCTACGCCGCGTGCTAACGGGCAAATAGAACGGTACAACCGTTCCATTTTGAGTGCACTGACAGCCTTAAACATCGACAAGGACGATCGCAATTGGGATTCCGATCTAAACAAGGTCCAGTGGGGCTTAAACAATACGCTGAACAAAAGCATAGGTAGGACTCCGGCACAGGTCGTTTTTGGCAAAGAAACTGTGAACTTGACCGAAGCTCATCTGCATGAAATATCAGATAGCGTGACTGCTAGCAACGATATATCAGAAATCCGTAAGAAGGCGTCAGATTGCATTGATAGGCAACGCGAAGTGATGAAGGCTCGGTTCGATAGAAACAGGTGCGCCGCAAAGATTTACAAGGTAGGGGATCTTGTGATGGCACTGAAGACCGTCCGCAATGTAGGAGATAGTAATAAACTTGTTCCTCCATACTGTGGCCCCTACAAGGTTACGGCAGTGTTGGGGAACGATCGCTATGAGATCAGCAGTATTGAAGGGTTTTCAAAGAAAAGGTACACGAACGTATACTCAGCTGACAAGTTAAAGCCATGGATAAATGTTAGTGTAATTGCTGATTCAGGAACCGACAACGACTCTGATTATCCGCAAAGTGACTGAATCGTCAAGTAGGCATTTTTATTTCCTCTTTTCCTTTGAACTGTCCGTATACCTTCCTTATTCCCGTCCTCCATTGTACTGTGCAACCATATAGGTAAGTTCACGTCGGCTTCAAATGGGTCCTGTGTACCAGTCTAATGAAGTGATGCTGTGTGCTGATACGCCCTGTGTGCGTTTACAAAGATCAGTCGTTACACCCTGTGTGTGTACGTTTGTGCCCTGTGCGTGCAAACGAGACTATTGATAGAATCGAAAGTTGGGTGCACCCTGTGTGTGCATCCCAGACTAGTCGATGATCTGCACCCTGTGCGTGCACGTAGCGTCTTCAACGCCCTGTGTGCGTTTGCAAGACCTACTTAATATGTCTGTACCCTGTGTGTACACGGTGATTTCTGCTGCGTCCACTACGCCCTGTGCGCGTATGTAGGATCAGTGTATGATATGCGCATCCTGTGTATGCGCCCATCAGATGCTGCTGCGTCCACTACGCCCTGTGCGCGTGTGTAGGACCAGTGTATGATATGCGCATCCTGTGTATGCGCCCATCAGATGCTGCTGCGTCCACTACGCCCTGTGCGCGTGTGTAGGACCAGTGTATGATATGCGCATCCTGTGTATGCGCCCATCAGATGCTGCTGCGTCCACTACGCCCTGTGCTCGTGTGTAGGACCGTGTATGATATGCGCATCCTGTGTATGCGCCCATCAGATGCTGCTGCGTCCACTACGCCCTGTGCTCGTGTGTAGGACCGTGTATGATATGCGCATCCTGTGTATGCGCCCATCAGATGCTGCTGCGTCCACTACGCCCTGTGCGCGTGTGTAGGACGAGTGTATGATATGCGCATCCTGTGTATGCGCCCATTAGATGCTGCTGCTTCCACTACACCCTGTGCGCGTGTGTGGGACCAGTGTGTGATATGCGCACCCCGTGTGTGCGCCCATCAGTTCCTTCAGCGTCCACTACACCCTGTGCGTGTATGTGGGCCCACTGGGTTCAATGTCTTATACTCTTGTAGTGTGTGTGTGTGTGTGTGTGTCAGTGTTACGTGATGTAACCCACGAATGCGGGTAATGTGTGTATGTTATTCGATTTGTTTTGTGCAGTATAGATTGTTAAGCGTGTTAAACGAATCACTGACCATTTATTAAAATAACTGTGCATTAGAATGAGGTCATTCATCATGGTAGGATGGCCGAAACGCTGGCAAATTTTAGTTGTATGCTTAATTACCTTCTACCTGTAATGTACGTTATGTAAATTTGATAGTGCATCAGTGTACTAATGTATATAAAAGACAAGTGCATACTATCTTGTTATCCTATTATATTGTAAGGTACTGTTACTTGACTTATACTTTCTATATTGGGAAAGGCATAACGTAAAAACTACTCTTGTTATGATTAAGATTACAACAAAAACAAAAACGTAGTATAGTATGTCGTTTCAGTTAATTGCAATTCTGTGATGTTGGTTAATGTATATTTGTTTATTTAAATTGTCATACACATTGTCTGAGGACAGACATCTGTCAGAATGGCCGATTGTTAGAATGACCAATGTTTCCTTTGCCTTCTATAAAAAAGTTAATCGGATTGGTAATATTTAAATGGGATAACGGCCGTCATTCTGACATTCGGATAGCCGATGGTGTGTGGAGGAACTTTAAAAGGGCTGTGTTAAAAGAGTTATAATATGTTTGAAGTTGTTGGATCATTTAATATAATAGTTTGAACATTACAAGGTCTATTGTTTTATTAGAAGGATCTGATGATTGTGATGTTTTAATTTATGTGTCGCCTTCCATAGCCAGAGTGAGTGTTTGTGTCCAATACTCAGCTTGTAGTCAAGGTAGAAAGAAAAGTTTATATAGTACCTATGGGTCAATTTAAATTAGAAAATATATGAATGAATTGGGTGAGTATAGTTTTTTTGAAGTGGTGTATTTTATATTTTATTTCGATAGGAATAATTATATAGATCTGAGAATAAAAATCCTTTAATTTTTATGTTTTATAGTTTTTCCGAAATCATTTTTTAAAATACTGAGGTGACAGTTCATAACTTTCTATGCCTGTTTCCCTCTTACGCCTTGGTCTCCAATGAAAAAAAAAAAGAAATGAGAAAAAGTAATCGTTGACAGTTCTCATTTGTCAAACAATCCGTTACAATTTCACCTGTATTGATTATTTATATATATTTGACTTTTTGCAGGTAAATGACCTTTTTTACGATTGTAATTTTATGATTAATTCATTAAGTACTGCTGCTTTAAAATAACTACTTGGTATTGAATAAAGGTGATTTGATTAAGTAACGGTAATATTTGTTATTTATTATCATGTGATTTCTTTGCTTTAAGACTGCACCGAGCAAACGTCGAACGTCCAGTGGCGCCCTCACTACTATTATTGTGTTTTCTAATTGACTAAAGAATTTCCTTGCAATCAGACGATACGTTTTTGTACACATACATACATAAACTCACGCCTTTATTCCCAGAGTGGGGTAGGCAGAGCTACAGAATTTCCTACAACTATAAAAACTTTTTGATAATTCTGTAACCACATTTTGCACACTTAGGCGAAGACGTTTACGTTTTTGTAGCGCAAGTAAAAACATAATTTATGATGGGATACCCTTTGAGTAGTCAGCTTAACGGGAAAATGTGGCCACTTTTTTCCGTTAACTTGAACTGTTATTAAACTATGTGATATACCCTATAAGTTGTGTTTTAATTTGTAGTACAAAAACCTACCGATCAATTTCAAGAAAATACTTTAGTTTATTAGAAAACACAATAATAGTAATGAGGGCGCCACTGTACATCCGGCGCAAGCTCGGAGCAGTCTTAATTTAAAAAAAAACCGTTGCGGGTATTTCCGGGGCAAAACAGGTGGGGTAAATATTATCGAGTTCCCGATGAAAATATTTGATAGAACATACTTTGACTGAGTAAGACAAATTATGACCACTGTTTCATGTTATTAGTTTTTACTCATTCGATTTTATATATAAGTAATTTAGTGCAGTCATTGAAGCGAAAAATACGGTCTTACCTCCGATTTTTTTTACTGTGAACCGATTTGCATGAAATTTTGGAATTAGGCTCATGTTACCCTTAACTTCAAAAGTGAAAATGATCTGAACTCCGCCTATTATTTTTAAGGGGTGTAAACAACCCCTTAATGGAAAAAATTACATTGAGCCATTTTATCGCTAGAAAACATGTCTAATAGTAAGTGGTGAAATTGTAAAGTGTTTTCTAACACAATTACCTCATATTAAAATCATTTTCAACCCCTTGAAAATCTTACAACCCTTGCAAAAAACCCCTAAATTGAAAAAATCACAAAAAAATACTTTGGTATGACATAAAAAGATGTAAGTATAGAGTAAGTAATATTTTATATTCTCTATAATAATTATCAAATTTTTAATCCCCTTTCAACCCTTGAAAAGTAGGTACCCCTTGATAATTTTTTTTTTTTTTGATAGAATGAAAAGGATTTAAATATTATTCCACACTCTCGAAAATGATTATCATATTCTTAAGCTTTTCTACCCATAAAACTACCTACCACTAAATTAAAACAGTAAATATATATGATTACTGCTACCATTTTTTTTTATGAGCATGTTAAATTTGAGACGTCCAAATTCGTCAAAATTCGCGGCCTTACCCATATAAGAACGTTGGTATGTATTCATGCCTACGTTTCCAAAATATATGAGCCATATTATGTACATATATACACATTACAATAGTTTTGGGTCTCTATTATACTGCGTACTTTCACATTGCTCCAAATATTCACACTCCGAAATTTTCAGTTACTAAGTAGAAAAAAATATGATAAGTTTTTGGACCATAACTCCTTCAATTTTCATGCTATCACAATTTATAAAAAACCATTGTAAAGGTAATTAAAAGAGCTACAACATCCTTCATTGCAATATATAGTAAAAAACCTTTTTCTAAAACGGTGAAGGGTTAAAGGGCTTAAGAGAGGCTGTGATTGCGCTGCCACGCGCTCTTTAAACAATCATATCTCCGTCATTTTTTGTTTGACAGAAAAAACAAAAGAACCAAATTGTTTGTCAGAAAAATACCTAAAATTTTATCCCTACACTTTTATACGCATCTGTCGTCATTTTTGAGATATTATGAAAAAAAGGTGGGTGTTTTAAGAATTTTAAATTTTTATATTTTTTTTATTCGTGACTTTTTTGAAAAATATGTGTCTTGAAGCAGCCAAACTGATACAATCTATCAAACTCTTCATAATAAAATTAATTCTAGGCGGAATACGATTAATTTTAATTTTGGTGGAAATGGCACTTATGAAACCCATTGATTTAAAAGAAAAAACATTAGATGCTCCTCTTATTTGCAATACAGCTCACTTATTTTACGTGCAAAAGACTTTTAATAGTGCTAATTTTAAAGCTTATTTCAAGCACTACAAAACCCTTTTTTATTAGAATGCATAAAATGCATCTGCTCGCCGCTAGATGGCATTGACCACATCGATTAAATTTCAGACAAAATAAAAAACGGCTTTGATCTTTAATATGTAGCTTAATATTGCACTTAGAATACTTTATAAAAAACCAAATTGTTAATTTTTTTACCTGCTACAATTTTGTTTTTAATAAAATTTTCGATAAAACGTATATTTTTGGAGATATTTGCAAAAAACCGATGAAAAACGTGAAAAAATTGCGAATTTTCAATTGCCAATAACTTGAAAAGTATTGGATTTTTCGAAAAACTTTATAGATGATTTTTTGCTTAAAATTAGGCCTTCTATCGATATCCGAGGTTATTTTGAAGAAAAAGAAACACACCCCAGACATCAACCTTGAAAAAAGTTATGTTTACAGAGGTTATTAATAAAGAAACATAGGTACGCATTTATTCAAATCCTACCTCTTTATAATATTGGTGTTATTAATGAAATAGAATATTACCTAGAATTAATTTTATTATAAAAAAATTTTTTTTTATTAATGCATAATATCATAGACAATATTTTTGCTATACGAACTTTTTAACGCGAATCGATATACATATTGTGTGGTACTGTTGCCACACTATTCTGTCACACGCAACAAGCAAGTCTAACATTTTTCTCCTGAGGTTCACATTGACAATAATCAGGAACTTCATAGTTGTGCAATGTGTCAGGATTGACTTCATAACGGCCGGGCACTATAGGGGTGGTTGCGGAGTTCAAATCATTTTCACTTTTGAAGTTAAGGGTAAGATGAACCTAATTCCAAAATTGTATGCAATTCGGTTCACAGTAACAAAACTCGGAGCAATAATGCTTCAATGACTGCACTAATTGTTGATTATCACATAACAATCATAAATAAGGTTTGCGCTAAAGACTGACTAATTGTAAGAAGAGGGATTTATGTGAAAAATGTTCACATTTAAATAACTTAAATGTGTGCAATGTACCATAGGTAAATTGGCTGCAGTTTAGGGATACATTTCGAATTCCATTTATATGTCATGTCGATTATTTGATTTTATAAGTATGAGTTTATATCGAGAAGTAATGAAAAATTGGTTTGTTTGGTTTTGTTTACATTTTTACCAATTTCAATTGACAAAGACCTTTACTTTAGTAAGGTTATTGTTTTTGAACGTTTGGTTAAGGGTTTTCAGTTCGTTAGATGCTCGGTTGAATGCGGCTTTATCTGCAGGATATCTTCTTGACGTTTATGATTTCTTTACTATATATAGTGATTGTGAACCAGATAGATGTGTTTGGTATAATAAAGACTTCATCTAAATGAGGGCCTGGACACATGTCGCCGGGTACGGTGCCGTCTACGGTGTCACGGCGCGGCGCCGCGAATTTACAGTACAAGTTTCTATGGTGCCACAAACGGCGCCGCGCCGTGACACCGTAGACGGCACCGTACCGGCGACATTGTGTCCAGGCCCTAAGTGACTGACATTGATTTTACAAAAAGAATCATTCCTAACTATTCTCGAAGACATTTGAATGTAACTGACGTAATAGCCAGCCAGTATAATGTAGACGCAGCCAAGCGCAAGTAGCGAACCTTCACAGTACCTAAATAAATAAAAATATCTAAAGCCAATTTCTAAAATTGGAATATAAAACACTTGTTCTACTTAATTTTAAAAAAACCTGAGTAACTGCTTTTTTTGTGAAAAATTACTGCAAAAATGTCATTTTGTTTTCATATTAAACACGATTTTCTCAAAATTTTGCAGATATTTTACCACTTTTTTTTTTGCTTATTATTATGCCTCGTTTAATTTTAGATCTAAACATGTTTTCAAATTATTTGAACTGATGGAAAAAGTGAATCTAAAACTTACGAAAACCGATGCTTATCGAGTACCACCTTGTAGTACCTATCGGGTGTTTCAGAAAGTATAAGCACGAGTTCTATATGATTTAAAACAATTTTTTTTTAATTTTTACAATTATATATTAATTGATGTAAAATTAACTTATTGCGTAACAAGATACAGGCATAATTTTTTCGACATCATTAATTGTAAGCCAGAGACCGCACCTTGGACCTTACACTGGACATAAGCTTCAGCACAGATCTGTTTCCGATGACTTTGGAGGCTTTCAACCAGTTTCTTTTGAAGGCATCGATGGAATTTGCAGACTTAATGTTTTTCCGAAGATATGCTTTGGTTAGGGCCCAAAAAGTTTCGATTGGCCTGGCTTCAGGACAGTTCGGCGGATTCATCTCCTTAGGTACATATGCGACTGCGTTGTCATTATACCAAGCTAACGTGGTCTTCGAGTAGTGTATAGATAGATGCCAAATCTGGCCAAAACAGAACAGGGCCACCATGCTCACGGATCATGGGCAATAAGCGGCGATTCAAGCACTCCGAAATGTAGGTATCGGCCTTCATTGTTTGAGTGGTGACGAATGGCTTGGACAACTTCCCGCACTCACAAATGGCCTGCCAAACCATTACTTTTTTACTGAACTTTTCTACGAAAATGTTTTTTTCGGTATCGTTGACATCCTGGTTTTCTCGTACAGTATAAAATTGGTCACCCGGAAGCATTTTATAATCAAATTTAATGTACGTTTCGTCATCCATAATAACGCTCGCTGGTTTTCGGCACAATAGGTTATCATAAAACTTTCTTGCTCTCGGTTTCACGCATGCGGCCTGTTGAGTGCTCCGTTTAGGTTTCTTCTGCTTTTTAAATGTCTTTAAACCAATTCTTGCCTTGGCCCGTTGGACATTGCTAACCGATGTTCGTAGTTTTTTGGCCACATCCCTGACAGACGAGTCCTTTTTTTTGCTGAATACTTGTGCAATCTTGCGGTCCAAGTTTCGATCCACAGGCCCCCTTTTTCGACCGCTTTTTGGTGCATCGTAAAAAGTACATTCCTCACCATACTTTCGAATAGCCGTACGTACGGCTCCGATGCTAACTCCCACAGATATCGCCAACTCTTTGAGCGTGATGTTAGGGATTGTACACCATTTGTGCACGATCAGTTTTCGTTTTTCTGGAGAAATGCCTCGCATTTCGCGTATTTCGCACAAAGACACGGTGACGAATGGAAATATTTGTTGGTAACTAAGGAAACAACAATTCTAGATTAATTTTTTTTTCTTATCATTACGACCAAAAAGGTAGCACTGCAAATTTGTGCTTATACTTTCTGAAACACCCGATACCTATACGTAATTATTTAATAGCTAACTTTCTAACTATCCAATTACTATTGTGTTTCAGACGACCCCGGTTAATCAAGAATTTAAAATAAGAGTTCCAAAAAACGTTAAGAAAAAGCATCATGTTATGCGATTTAACGCTACGCTCAATGTGGACTTTGCCAAATGGACTCAAGTTAAAATGGAGAGGGAAAACAATATCAAAGAGTTTAAAGGATTAGATGAAGAAATGCCGAAGTAACGCACTTTCCTTATAAAAATTACATGTTACATAAAATATATTATATATATAGTTATATATATTTCACAATCTTGACAAAGACACGTGACAGGTTACAATTCGGTTTACATTGCAAAGTTAACACGCTGATGCATGACTAGGGTTTATATAAGCTGGGTCATGTACAGTGAAATGTCACCTATCACCTGTCATTGTCGGGATGGTGAAATAGGGGGCTGTAGGTAAATTGGTCGGGGGTATTCTTAAAGATTGCGTCATAGTTTCGGTCCTGCGGATTTTACAAAGCTTTAACCTTTTCCACGCCATTGACGGATATATCCGCACCACTGGTTCAACGCCAACGACGGAAATATCCGTCATGGTTGACAGCGAAAAATAGACTGGAGTGTCAATGAGGTAAGGTTGATGTTAGCTCTGGTGTTTAGCTGTCATTGGCGTGTGAGTTTAGACTTTATATCTGACATAGCGTCGAAAAGGTTAAATCATGTTTAGGTTTCCGAAGTCAAACTAGGAACCTTTTTTGTTTTGCCATGTTCGTCTGTCTGCCTGTCTGCCTGTCTGCCTATATGTAAAGTGAGGGTAAAAATATTTTTTAGTGTTTAACAACGTCGTGTTATATATTGTTGGATAGCTTTTAATAGTAGTTTATGTAACTGATACATACTGAGAGTCCTTAAAATACGAGTGTGGCTTTATTTTATAATATGATCACTCGAGCGTTTTAAGGCTTGATTATGTGCAGTTGGCATACATTACTTTATCTACACACATATTATAAGTACTCAAGGATGAGTTCAGAAGCTGAAACACCTGCATCTATAGGTGCTAAGCTAATGTAAGTATAAACTGAATTAAGAAATAAATCAAATCAGGCCGCATTTCACCAAATTGGAATAAGACTTACTCCGAGAATGGTGGTGGTTGAGACTTTATTCCAGTTTGGTCCAATGCAACCTAAGAGAAATAAAATATTTTTGCAGTAGTAGTAATTCGAAAAATAAATTTCAAAAGCTTCACTACAAACAAATGAAAAATGAAATGACGACTTGATGAAGAAATATAAATGTAAATGTTTTTTTTTAATCATAGACAAACTAATAAAGTCCCAATTCCAATGTTGTTCGAAATCAAATGTCAGACGATATTTTACTAAAAAATATACCGAGTTGATCTTTCAATTGAGGCTAGAATTGGCCCTATTTAAATTCTGTTGGTTTTGGAAGTTGATCAAAATTTGAAACTCAAACCAACTGGTTTTGAACGCATAGGTAATAGAGGACTTATAATATGTGTGTAGATAATAGCTATTTGTGACTGGTGCATAATAAGATCACACGAGTGGTTTAATGCCTATTTGTGCGTACAGTCGCATACATAACTTTTCTATATGCATATCACAAGTTTACAATATGTGAGGAACCGGTATCTGTCATTACCCTGTATCTTAATGTTCACATTAAAGTACCTATGTGTCGCCGATATTTTAAAGCTTATTCCATTATGCTCCCACTTTCATGATCCCAGTGGGATCATGCAAAAATTTTACAGAGCTTAATGAATTGAAAAGTTTTGTATGATCCCACTGGGATCATGAGAGTTGGAGCATAATGGAAGAAGCCATTTCAAAGTGGACATTTAGATGCAACTACACCGATAACCGACACTTTACTGACATGTAATACTTTAATGTTAATATTAAAGTAGAACCACAGATACAGGTTAGTTAATATAGGGCATTATAGTTTCTGAACACATTATATTGAAGTTATGATATGTGGTGTGTGTGTGTGTGTGTGTGTGTGCGAGCGTGCGTGCGTGCGTGCGTGCGTGCGTGCGTGCGTGCGTGCGCGCGTGCGGCACCATAGCTCTTAAACGGGTGAGCCGGATTTGGATATGGTTTTATTGATGTGATTATTTGTTAACCTCAATAAATGAAAAGAAACAAATTGTTTACACCCACTAAAAATAATATAAGACAGCACCAAACAACTTTGAAAAGCAAATTAGTTCATACTTGTTCTTCGAGATAGTTTTTTTTGGGTTTATAGTAACGGCGTTGGAACCCCACCCAGCATGGTCCGACATGCCCTTGCCGTTTTTTCATCAGGAACTATTTTAATATAATTAATCTAGTATTACATCAATACCTAGTCGGGTGATAACTTCTGTTACTGAGATTTATTACATTTTAAAAATTAAATTTAAGGAGTTTTGCATACACCTGTATGTATACCTACCTATATTAATCAAAATTTTGATTTATACATATAGATTATAAATAAAAAAAAATATTCTTAACTATTGCAATTATATGATGTATGAGCTTGAAATATTCCCATTTCGGACGACAAAATCATAGTTCAAATCACGCACGCCGATGATACTGATAACGGCCACAACTTTTGTAAGAGTTCTTGTAAACAGTTCAAATTTGCGTGACATATTGAACAGACTCGTAGCTCTGAATTATGTTATGATACAAATGTATTCCAAGCAACTAATGATCCGCTTGTACACCGGTCAATCTTCATGTTGTTACGGGTCAACTCGGCGAAATGACAGAATAAAACTACAGAGTAACAATTATATATTAATAAGCTAACCTAGGTTCTTACAACTAACTTAAGTATTGTAACTAAGACTAAGGAGGGTTTTTAGCTTCCTAGGGAACCCTGCCGATCCAGAATTTCACCGGCTAGCAACGGTGTCATTAATTCCTAACGTATTTAGTTTCGTCAGACTTCGAAGGGCATGTCCAGAGGCTAAAACAAGCGGAATGTCCCTTAGTAAGTCGATTTCTCAACAATTGTAAACAAGGGAACTGTCTAAACGAGCTTTAATGTTATGACTTACCCCGTCGTCCAAATATTCTATATTATTCTAAGCAGCCGTGTGGTCGCAGCTTTAGTGTAAATGAGTAAATAAAGAAAAAGCACTTATTAAATTATCAAAATCCCATAAATAAATAGAAAAAGAATTCCCCGTATGGGGATCGAACCCGCGACCTCAGGTTCATAGTCGCGCAGTTAGACCAGTGAGCTACCGTGGCGAGTACTTTGTGCATTGAAATTAAGCATCACTTTGTCTAGTCACGTAACGCCATTTATACTTGCGTCACAGTGTCTCATTAAGGCCGGATTCGACCAAACTGGAGTAAGTTTTTACTCGAGAGTAAACCATTGTTTAATCTGGAGTAAGTTGATTTTGCATTTTACCAAATCATAATCCCAGAATAAGGTACTACACGCAAGTAAATATTTACACGGCCGATTTTGGTGGAGTAAGGAACAAACAGAGAGTAAGCTATTATTGTCAAAGTCACTTGTCAAATGAACTATTTTTAACCGACTGCAATTTTTTAAATTATCTTCGAATAATTGACACGATTTTGTTACCTAAATGTTTTAAATACAATATTTATCAACATTGCCGCTACGATGGAACGATTGAGAAGAATTATCGAAGAATCCGACAGTGACGATGAATATGTTCCAAGACGTCCAAGGTGGTTTAAGGAAAGAGTCAATTACTTTGAAGATTACGATGACCACGACTTTGCTGTAAGATTTCGTTTGACCAAGGAAGCCACTCTATGTTTATTAGCTAAACTTGAACATAGGTTGGAATACTCATCAGACAGGTGGGTACCCACCTACAAGCTTAATAAATACTTGAAATACTATGTTACATTGTCAACGTAACATACAATTCAAATATGAATCTATATCTTTCTCAGTGACAGGTCTTTTATTTTACAGGAATTTCTCCATATCGCCAATAAATCAACTGTTAGCAACCTTGAGATTCTACGCAACCAATTCTACGCAGATGAGTGTTGGTGATTACTGTGGTATGAGCACTCCCACTGCAAATAAAGTGATTCACCAAGTAACCTCTGTGATAGCTTCACTGCATAAAGAATATATTAAGTTTCCTGAAACAACTAGCGAAATAAGGCAAGAACAAGATGCATTTTATCGTATAGCTCGCTTTCCAAGAGTTATTGGTGCAATGGATTGTACACATATTCGTATTGCCTCCGTTCCATTACAATTACAAGAAGGTGGTGAGCAAGCCGAGCTGTTTAGGAATAGAAAGGGATACTTCTCTATCAATGTACAGACCATATGCAACGCTAATCTAGAAATTATAGATATAGTAGCTAGATGGCCAGGGTCAGCTCATGATAGCACCATATTCAATAATAGTTACAGAAAAGCACAATTTGAATCTGGTAAGTATGGTGAGGCACTATTAGTGGTAGATGGAGGTTATGCATCAACCTCATATATGATGCGTCCACTACAGCACCCCAGACTACCAGTGGAACAACTTTATAATGAATCCCAAATCAGGACACGAAATCCAGTTGAAAGAAGTTATGGTGTTTGGAAGAGGCGATTTCCTGTCTTGGCATTAGGAATGCGTATTAAATTAGAAAAAATTCTTAACGTTATTATTGCCACTGCTGTACTTCACAACATTTTAAGGCGGCGAGGAGAACAAGTCCCTATCGATGATCCTGAACTTACACTTCCAGCCCCCTGGACTGAACCGTTACGAGACGGACAAATATCCGCCGCTGTGGATGCAGCTTCACAATCTAGTCGAGAATATAGGGCACGAGACATACTAATATCTAATTATTTTCAAAATTTATTGTTAAGTTAAAAATAAGTATCAAATCAGTATAATACTAATTGTTTATTAGCTTGTAATTAACAAAATAAAAGTAAGTAATAAAAAAGTAAAAATTATTATTCTGAATTTTCTTTATGCTCCTTTTTTTTTTTTCTTAATTCTAACAATACCATCCTAGTTTTTAGTTTTTCTTGTTTTAAGATTTCTCTTTTTATATCTATCTCTAATTGAGTGGTAATTCTTTTTCCCTCTGCTTCCTCTCTGGCCAAATCTGTCTGTAATTTTATTGCTTCAATTTTGTTTATGAAGTAATTGTAAGGAGCTTGCTGCCGGAGTGTGAAGAGGTCTTCTTCTTGACATTCCTGTCTTATCAGTTTTCAACTGGGCAGACACTGGAGTCTTAAGCAATTGTGGTGTATAATCACCCCAATTCTGAAACAAAATGAGGTGTTACATATGAAGATAATATACATACTATACTGAGTGCCGGTTAGCATTGCAATACAGGACATTGACACCCCTCTACCAAGAAAACGCCGTTAGTAATAACTACACCTACCACATGTTCCCTGAAACATCCCAAAATTAGTATTTTTTACTCTCATAACAAGAGCTAATTACCGCATCCAAATCAGTTCATCCGTTTAAGAGCTACGGTGTAACAGACAGACAGACACACACACACACACACACTTACGCGTTAAACTTATCACACCCCTCTTTTTGCGTCGGGGGTTTAAAAAACACTGCATAAGACAATTACATAATAAATAATGTACAGTCAACCAATTTGATTTCTAGGCCACTTTGGACTATGTTAAAGTGACATTGTCAACCAAAACGTAAGAGGCTCCCTATGATTTGGTTTACAACGTCACGTTGACAAAGTCCATAGTGGCCTAGGAATCAAATTGGTTGACTGTACCTTGGTAACAAATTCCTGTGTTTGTGTTTCATTTGCTATTATGTTCACATCTTCATTTTCATTTGTATATAGCACAGGAGAAGACACGAGTGTATCACCACAAACCTAGAACATTTTTTATCTATAAGTAAAATTATAACAATAATGAATATTCAATACAATGGGATCGGATAAAAGGCATATCTTTGCTTATAAAAGCCCACAGCTAACATAACATATTCAAACATATTCCTCACCAAACAATATAAATTATTATCCTAAAAGTAAACTGGCCAGACTTGGCCCAGGATAGAAAGAAATGAAGGGATGCAGGGGAGGCCTTTGTCTAGCAGTGGGACACTGTGGGCTCATAATAATAAAATTAACAAAATATTTTAAAAATTTCCAAACCTCAACTTCATTGTCTGCTGATGTAGAGGCACCCATTTTCTCTAAATCTGTAAGTGATCAAACAGGAAATTATGATAATATATATTTTTTATGTTATACCTATCTAAATCTTCATATTAATGGTGGATACTTATAGGATTGCTTGTAGGTATGACTACGAGTAGGTATA
This sequence comes from Acleris laterana, assembly GCA_963966035.1. Taxonomy (NCBI): domain Eukaryota; kingdom Metazoa; phylum Arthropoda; class Insecta; order Lepidoptera; family Tortricidae; genus Acleris; species Acleris laterana. Next base: position 46,337,675 of record OZ014438.1, read on the forward strand.
ATGTAATGTAGCAAACCTATATTGCATGAGCTGGGAACATATTCCGATTCCGAGCCTGTAGTGTTAGCAGTCTGAGAAACTGCTTGGACTGGAGCCACACTGTCGTTATCGTACGGGTTAAATAACCCGACAGCACTCGTTTTTATTAACGACACAATCCTTGCAAAATTAGGATCTTCCTTTATTTGATCAGGAGGTCCCCCTCCTGTAAACAAAACAAATAATAATTGTAAGTAGTTACATATGGTTTTCTGAACCAATGCTATTATTAAACAAACGATAGCTCTATAGGTATTTGGTTTACATAAAACTAACCTGTTTGAATCCTTCGTAGCCTGGCATTAGAGGCTTCCTTTTTCGCAGCCTTTTTCATGTTTTCCCACTGGCTCCTGAGGTTTTCCGCTGTACGGTGGCAGTGGGTGGTTTGGCTATTATACTCTATTGAAATTATTTGCCATTCGGCAAGTTTTTTTTTCATGGTCACGCCGTCCGTTTTTTTATTTTCAATTGTGTGGAAATGCTTTTCGACTAGGTCAATAAGCAGTTTATTTTCTGAAGTAAGCCAGTTAGGGCTACGCTTCCGCTTATTGTCACTCATTTTGATGAATACTTATTATAAATCTTATAACATCGAATATCGACCACAACACAAACCGAATTTAAACAAATTGTGAATATGACATGACATTTCTTCACTGTATTAACCTACAAAATTAAATTGTTACTTCGTTTAAAGTAAGGCCGGAAGAAACAATGTGACACTATTCATCGTCGGCTTATACATTCGTTCATCATTCACGCTTACTCCATAGAGAAACAATAACGAGTTTAGCTTACTCCTCGAGTTCGTTGGAAAAACGTAAACCTAGTTAATTAGGAGTAAAAAGCAAGAGTAAAATTATTCCCATAATAGTTACACTGGTATAATTTCGTGTTTGGTCGAATCCAGCCTAAATCGATTTTAGATAATAATACAGAAATACGAAAACACACCAAATCTCTTGCTTCATAAGTTGGAATTAAGTTATGTTGAGAAATATAATTTTGGTCTCGAAACTTACACAGAAATAGGAAGTTTTATAATATTATACAAAAAAGTTCTTTGGTAAACAAAGACTGACCTTTAATCGTTTTCAAAAAGTGAAATTTACAGAGAGGTCATGCGTGATTTCATTGATGCCGGCTGTGAATGTTCTGATCGAATCGTGTCGGAAATTGCGGCGACTAACAAGAATCAATATTTGTTCTTCAAAATCTACATTAATAATGAACTTTAGTTAGTTTAATTTGACTCAACCTTGGTAACAGAACTTATTTAACAACTAGGTAGGTCTGAAATATTCGTTGTTATTAAAAGATTTTAAATTTAATAACACCGTTATTATTAAAACCATATATGAAAAGTTTACACAGTTGAGTTAGTGAGCGCGCCGGCGGGTGCTGGTGCGGTGTCGGGTGCTGCGACTTTTGTGTTGAGTGCTTGTGCGGCAGGTTCGGCGCGGGCTCGGAGTACGGGCGCGACGTGCGCGAGGAGGCGCGCCGCAAGAAGTTCGGCATCATCGCGCGCAAGTATAAGCCCGAGGACCAGCCCTGGATACTCAAAGTCGGCGGCAAGACTGGCAAAAAGTAAGCGAAGCTCTCGTCATTCTACACGTTCTAATCTAACGTTTGCTTCATAAGTTCATAACTTTAACAAAATCATTTCGGATCCAGTCGTTAAGTTCTTAGACTTGCGCACTGTGCGTACCTATAGAGCTGGATAGCTATATTTTTATCCTATGACCCTCAAATCTGGATATGTTTTGATTTTAAATACATATTTGAAATGTGTTGTGATCTATTCACGAACATTCAAAGGCAGCCTGAGAAAAGACGGAGATACGACTAGACCTTAGGAAATATCCGAAGTCCGAAGAAGCAGACGAACGACACACGCACTCACTATATTCCTAGGCATAAATTGAGCATTATTGGTATTAAGTGAATTATGTCTTGAAAATTCGTAACCAAAACCTTTGGGAGCCAAAGATCGCGTTAAATTTTCTAAATGTAGAATTCGCCTTACCTTTACCTCTTTGGCGTTTGCGACATTTGAGAAACAAACTAGTAAACAACTATAGGACGAGTAAGTAAAGTGGATTTGTCGCTCTTTCATACTTCTTTCTCTTTCTAATTATCTACCTGTTCTAAATCTAAGCCGTAAACCCTTATCTAGGAGACCCTAGAGTACTACGAGTACACTGAAAACCATCTTAGTGTTACTGGGACAAGTTTATATCACAAAGTTTATATCACACAGCATAGGTACCTACTACAATGATTTTCCAAGTGTACAACACATCACAAGACATATTGGATTTTTGTAACGTGCGTCACAGTATATACAGGTTGTCGGATCACTAGTGGTCCAAATGAAAAAAAAACAATAGGTCACACCCAGGGCTACCTAAAACACTCCCATGTATGTTCAGCAATTTTTGGTACTTTCGGAGATATTGATCATTTTAGTCGGAATTTTTGTAATTTTTCCTAATGTCCATGTTACAAAAACTCATCATGTTGATGTATTATTTCAATATTTTTTCAGTGGTTTCTTACATGGATAGAATATTAACTTAGAATGTTTTTAAAGTTACTTGCCAGTTTTTTCAATGACAAGAATAATTAGGACAAATTTAATGGCCGTAGGATTTTTGTCACGATAATTATACCAAATCGAGAAACAAAGCGTCGCGGAACTGATTTAATTTCATCGATGCAAATCCCTTCTGGTCTAACGCGAAGGTAGTGGAGCATTTTACACAAAAGATTCGGAGTCAAACCACAGTTTATAGCATTTTAGCGTTCTACTCAAAAAATGGAATATAAGAAAACCCGCTTCTGGAAGACTATCGAGTTTAAACCAGTCTTCTGAGAAAAGTAACTTAAAGACATGGGTATTGAAAAACGATCAAGAACAGTCAAGACGACTATGTATGAAAATCAAAAATTTACTTAAATAATCCGGCATTGCGGTTTGGTCAAAGGTACATTCCACCCTAAAAACGACGTCTTGTGCGTAATGAACGACGAATAATATCTCACATTAGACGGAAATGAATGACAAGGGATTTATTGTTTCAAAAATACCAATGGCTCAACTGAAGAAAACGTGAAATATGTGGAGCCTACGAAGGTTCCCAAAAAAGTTTTACTGTGGCTTGCGATTAGCCCTCGTGGTATGTCTAAAGCAGTTGTTTTGAAGTCGGGTTAGCTGTTAATGCCAACCGATATATGGAGCGATGTTTGCTAATTGTGCCGGAACATAAAGGATCTAATGTGAGGTTTTGGCCAGATTGACTTCCAGTCACTAATCAAAAAAATAAGCAAAATGACGAGCTTAAAGTCCCGTATGTTCCAAATAAGCAAATCTGCCTTTTACCTCTAAACTTTAGCTCTACCTTAAATTTTTGTCGATTAAAATAATGATTGATCAATCGTTATTCGAATACTCTATCGATTCATTTAAAAGATTATTTCGTGACGATTGATTGTTTAATCCATTAATTAGTTAATTAAAAAAATAATCGATTAATGCGCATCTCTGGCACACAAGAGGTAACAAGGTGCTAAAACGTACAGAACGATTAAAATCAGTTAACGATTTGACTTTTTTCGGCTATTATCGGCTAAACCCGGAGACGAAAATGACACAATATACATTGCTGCGAATTCTTTTAGTTAGCACTCAACTTACAGTATCGTAAACGCAATGTGTATCAACTGCCATGATGAATTGATGACATTACTTACCAGTAGACCTAAGAAGCGATATAGACATGCATTATTTATTAAATACTTAATATCCTAATGTGTACCAACCAACGTACCACCATATTTGTATGGAAAGTTCATGTGGATATAAATAAATATAACTGGACCTACTTGAATGTGTACTTCGATTGCCAGAAAATTACTTATAAATGTTTGTTAACCCTCATAGGTATATTGCTGAGCACACGTAGGGCGTCTACGACTACTACCTATTAAGTACCTATTACAATGTAATTTGATATTTTGCAATAATTTATTTGATTTGATTTCTTTTGTCACAGAATTAAAATTCCATACTTACAAATATCTATGAATAAATTAGGATATTATTTAATTAGTGCATAGTTTCATGTTACTCTCACTCGCGCGCATACATACGTACCTAAGATTGGAGTAAATCACGTATTAAAGTATTTCATAATGTGTGCGGCAGGTTCAAGGGGATCCGCGAGGGGGGCGTGTCCGAGAACGCCGCGTACTACGTGTTCACGCACGCCGCCGACTCCACCATCGACGCCTACCCGCTGCAGGAGTGGTAACCGCCATCGCCGCTTGCTGCGGCCTTACTCTCTACCCTATACCTACCCAGTGATATTTTATATTTAGATACGTCATGCTCATACTAAACGCAATGAAAACCCGTCGCCAATTACTGACATTTGCAACGTTGCCATATTACTCCGTACTCCAGAACGCAATTGTTAGAAAGAGATAAATAGTTGTTTCAAATTGCCGTTCCCGCCAAGACAAGTGCCCGCTCACGGCCGGCACCAAGCTACCCGTCTTTATAGCACTCATTCGTTATCTAATTGTGTATCTCATGTTTCACAGGTGACAGTGACGCCGGTGCAAATTAAATAAATGGCGATGTAAACAAAATGTAATAAATATTTACGGTAGTTACGAATGAAATGACATCCTTTCTTCCTTTTACAGTTACAGTATAATTTCGGCAGCCTCGAAAAACACAAGACGACATTTTTATGAAATATATTTTGTTACTTTCCAGTGGTAAAGTTTAAGACTGCGCCGAGCGTACGCCGGATGTACAGTGGTGCCCTCATTACTATTATTGTATTTCTAATAAACTAAAGTATTTTCTTAAAATTGGCCGGTAGGTTTTTGTACTATAAATGAAAACACAATTTATAGGGTATATCACATAGTTTAATAACAATTCACCTTCGAGTTGTCAACTTAACGGAAAAAAGTGGCTACCTTTTCCCGTTAAACTGACTACTCAAAGGGTAATTGTTATTAAAGTTTGTTACGTATCCCATAAATTGTGTTTTTATTTGCACTACAATAACGTATCGTCTGATTGCGAGGAAATTCTTTAGTTAATTAGAAAACACAATAATAGTAATGAGGGCTCCACTGGACGCTCGACGTTTGCTCGGTGCAGTCTTAAATTGTCTTTGATGCGTGCGTGTCGGCGGCCGCGGCGTAACTGAACGGTAGCAGGGTAATTTAACCTGCTTTATGACGTATCTTAATGTAAAATATCATTGTACAGTCAAGCGCAATAATATGTATACACTTTAGTACCTTGTCACTTTAACCACTGTGACAGTTCATATATGGCAGTTCAAATATGACGACAATTAGACAAGGTACTAAAGTGTATACATATTTTTGCCCTTGACTGTACCTACCGACATGGGATAACACTGATAACATTAATATAACTGCAAATAGGGTTTGCAATATCCGACCATTTTTTTAATTCGAATAAAATGAATAGTTCGATTTCTGAAATTCGAATATTCGAATTTTTCGGATGATTCGGATATTTTATACGATAAAACAAAAAAAGGATTTCAAGTTGTGTAATCAAAGATATTATGAATAAAGATCATATCAAATTTAAAAAAAAAAGATTAAATAATATTTTCGGAGTAAAATAAGACAGGAACGATTGTTGAGTATTCGAGGCAGCTTTGTAAGCTGAGAAAGCTTGTTATTTTAGTGATGGCCGAAGAGTCTGTTATTTCTTCTAATTGCTAAAACTCTTCTTCACTAAATGTTATTTACGATTAGGCCTGGAGCAGGCAGCGAGCGAGTGACCTCACTTTATCCCTTGCTAGCTAGGTACTGTGTAACTCGTTCTGATAATAAATTATAGGGATCAATACTTGAAATATAGTAAATAAAAACAATTTAAAACGTCATGTTTACATTCCCGTTTTACTATTATCCCTGCTCCTAATGTTAGTAAGAAGAAAAACTGTTTTATTAAAGGCAAGTCATTGTTTCAATCCTATTTTAGAACTATTCAAAATATCCGATTTATTCGGATATGTCATATTGCCAAATTCGAATTTTGTTTTCGTCGGATATTCGAATAATTTGAATATTCGAATATTCGAATTGCAAACCCTAACTGCAAACCTGCAAATCTATGTCACTACTAGGTAGCAGGTAGGTACCTATATGTTTACAAGAATAAACTACCAATCCATTAATTATGAACAACTTTCTTTTCTCAGGTATAACTTCCAGCCTATTCAGAGGTATAAAGCCCTTTCGGCAGAGGAAGCAGAACAAGAATTTGGCAGGTCAGTAACTGTTAAAACGAATAAGCAGGTTCACTTTGTTTTTGGTTTCCGTTAACTTTTAGTAGATATTATTTTACCAGTCTCAAGTTCATATAGATTTATTTAATATGCAGTGTAACTCGCGGAATTTGAAAGTATTTACCCACATAGTTAAAAACGTCAGGGATGCCTCCTCTCTGGCAAGCGTCCGCAGGCTGCGGTGATGACCTAAGTTACTGCAGGCCACAAGCCTGATTGACGCTATGTGGCGTGTTGCGGTTGAATCAGTTTTGATTGAACGATATTACAGTAACATTCGTTAGAATCGGGCGAATGGTCGTGTAAGGACGAGAGGTAGGTGTGAGGGGCACGGGTGACGACTGTTGCAATCGTTGCAGACGTAACAAGGTGATCAACTACTTCTCGCTGATGTTCCGCAAGCGCATGCGCGGGGACGACGCGGCCGACGACGCCGATGACCCCGACGAGAAGAAACCTAAAGGTTCCAAAGCCAAAAACGGTCAGAACCCGACTTAGTGTTACTTCTCTATGAATGTATAAAACAGTGTGGGAAACTGCGGTTTGTTGTGTTTGGTACCTACTCGGTCGGTAGAACTTTCCTGGTTAGCACTATAGTAATAGTCATAAACAACAGATTTTACGTAATAAAATAAGAATGCCTGGAAGTTGAATGAAATTACTGTGGAAATGGGAATCCTAATGAAGCAATGAGTTCTGCCGACGCGACCCGAGTATCAACTTAAACAGTTAAAAGAAGCAATTTGGTTCAGTACTCCGACGAAACTTAGTTTTTTCCATGTTGGAAATAATATACTTCCAGATTGGTTCTATATTTTTTAGTACGAAACGTTGACGAGGGTAGGTATCCATGAGGAATCTATACTTGGTTGTGTGAGTTTAAACAAAGATCAGGCATTGATGCGATGAAATCGTAACTTGCGCAAATTTCAGATTTAAAAATATCGGACATGGATGAGTGGATTAATTCCGAAGATGATTCTTCGGCATCCGAGGCTGCAGAAAAAGACAACGATAGCGACTCGGCCGCAAAGAAAAAGAATAAGACTAAAAAAGGTACGAAAGCACGATTATTTGAAACGTTTAAATACCGATTAACGCCCTGTGAGTTCCGTACTAACTTAATTATGAAAAATATGTTTTTAATACAGTTGCGGAAAGTTGGATATTTCGCACTAGTGTGTCTTATTTTTTTGTTCCAAGCCGTGTATCCAACCAAAGACTGCATGTTCATTCAACCACTTAAATAATTTATTTTATGATAAAGTGATTTAGCATTGAAAAGTGTAGTTTATTTCTACTAAAGTGACCTAACCTATTATTCAGCATTAGTTTCTCAAAGACTACTAAAAACTGGTAGTATGAAAATGGGACGAAAGTCCGTTAAATCACTCATCTCGCCCGATTTAAAAAGATGCAAGACTTTACTATTATATTATTTCCATGAGATCTGGAAAGATCCCCTCTGATATGTAATTATTGTAAATTAATTCTAGTTGGGGTGCAATTACAAGTATGATATGAAAAAGTATTTTAACTGATGTGCCCCACAAATCCTCAGTCTTTTTTAAACCAAGCGAATTAAATACCTTGGCTGTATTAAAAGTTTATATTACATTTACTGACATTAGTACAAAGTAATGGTTGAGCTTCAACTGCGGATGATTTAAGACATTTCGCAATATTTATGGCTATATTGGAAAAATAATATTCAAATGCTTAGGCAACGTCTTTATTTGACGTGATTTGTTTGTCACCTGCATCTAGGGTGACTTGATTATCAAGAGTTTTTGATTTCCCGTTTTTCTATTTATAATATGCCATACAGTTTTTACCTTATTGTCAGATGCATTGAGTTTAAGACTAAGAAAAGCCTTAGTAGTTGAACAAACTTGCTTAAAGGTCCTCGAATAATTCTTAACATAATTTAGGAAGTCGGCGTTCTTATTGTCCACCCTCTCTCTAAAGCCATAATAGTAGATTGTTCAACAAGGGACTAAAGTAAGCCATTATGACACGAGATATTTATCAAAAAAAAGTTCGATATAGTTCGAGTGTCATTATGGCGCTTTAGTCTCGAGTTAAACACTCTACTTTTCACTTCGAATGCGAGAAAAAAAAACTCTTTGTTTATTTGATTTTTTGCACAGTTGGCATTTTGAGGTTATTTCCACGGCCTAAAAATGGTCCATACACAATCTCTGAAAATGGCGATAATCCTCCATTCATAAACACCGTGATGTTTAAATGCTTGCATATTTAGCCAACAGATACAAACTTGAAAACTATTTGGACCATGCCTAATAAAAAAACGCCCCATTGCTCATATTTCCCGCTTTTGCTCGTCTTTCCCATCTCTCGTAAACATAGATCCTAAATACACGAACTCGTCCACTTGCTCCACTTTCTCATCTCCAATCATTATTTGACATTCTGTAACAATTTCATAACTCTCCACCACCATCACTTTCGTTTTTTTGACATTCACTTTCATGTCTTTCCTTTTAAACGTCTTATTCATCAAAGTCAGCATTTCTTGTAAGTGGTCCGCCGATGATGCAAGGAGAACTTTATCATCAGCATAAATATAACAAAGCTTTAAAAACTGGCTCATTCATCCTTATTCCACAATCATACTCTCTCAAATCTGACAAACAACTGTCCATGAATAGGTTGAACAGCCAAGAAGACGCTACACAACCCTGTCGAACACCACGGTCGATGCTAAACCAGTCCGTACACGTCATATCGAAAAACAAATTTAGTGAATGGGCTACTTCAGGCCTTCATAAAAGTAGAAATAGGCTTTTCACTTCTCAGGCTCTAAAATGACGCACAATAGGCTTGTACAGGCGGACTAAAGTGATGTATTTAATCTCAAGGGATTAAAACTACACTTTACTCCCTAGGGACTAAAGTACTTTTTCTTTTTATATTACGTTGGAAACCCTTAAACAGCCAATCATCGCCTTTTTCAGTGATTGTATATGGAACATTTTTATTGTAAAAATTATAAAATAAGTGATTTAATTTCGTGAAACACGATTAATGATTACAAATATGAATCTATTTAAATATATAAGGGATAAATCTATTTTATTAGGCATGGTCCAAATAGTTTTCAATTTTGTATCTGTTGGCTAAATATGCAAGCATTTAAACATCACGGTGTTTATGAATGGAGGATTATCGCCATTTTCAGAGATTGTGTATGGACCATTTTTAGGCCGTGGAAATAACCTCAAAATGCCAACTGTGCAAAAAATCAAATAAACAAAGAGTTTTTTTTTTCTCGCATTCGAAGTGAAAAGTAGAGTGTTTAACTCGAGACTAAAGCGCCATAATGACACTCGAACTATATCGAACTTTTTTTTGATAAATATCTCGTGTCATAATGGCTTACTTTAGTCCCTTGTTGAACAATCTACTATTATGGTTTTAGAGAGAGGGAGGACAATAAGAACGCCGACTTCCTAAATTATGTTAAGAATTATTCGAGGACCTTTAAGCAAGTTTGTTCAACTACTAAGGCTTTTCTTAGTCTTAAACTCAATGCATCTGACAATAAGGTAAAAACTGTATGGCATATTATAAATAGAAAAACGGGAAATCAAAAACTCTTGATAATCAAGTCACCCTAGATGCAGGTGACAAACAAATCACGTCAAATAAAGACGTTGCCTAAGCATTTGAATATTATTTTTCCAATATAGCCATAAATATTGCGAAATGTCTTAATCAGCGGAAGTAAACTGGTCTACATCGCGCTAGCGAAGTTTCTTCAGTCAGTTGATAATTATACTCGTATATACATAATAGGACTTCCAACTTCATCCCTATGGACTTCGGTCCCCAGGCATAACACCCGCCTGGAGAGAGATCTCTCTATTGTCCTCTCTTACTAGATAAGTTTAACCGTTGTCATTATAAGAAATCACTGCCACTAAAACTCCGAGACATGGCCAAGGTTTTTATGTAACTTGTCAGACTATAATAAGTAGTTCTATTTACCAAGTATAATTAGCCTCGTTCAAACGTATAACCCGTTGAAGTTAGTAATAAGGCGTCTAAAGAACTGTGCGTGTCGTAGGTGGGCCGGCAAAGAAGAAGAAGAAGGTGGACGACGAGGCGTACGAGGACAGCGACGACGGCGACGAAGAGGGACGGGAGCGCGACTACATCTCTGACTCCTCCGACAGGTATAGTCAAGAACAAAGAGGTGTTTAAATGTTTACCTTATTGCATTGTATTAACCACCTAAGGCCCAAAGTCCTACATATAGAACTTTGTCAAAGTGACTTTTGACTTTAGTTGACTGACATAAGATTATTTTTCAAACTAACGAAATTTGACGTGGGCCTTACGAGGATAAGGTCACAAGCGGGTACATCTATTCGTAGTCGACTGTACGAGTCTCCGACAGCCCCGCGCGGGCTGCGTTTTTTTTTTCTATGGAAATTCAAAATGAAATTTTAGAGCTGCCCCAATACCAACAAGTCGTCAAATCAATAGAGCCAACAAGGATTGCCTCTGACGAATGAGTCATAGCCAAGACATCAGATTATTATACATACAGTCGTGGCCCACTAATTAGGGACAAACACATTTTATATAACTAAATACAGAACAGACAACTATAATTTTCATAAATCAGCACAATACAAGTAATGAATGTTAATTAAAGCTTTATCATGTATCTAGGTACTAGCAAAATAATTCTGTTTACATACATTCGTTTGCGAACCTATTGATAACTGATGAATACATAGACTTGTTACTCGTACTATTTAAAGTACTTTATTACTGGCACTCTAATTAAGAACATTGGGTTTGAATCCCTGTATCTTCCAAAACAATTGAAAAGAACCAATAAGTCACTTGGTTTTCTGTTTCTTGGCTATTCTATTATTATTTCGTGCTTCAAAAGATTAGTAAAAATGGGTAAAAACCCTAGTTCTGATGCCTCCATCAGAAACATTGATTTTAGAGAGGAAGTGGACATATCGAAAGGTTGCCGAACACCTTCGATGTTCGAAAACGAAAGTATTTAACGCGATCAATTTTAAGAAGAACCAAACATGCCAGAAGGTCCAGCGGAAACAACGACCACGTAAGACAACCCCCCGAACTGACGCCCTAATTGTTAGAATGGCGAAAAAGAATCCTAAACTGTCTTCTATTCAGATAAAACGTCAACTTTTTGGGGAAAAATCTGGTCTGGCAGCTCGTACTATAAGAAAACGACTGAACGTAGCGAATTTATTTGGTAGAGTAGCTCGCAAGAAACCATTAGTGAGCAACAAAAACAGAGACGCAAGGATTAAATTTGCAAAAGAACACAAAGACTGGACTTTGTCTCAGTGGAAGCATGTGTTATGGTCTGATGAAACTAAAATAAACAGAATAGGATCAGACGGTCAAATCTACGTACGCCGACCACCAAATACAGCGTTTAATCCCAAGTATACTACCGTAACAGTGAAACATGGCGGCGGGAATATTAAATTATGGGGTTGTTTTTCTTGGCATGGTGTGGGACCATTGGTGCGAATTGATGGTATTATGAACCAGCATGTTTACAGAGATATTTTGGAGAACACCATGCTGCCATATGCTGAAGCTTTACCAGTTGTTTGGGAATTTCAACAAGACAACGACCCCAAACACACTGCGAAATCTGTAAAGGACTGGTTTCATCGTAATTCTGTTTCTGTAATGACTTGGCCCTCCTGCAGTCCAGATCTAAATCCTATAGAGAACCTCTGGAATGACGTCAAAAAAACTCTAGCCAATAAAAATATTAAAAATCTAAACGAACTTTATGACGCGGCAGTCGAAGCGTGGATATCTATACCTGTAGAAAGATGCCGAGTCCTAGTGGAGTCTATGACGAAGAGATGTCTAGAAGTGCTACAGAACAAGGGATTCCCTAGCAAATATTGACATAACTTTAGCATTTTCTTTTATAATCCATGAGTTTTCGTTTATGTTCTTAATTAGTGTGCAAGCTTATTTTTCAATGTTATGGGATAAGTTAATTTCAGATGGTTTTTTCATTATTATCTATAAACTTTTTATTGTTAAAACTGGTTTTAATCAACTTCATATATACTCAAATTAAATATAGTAAACAAATACAAATAAAAGTTTCAATATGAAAGTAACACTTTGCAATTTTATAAATGTTATATTGAATACTAAGGCCGTTCTTAATTAGTGGGCCACGACTGTATGTGTATTTATTGTAGCGGCATTTCCGGACCGCAACCTACAACTTGGAGACCTTTAAGAGACGAGTATAATCTTTTGTCAAATACCGGCAACACATCTAAGATTCCTATTGCTGATGCAATGATCACTTTACATCAGGTGACCCGCTAGCTTGTTTGCCTCATCTAGCATAAAAGAACAGATGCTAGATCTAGCATAAAAAGGATTAAGAGGCTTTAGAATCTTGAACATTCTTGATTCTGAAAAAACATGCTTGATTGGCGCTTACCTTGATTGGCGATGTATGCATATCGACGGATAATCTTGATATTTTTAGGTACTTTACTTTTTTTTTACGTAGGTATATTATTCATAGATGAAGATAATAATTTATTTATTCATTCAAATACATTTTACACAACATTACAGTGTAACCAATACCGAGAAACTTAACTACATAAGGTAGAGAAAATAAAGTAATTCGGTACTACTAGAATATGGCCTGTCATCCATTATCTTACAAATTCTTAAGACATTCAAGGTGCAAAATAAATCACATGATCAAACGTAAGTATGGATGTCCTACGCGTAGTTACATACGCCTGTCCTGACGTCCGCATACAGGCCCTGAATCGCTATTGTTATATTTATTTCATATGTTTATAATTTATAACATATGAAATGTCCAAATCTTTAATGCAGATGGCAACCCATTTTGTTTGCATTTCTTTTAAAGTTTACTTACCCACATTCAGGTTACGTTGTATTCATATATAATTTAATATTTGTGTTGCAGTGATTCAGATCACGAGGCAAAAGCTAATAAAGAACTCAAGGGTGTCGCCGAAGAAGATGCACTTAGGTAAGTAATCTATCTACACTCTTACCGTTTTTATTGCTGCCTGAGAAAAAAAGCTAAGTCGCTCACATCGCAATCATACTCGTATCATAATGTATTCCTTGATGAAAGACTGAAAAGAGTGCAAGTGTAAATTTAAAGTTCGAGTAAATACTACGTTACTCCGGAGACCGGGGAAAGGCCGTTGCCGCCGTTTACGGATAAATCGTCAGGTTGTAATTATTGCGTCGGTATGAAGACATTTCGAATGAAGAATAACAAAACTAAGTGTAGGTAAGTCGAAAAACACCTACGAAAAGCAGACGAACATCCTCCATGTCATTCATCTGGTAACCACGGCTGTTGTAACACAGATCCCGGTGTTAGTACATTACTGCAGACACATCGAAACATTCCACTAACCTAACCAAGCCCACGCGCGACGTTTCATATTATATTCACAATGCCCTCCGTTATGTCCTCAATTTTGCAAATACTTAATTTGGATATGTTTTAACTAAGTGTATTAATGATTTGAAAGTTAAGTTCTAAATTGCCATTTTAGATTTAGTAGTTGTAATTAAGGTAAAAGTCTGTTCCTATTCAGACTGCCAATGAAAATAGTAGGTAGAGTCTGTCTAATAAAAGCTGAACCTGCAAACACGCGGCAAATTTAAAAAATATTCATGTGGTATTTATTACCGATCAAATTGGAATAAACGATTTTGATACTTTTATTATTTGGTTTATTTTGGTGGCCACTAAGGGAGAGAAAACGCAAACTTTTTTCACAACACTTAGGCCCTTAATACTAAACTATAAGTACTCAAATCTACTAATACCGCTGTCAAAGAGTCCGTTTATCCATATTATGACAACCCACGGTATCATATTTAAGTACAGTTTATTAATAGAAGCCCAAGAGGCTTATTAATACGTATAGTCAGCATCAAATAGATAGTGACACCCAAAGTCGCCAAATATTTAGTTGGTTTGGTACACAATTGTCATACAGATTCCAACTTTCATAAAGACGTGTACCGAACTATTCGGCGACTTTGGGTGTCACTACCTATTTGATGCTTTGAAACTATCTATGAAAATAAATGCAGACCACCATAAGCATACTTTCTTATTTGTGAGCTGTTGTAAATAAAATCATCAACAAAAAGTCATGAAGTAAAAATAATTTATTTATTAAAATTGTTATAATTTCATAATTTTGTACATAAATCACACTTATGTCAGAAGCAGAAAGCAGAATCAGAATGATTTTTATTCAAGTCAGTTTACATAATAAACTCTTGAAACGTCATAGTAGCGACTTAGCCTAAGTTTACTGCAGGTTCAAATCGCGACCGATCAGAGAAGAACCTGTAAGAAACTCTGTCGGATGTCCTTTTTGTGGATACTGTGGCCATGTGTGGTCGCGTCTTTCCTGGAGTACTGAAGCAACCATGGTTTACTTTTCCATCATTATTTATGCTCTTCAATGCTGAAAAACTGAGATCTGTAAGTAAGAATAAAATGAACAGAACACCATTTACAAATACATTGAGAGCCCTTTTGTACAGGTGGGCAGCTCTAAGAACATTTGGGTTTAGGTGAAATCAAACCGCATCGGTGAGGTTTAAAGTGCAACGGTTTAAGAACAAGGAAGACAGGTATAACCCGAACATCTTCTCCAAGAGTTCATGGAGTGTATGTAGTAACATTTTGTTCACAAACAACGCTGTTTGATCTGCATATAGTAAATACATATTAAGGTTTATGACAACTTTTAACTAAATGTATATAAATGCATCCTTAGTGTTTTAGTGAAACTATGAGTATCAGTTAGGTATATTAATCAACTGCCTATTTAATTCAATAAAATTGCGAATGTTAAGCGATTCAACATGATACATGTACTGACAATACTCCTATATATAGGGAAAGACAATGATTTAATTAATTTTAGTATTTACCGAACATTGAAGGTATTTCTTCTAAATACTTTTTCTGAGTAAGTAAATCGTTTTGCCCCAACTCTTTAAGCTTCTGAAGATTTTGCAAAACGGTTTTTTTTTGTACGGAGACGTCACGCTTATCTGAAAGGTAACATCGTTTAATTTTTTAATGGAGGAATTATACCAATTTAAAAGGATAGGTTGGACGGATAAAGGTATACTTAAGTACCTAGTCGGTCCTTAAGTTCTGTCACAAAGGTTTATTATAATTTTAAAAATAAATAATAGAGTTTCATAAACTTGTATTGTAGTACATCAATCAAAACCTTATTTTATATAGAATAAAAAAAGCGAAATTTGAGTTCGTTACTATTGCAATAATTTGGTGTACGAGCTTTAAGCATTCCCATTCGGGGCAGGAAAGCATGGGTCAAAACACGCACGACCACGATACTGATAACGGCTACAGCTTTTGTAAGAGTTCTCGTATTGAGTCGAAATTTGCGTGACATATTGACCAGACTTTTATCTTTAAATACTGATACGAATGTATTCCAAGCAACTATATATATATATATATATATATATATATATATATATATAAGCCTATTTTCCAATTCCTTGGGGAGCTTTAGAGCTCTAGGCCTCTTCTGGCTTTTTACTTTTCAAATATTTATTTATATCTTTATTGAATTTTTTCCTACCTTTAGCACGATCAATCCAGTCTTTCCCAATTATATTTGTTATGTCTTGTTCCCATCTCATTCTTGGTTTTCCAACTTTTCTTTTTCCCATGAGTGGTTTCCACGTTGTTATTAGGTTGGCCCATCTTTTTCCGCTCATCCTGGCGACATGTCCTGCCCATTGAAGCTTTAACTTGAATGTGTGTTCAGCTGCATCTATTACTTTGGTTTTTCTTCTTATTTCAGTTGCTTTGACTCTATCTCTTATTTTTATGCCTAGCATGCTTCTTTCGATGGACCTTTGGCACACGGGGCACACCATAATTTTATGTACCAAGTCTTTAGTGAGACTCCAGCTCTGGCAGCCGTAGGTGAGGCATGGTAGTATGCAGCTGTCGAACGCTTTTTTCTTTAGCCTTAATGGAATCTTGGCCTTAAAGATGTTTTTCATTGCCCAGTATTTACTCCATGTCAAGGCGATTCTCCGGTCTATTTCTTTTTGGGTGCACTCATTGAAGGAAATTAATTTCCCCAAATATATGTATTCTGTGACATATTCAAGTGTAGCGTTTTCTATATTGACGGGTATTTTGGAGTAATTTGTCATTACTTTGGTTTTAGTGTCACTCATTTCCAGGCCAATTTTCCTACTTTCTTGGTCTAACTCTTGTAGGAGGAGAGATAGTTCTTTCGCACTTGACGCAAAGATTACCAGGTCATCAGCAAATCTCAAGTTAGAGAGATATTTATTTCGTATACAGACACCTTTTCTTCTTTCTATCCAATTAAGTTTCCTAAAAATAGATTCTAGCGTTGAGAGAAACAGCTTTGGTGACATGGGGTCTCCTTGTCTGACTCCACGCTTTATGCTAAATTTTTCTCCCAGTTTATCAGTCTTGACTCTTGCTGTGCCATGTTTGTATATCTCTTTTATTATGTCTATATATTCTTGATTTAAATTATGTTCGGTAAGCGAGTTCCATATAGAATTATGTGATATGCAATCAAAAGCTTTTTTATAGTCGACAAAGCAGATGTATAAAGGTATTTGGAACTCGTTGTATTTTTCTATTATTTGACTCACTGTGTGTATATGATCGATTGTTGAGAACTTCGACATGAATCCTGCTTGTTCTGGTGGTTGGTTTTTATCTATTTGTGGTGTTATGCGGTTTAGTAGGGCTGTGGAGAATATTTTGTAGATGTTGGACATTATGCTGATGGGTCTATAGTTAGAAATATCTCCAGGGTTTCCTTTCTTATATATTAGTGAGATGTGCGCTTCGTTCCATTGATAAGGTATGGTTTTTGTATCTAAAATTTTGTTGAATATGATAGTTATTGGTATTACTAGCTCCTTCATGAATGTTATAATAGTTTCGTTTTTTATTTTATCTGGTCCTGGACTTTTGTCTTTTTTCAGGTTTTTTATTGCCTGCTCTATTTCTTGTGGTTCAAATAGCTTTATCTTTTCCTGTGTATTTGTTTTATCTTTTATTCCCTCTATCTGTTCTAAATGTTGTAGGTTGTATAGTTCTCTGTAGAATTCTGTTGCAATATTTATAATTTCTTTTCGGTTTGTTTTCTCTTCTCGTGCTTTGTTATTCAGATGGGTCATAATGCTTTTTTCCTTTTTTAGTATTTTTTGAGCTTTTTTTACAGCTCCATGCTTTTCTAGGTTATCGATAATAATACTCAGCTTGTAGTTCTTCATATCTCGTTTTATCTTAAATTTTATTTTCCTACATAATATTGCAAGTTCTTTTTTCTGTATTATTGTTTTTCTACTGAGATTTCTAAGGGTCTGTCTTTCTTTTAGAAGTAGCTCGGTTTCTTCCGATATCCTGTGGTCTCTACTTTGTAGCTTCTTTTCTTTTTCAATCAGCGTGGAAAAAAGGGTTTGTTCTAATTTATTGTATATTTCTTGTACACTGTATTTTCCTTCGTCTGATATTATATTCTTCAGTTGGTTATTTAGAGTTACAATTGTTTCATGTGTGGTGTCTTGTAAGGTTGTAATTAGTTTTTTAGTTATATGTCTTCTCGATTTTGGTTTGTTTTTTATTACTAGGGTGGTTCTAATCATGCGGTGGTCGCTGTTATGCTGCAGATTGTTTATAACTTCACAATTAGTAAACAGAGTTTTGACATTTGTTAGAGCATAGTCAATTTCGTTTTTAACTCTTTCTAATGGCGATGCCCATGTCCATCTTCTGTTTGCCTTTTTTCTGAACATTGTATTGAGAATTGCTAGTTTGTTCTCAAGAGCAAAGTTGATAAGTTTTTCGCCTCTAGGGCTTCTCTTTCCGTATCCAAATGGTCCCAGGGATATTCTCTCTTCCGTGTTTGGTTGTCCCACCTGTGCGTTGAAGTCTCCCAGGATTAACACATTTTTGTAACTCTTTTCTAGAGCATCCACAATTTTCACATAGAATTCCTCAATTTCTGCATCAGGGCTTTTTTCTATAGGTGCATATGCCTGAATAATAGTGAATTTGAAGTTTTGATCTTCAATGTTTAAATCTAGTGAGCAGACTCTTTCAGAGTACTTTTTGAAGTCCTCTACAAATTTATTCATGTGGGGTTTAACCATAAATCCCACTCCTCTGAATCCTTTCTTCTCTCCATATGTATATAGAGTGTAGTATTTCCTTTGTTCTATTTTGTAGCCTTTCCTTCTTGTTTCGGTAAGCCCTATTATGTCCCATTTTATTTTTTGTGTAGCTAATTCTAACTCGGTTAATTGTTCCTCTTTGTTTAGTGATCGTGCATTGTATGTGTTAATAAATATTTTGTTGTGATTTCTTACAGTTTTCTTCTTTGCCAGAAGGTTGTGGTCTTTTTCCCCCTCTGTGACCAGCAGTGTTGAAAGAGTTTTTGTTGTAGTTTTAGTTGTTGTTGGTGTTATGCAATTTAATATTGCAACATATGTGACGTTTTTGCTTTTTTGTTGTGAATTTTGTTCATTTTCAGTTTGATGTTTTATTTCCTTTCGTGCTCCAGTTTCCATTGTTATATTATTATTAGTAGTATTTGCAATAGGAGTAGTACTAGTTGGTTTTAGTATGTATGTTTCCTTTGGCTGCTATGAAAGCTTATTATCTAAGTTTGTAATTGACCTGGATCTCATGTTGGCGAACGCATCTGGTTTGTTTATTTTCCTGGGTTGACTTAGGTTGGTGGTTTCGCGTCTGTGGCTGGTAACTTGGGATGTAGCCGACGAAGGTGATATTGTTGGTGAGCGTTTACGTTTCTCAGTTGTGGTTTCCCTCACAACAAGTTGATCGTATTGAATGTGAGCTATCTTCCCCTTTTTGCGCTCTTCTTTCAGTTGTGCAATTAGTTCTTTCCTTTTGCTCAACACCTCTTTTGGAAAATCTTCGGTCGCGTAGATACCCTTTGTGAATTTCTTGTTATTTTTAAGAATTTCCATTTTTCTCCATGCTAAGGTGAGCGAAATGAGAATTGGTCTGATTTTGCCAGTGCACGATATTCCTTGGCGTCGGACATTACTTACTTCCCATTTATCAAACGTCTCTAGAGAAGCATTTTTACTAAGCTCGTTAAGGTTTTTCAAAGTTAGATCAAGAAGTTCAGTAAATTTTGTTTCAGTTTCCTCTATACCAAACAGGATTAAGTTATTCTTCCTTTGTTCTCTTTCTATCATGTTTACTTTTGATTTCAGTGTCTGTACTTCGTTTTTTATTTGGTTATTTTCTTCCAGAAGAGATCCAAGTTTTTCATCAATAGCCTTGTTAATGTGATCCGATAATTTCTCTGTGACTTTTTCCGTGACGGATTCTGTAATTATAACAGTTTGCTTCCGCATGTCTTCTCTGAGGGTGTCTAATAGCATTTGTAATTGTTGATTCATTGTGTTGTTATTTTCCTCAGTGTTATATTATTTATTTAAAAAACTACTATTTAGCAGTATTTATATGACACCGGTCACACCTTCAGTGCTGGCAACCCATGCAGTGAATTGTTGTAGTCATAAACGATTTATTTATTGTAGCAACATTGGCACCTGTCAACGGAAGTCACTACTTTTTCGTTTATTTTTTTGTAAGTAAGGTGGGTACTTTTAACTTCGACCTATGCGTTTTCGGTTTGTTTTAAGCACTTTCTAGTCCTTTGCACGTGTTTCGCTTAATATTCCAATGTTTTTTCCTTCACATGTATTGTTGGGCACACACTGGTAGAAGTTTTATAGTGAAACACTTAGTAATTACAGTAAGTATCTTTTAAAATCGCGGACACAAATTACGACACTCCTTGCTTGTACACTGTCAACTGTCAAATCCCCATAACATCGTTTAATTTTTTAATGGAGGAATTATACCAATTTAAAAGGATAGGTTGGACGGATAAAGGTATACTTAAGTACCTAGTCGGTCCTTAAGTTCTGTCACAAAGGTTTATTATAATTTTAAAAATAAATAATAGAGTTTCATAAACTTGTAGTACATCAATCAAAACCTTATTTTATATAGAATAAAAAAAGCGAAATTTGAGTTCGTTACTATTGCAATAATTTGGTGTACGAGCTTTAAGCATTCCCATTCGGGTCAGGAAAGCATGGGTCAAAACACGCACGACCACGATACTGATAACGGCTACAGCTTTTGTAAGAGTTCTCGTATTGAGTCGAAATTTGCGTGACATATTGACCAGACTTTTATCTTTAAATACTGATACGAATGTATTCCAAGCAACTAAAGATCCGCTTATACTCCGGTCAATCTTCATGTCTCATTAAATTGACCTTACGATTTCACATCAATTTGCAGAAATACGAAAACAGACCAACTTTCGTGCTTCATAAGCTGGTTTTTAAGTGTCGTTAATATAATAATGCTGGTCTCTGAACATACCCAGAGATGAGAAGCTTCATAATATTAAATAGAAAATTTTCCTGGTTAACAAAGACTAAACTTTAAAGCGTTTTCAAAAAGTGAAATTTTTAGAAAACTCGTGCGTGTTTTAATCGGTGCCAGCCGTGAATGTTAAAAGATCGTATCGGAAATTGCGGCGACTATGTGGAATGATGATTAGTTCCTAAAAATGTACTTTAATGAAGCTTTTAAATTTAATTTATTTTAAAATTTAAAAATAAAAAAAAAATAGTTTTATTTGACTAAACCTTTGTGACAGAACTTAAGGACCGACTATGTATATGAAACTTTGGATTGAAGATGAAATTAAATAATAAGTAGCAATATTAACATGTCCTACTAAACTATGAATTCGGTCACCGCATCTAAACACTCTATTTTTGTTTGAACAACGCTTCTTTTTCCTCTTGTTTTTGTTTGTCATTGTAAAAACACTCTGCCGCACCACTTTTGATCGTTTTACCCATTTTTAAGCAGTAAATTTCCAAAATAACTTTTCAACTTGACACTCCGACATAGATTCAACAACAACGACTTGTGTGTCAATCTCAAAATGACATTTTAATAGTGTTGCACCTCAAATAATAGCCGGGTTCAGCTTTCATTAGACAGAGTCTATACCTGACTGTAATTGTCTTTTGATAGAGGATGAAATAGTAATGGGAATAATGTTGCTTATTAGTAAATTAAACCGGTTGCATATATATTCATCATCATCA
This sequence comes from Acleris laterana, assembly GCA_963966035.1. Classification (NCBI taxonomy): domain Eukaryota; kingdom Metazoa; phylum Arthropoda; class Insecta; order Lepidoptera; family Tortricidae; genus Acleris; species Acleris laterana. The sequence continues at coordinate 46,359,358 of OZ014438.1, forward strand.
TTGTATTATAGGGCTATTCTCATTTGTCCACACTGTGGACAACTGGGAAAATACATTTCAGTTATCCACACCCTCGAAATTATGTGGACATTTCACACTCTTTAATTTGACTCAACTGTGTTAGTTCAATATCTACTAAAGTACATAATGAAAACTAACTAAAAACTAACACAGTTGAGTCAAATTAAAGAGTGTGAAATGTTCATATAATTTCGAGGGTGTGGACAACTGGGTTTTTTTTCTAGTTGTCCAGTGTGTACAAAAGGGGTGTGGATAGTGTGGACAAATGGGTTTTTGTTTCCCAGTTGTCCACAGTGTGGACAAAGGGGTGTGGACAACTGGGAATAGCCCGTATTATACGTCCGAATAATAATTTTGAAGGTGCTTCTCCACCGGAGACACGAACAGAGAATTGAATTTGAGTATTTTCCTAGTATTTTTTATTTTCTGGGTAAGCGTGTACCACCTTCGACCTCGTCGTCATTTAACGGGTCCATATTGACTCACATAAAATTCTTATTCCTATTTTTTGTTTTCCTACCGATTTGTATTCATAATAATAACTCTTCATATTTTTTTTCCTCACACTTTTTTGTTCATACGTTTTAAATCATAATTATCGCAATTCATAATGCATTTTTTTTAAAGAAACTATTACTTTTTGAGATTTTTTATAAATCTAACCTAACCTAACCTAACCTTATTACACGTAAGATATTTAAGAAATTGTGAAAAGTGTACGGCTTCATTAATATTGGCGTTATGAATTCAGATGATTATGAGTTCCGATGGTTAGTACTAAAAAAAAAAATTAAGAGTATGAAGAGTGATCATTATGATGTAAAATGGTATGAGAAACATTTTCGGACTTCCGATAATAGGACTTAAAAAGTTATGTGAGTAGATACGCACCCTCATTTAACATCAGGTGAGACAAGTCATTATTGAGGCAATGGTTTTTTTACTAATCTGTGATGTGATGGTACTTTTCTGGGTTAGCGTTATGTTACAAGATGTAATAACAAATACGTTTGATATAATATAAGTCTTATAAATTATAGTAAAATAAAATGTATAAATATAGCGCATAACTGAGCAGGTTCTTGCAGTACCTAGTGAAACGGTGCGGGAGGGGATACATGTGATTTGTCTCGCTATATACATGTTGCGTTGTGTGTTTGTCGTGGCAGAAAGCTGCTCACGTCGGACGAGGATAGCGACGAAGAGCAGGAGCAGAAGCCGGAGTCGGAGGCCGAGGATGAGCCCACGCGCGACGGTGAGGAGCGCGCCAGCAAGCTCACCAAAAAGAAGAAGCAGCACAACGACCCTGCGAAGAAAGGTACCATCACAGACAGTTTTGTTCATCATCTTATTCCCATAAACATCAACAGTTTAACAGAAACTAACAAAAAAAAAACAATGGTAGTTTAAGAAAATTAAGGTTGTCTTTCTACCCTACAAAAGGACAGAACATTCGCTTCGTAATTCTTAATTTGAATTTTTTAAGAGTTAAATACGCTTGTTTAATAAGTATTTCCAGAAAATTTTCTGGTATACTTATTAAACATGGGCCTTTTTCACACGTGAGTGAAGAATATTCAAAAATTAAGTTTTATAAGAAAATGTGGAAATGAATGGTACATCGCTGAGACTAATAAGTAATTTTTGACACTAGTTTTGCTGCCGACTGTACTGTTTTTGTACAGTGATCTGCTTATCATGACCAAGCTAATGAATCTCAATTCAGTGAGTGTACGTTGAGTACTACTCGGATCCGGTTGCCACATCATGCGATCAGTAACTTAGCGTTGCCCTCGGGTTTACTTATGTATTCTTTTCAAAGTTGACATCCTTAATGACTATCATACGATGTCATACGAAGAAAGCAACCCAATCTTCTAAACTTGTCAGTTGTGTGATGAATGTGATGATTATAGTGCGTTTCCATATAAATTTGAAATTATTTATTTAATCTATATACACGTATGTGACTACCTTCTAGAGTAAATTTTTCGTTGTAAAATAAAAATATCTGGTTTAACCTTGGTATTCTCTTTAAAACAACGTGTGCTGAGAAATACGGCAATACGATCTTCCCTTTACCTTTCTTGATGTATATTTCAATAATATCCAACCATTACTGTCCCTGTAGGTTTATTTCGAGTTATCTAGCCCTAGTTTTAGTCCGAGTGCGTGAATGATTTGCAGAGTCCAGCAGTGAATTCAGTTCGGACTCGGACACGGACCCAGAGAGCAGCGGCAACAAGAGCAAACCGAAGAAGCGCAAGGAGCCCACCGCGGACAAGAGCGCGCCTGCGCCCGCCGCCTCAGGTGAGCACATCCGCGGAAAACAATTGCTTCATTGAACACTCTGCCGCTACACTGAAAGAAATTAAGTGTTGGATTAAATGATACTCACATCAACATAGCGGTAAGAGAATTTTGTTGATGGAACACGTTTAAAATGGTCGCCGTAACAAAAATTTGTACTTTCTCTGTGTTACCAATGTCTGCACTGTTGTTTTGTTATATGAAAGGAAAACAGCTTTCGTGCCCATTTTTTTTTTAATGAAATGTTAGGTTGTTGTTAATGCAAGTAATAATTAATAGATTCGTTTTAGTAAGAAACACAGATAATCTATAAATGATTTAGTTCGAATCCAAGATCACCGCAGTTGGCGGTAAGTGCGGGTTGCGGGACGGTCGGTGACGGGGCGCTGCGATTGGTTGTTCTGTGGAGCGCGCGCTTTGACACGACATTGCGCTTGTGGCGTAGTGATGAGACGCATTGATCATTAGCGGTATTTACCGGTGCCCCAATTTTTTGTATGTCAACTATTTTACCCGGCGAAAGTATACAGGGTGTTTGGCACTCGGTTGTAGGCGTTTTGCGGGATGATAGTAAGGGTCATTCTGAACATTTTTGACCACATTTACTATTATGCTAAGTTTCACGGTTTCCGAGATATTGATCATTTTAATATAAATTTTTGTCATTTTTCCTTATGTCCGTGATACGAAAAACCCCTTAATTCAAGTATTAATTTAAAAAAAAACAGTGTTTTCTTGCATGATTTGAATCACTATGAAATGAGGAAGTTTTAAAAGCTACATGCCATTTTTTTCCCTTACAACTTTTTGAGTATACTCACAAAATTTGTTTTTACATACTTGGTGAAAAACGAACGCAGTGTTCTCTTAGTATGGAGAAAGTAACTCTGCGCGTTTTACTCAAAAGTTGTAAGGAAAAAAAATGGCATGTAGCTTTAAAACTTCCTTATTTTATAGTGATTCAAATCATGCAAGAAAACACCGTTTTTTTTAAAATTAAGGGGTTTTTCGTATCACGGACATAAGGTTAAATGACAAAAATTTCTATTAAAATTATCAATATCTCGGAAACCGTGAAACTTAGCATTCTAGTAAATGTGGTCAAAAATTTTCAGAATGACCCTTACTATCACCCGTAAAACGCCTACATTCGAGTGTCAAACGCCCTGTTGACGTGATTAAAACAAAAAAAACAACAGTGATAGCATTAACATCATTTGTTTCGTTCAGTGATTATTTTGATCACCGGGTAACATAAACAAAGTACCATGCTCTCGTAAAAATATAATTTATTAATCACATCGGGTAGTTATATAGAAGAGTTGTCTAGGTATTTTTACAACATTTTCTGATGTGCAAAGTCGGTTAAGAGTAAGACTGCACCGAGCAAACGTCGAGTGTCCAGTGGCGCCCTCATTACTATCATTGTTTTCTAATTAACTGAAGGAATTTCCTTGCAATCAGACGATACGTTTTTGTAGCGCAAGTAAAAACACAATTTATGGGATACATAACAAACTTTAATACCAATTACCCTTTGAGTAGGCAGCTTAACGGAAAAAGGTGGCCACCTTTTTCCGTTAAGTTGATAACTCGAAGGTGAATTGTTATATACCCTATAAGTTGTGTTTCCATTTGTAGTGCAAATAACTACCGACCAATTTCAAGAAAATAAATTAGTTTATTACAAAACACATTAATAGTAACGAGGGCGCCACTGTACTTCCGGCGTACGCTCGGCGCAGTCTTAATCTTTTATGATTGAGACTGATATAGCTTGGTATGAATGACAAATAATAAACATTTCTGAGATACCGTAAGAATTTTTGATACCTAGACCGTGTCCAATAAGTTCGAATACACATCTTTTTGCACTAACCCTAAAGACATACAGACTACAGGCCATCGAATTCTTATTAAATTTATAAAGTATGTTGTCGTTAACAAAATACAATCGTTTCAAACGTCAAGCATTTGTAGTTTGCTTTTAATCCACGATGAAACAGTTTCGTGAAACGAATATCAGAAAATTTAGCAATGGCGACAGCCCAGGTGCTATCTTCAAGGCCTTAAAACCCCTTGGAATTAAACGCAATCTAGTTTACACCACAATCAAAAGGTATAAAGAGACCTCCTCAGTAGAAGACAGGAAAAGATCCGGTTGGCCACGTTCAGCTAGAACCGATAGAGTAGTAAAGATTGTGAGAGAGCGACTTCGGCGGAAAATACACCGTTCTATCCGAAAATTGGCTGCTGACCTGAAAATTTCAAAAGGATCGGTACACAATATTTTGAGGGTGGATCTTGGATGCCATGCCTACAAAAAACGAAAAGTTCATGGCATTTCCGAAGCGACCAAGAAAAAGAGAGTACAAAGATCCAATATAATACTTTCTTGGCACGCAGGGGATGAGTTTGTATTTTCTGACGAGAAACTGTTCGTGTTAGAACAGCCTCATAATGCCCAAAATGATCGATTGTGGGCACCAATGATAAAAGACATTCCGGACAACCAGAAAAATGTTCCGAGGTTCCAGAGCTCACCATCGGTGATGGTGTGGGGTGCAGTTTGTAAGCGGGGTAAACTACCTCTAGTATTTATCGATAAAGGCGTTAAAATCAATGCTCAATACTATAAATCCGAGGTTTTGGAGAAAATTGTTGCTCCAAATTTAAAAAGGATGTTTGAGAACGAATATTATGTTTTCCAACAAGACGGAGCTCCTTCACACACGGCAAACGCTGTTCAAGCTTGGTGTCTGGCTAATTTGACCGATTTTCTGCCGAAACATGAATGGCCACCCAGTTCTCCGGACTTGAATGTATTAGATTATTTCGTGTGGTCGTACATGCTCTCGAAACTACATGATTATAAAATCGCAAACCTGGATCATTTCAAAAAGGTTATCGAGCATATTTGGGATGAAATACCAATGGAAGCGGTGCGTGCCGCGTGTGATTCATTTGAGAAACGTTTAAAGCTAGTAAAAAAGTTAAAGGTGGAGTTATTCCGAAACATTTGTTGTAAATATTGTACATAAGTGTGCCATTAATAAAATATAGTTTTCATTGTATTAACTGTTCGTACATTTATTGTATTGAGAATCTAAACTGTATGCGAACTTATTGGACACGGTGTATAACATTCAGTAAAAGTATTCATTTATTCATTGATATTGCATAGCGATAGCTGATTGAAGTAATTAACACGATACCACTCTAAAAAAAATTTTAACTAGCCGGTTCCCGGGGCTCCGCCCGCACAGAGTAATAAAACATAGTCTATGTTACTCAGGGATAAAGTAGCATTGTAATCGTTAAAGAATTTTTAAACACTGTTCAATAGTTTTTGAGTTTATTTGTTACAAACATACATAAATACAAATCTTTCCCTTTTATAATATTAGTGTAGATAAAACTACAGAATAACAACAATAATATGCCGTTTTACTACATTAATTTGTACGGCGGCAAGCTGTAAAATAGAGCGATCGAGATCGAGAGCAGTGACTTAGTACATTACTACCACCTTCCCTACCTCAAACCTTGCAAGATGGTCGCAGTCCGCAACGCTGTACCTTTTTGATGCCTCTTAAATCTGTCATCGATCAATTATACATTTCTGTAGTTCGAAAGGTTTATACTCGTAATAAAATAACACTGACAATTAAATGTTAAAAATATAAAAGGAATCAATTATTCTACCAATTGAATTTTCTCACAATGAACTGAAACGTTGCTTTCGTCAGAAAGGAGGAGTATATTTTTTGTCATTTGCGTTTGATGAAAGGGACATGATACTTGATACTTCACTTCTTCGTATGGACCAGTTTTAAACGGATTCCGCCGGGCAGAATAAAATATACATTTGCAGGTGTTAGGTAATGAGTGGATAATCCTTGAACTACGGATAGTGGGCACTTAGGGCGTTATGAAAAAGCTAAATTAGGTTTAGTAAAAGTCACACGGTTCTCGAGATATTTGGTACTTTTTTTTTTTAATTTACACCCTTACTCGAGTTTTTGGTCAAGGTTAGTGTACGAAGATGTTTTTTTTAGTTTAATATTGTTTAATGGTGTTGCTATCAGATAATCAGTGAAATAAGATGCAGTGCAGTGTGTGTGTGTGTGTGTGTGTGTGTGTGTGTGTGTGTGTGTGCGCGCGTGTGTGTGTGTGTGTGTGTGTGTGTGTGTGTGTGTGTGTGTGTGTGTGTGTGCGTGCGTGCGTGCGTGCGTGCGTGCGTGCGTGCGTGCGTGCGTGCGTGCGTGCGTGCGTGCGTGCGTGCGTGCGTGCGTGCGTGCGTGTGTGTGTGTGTGTGTGTGTGTGTGTGTGTGTGTGTGTGTGTGAGTGTGTGTGTGTCATTGTGTAAACCACTAAAAACAGTTTAACAAGTAAGTAACCTTACTCTGCAGTACTCTGCACAGTCGAGTTAATAAATATGTGTACACTTTAGTACCTTGTCACTGTGATACTGTGTCAATTTTAAATGGCTTTTTAAACATGAGTTTAAATAGGAAAGGTACTAAAGTGTACACGTATTTATGAACTCTACTGTACTTTGTGATTATCGGTGAAAACCTGTAATTAGCTCTTAGTGTCTACTTTTAACTTATTGTATTGTTTTGTAGCAGTTGGTTTTCTATAAATAAGTAAATAAATAAATAATTTGACGTGCTCATAAATCCAGAACTTGGACGAGACCAAGGCAGGCCGGTGACACTCCGAGCTATTGCCTACAAAATGTGCGGCCCCTTCTAAGGGGCTAATCAGTTGAGTGTCACGCGAGCGCTCGTCTTGACGCGCGTCGCCGTGCGCTGCCAAAGTAGTCATTTTTGTTTGAATACGTAGGTACTTATGGCTTAGCGAAAAGCCAAAAAGTACTGCATAGCATACGGGTGCTTGAATAATGACAGAAATGTCTACTTCTTTTTTTTTGACCTGCCTAAGGTTATCGAAAGGTAAGGTTATTATTAGTATTTAGTAATAACTTCGATCTAGGTAGGTAGATACGAGTAGCTGGACTTAATTACTGACACAATCAGTACCTATGGCAAAACCATATCTAATCCTCGACGCAAAAAGAGCGGTATAATATTATTTATTTTATTAACAACCCGTTCGCAGCTTCGCAGTTTTCGACTTATTCGCATCAAAAATCAATTACCTACTTGCCTTAAACGGCGTTCAGTGTAAGTTGATCTCCCAGTAATAGTAACTGCCTACTAAATCAAGGTCAGCATAATTATACTGGTTAATATATACAGTCAACCAATTTGATTTCTAGGCCACTTTGGACTATGTTAAAGTGACGTTGTCAACCAAAACGTAAGAGACTCCCTATGATTTGGTTTACGACGTCACGTTGACAAAGTCCATAGTGGCCTAGGAATCAAATTGGTTGACTGTACCTTAACACAACAAACAAATGGCAGCATTTCTAAGTAACGGAGTAGGTAACAATAGTGCTTGAGTTTATAATTTAGTCGTGTAATACTTACGAGTTGCATAATCCAAGAGCTGATGTAAGATCGTTACAGACTGGATATGTTTATTTAATTTATTTATTCAATTAAACACACCAACCTTTGCACAAACAAATACAATTACAAAAGATATGTATAAAGAAAATAGTTCTGTTTGTGTACCAATTACAGGTGTGCAACATTAGCACAGTCGGGATTCAATAAAACAAAAATTTAGGCATTTATCACATTACAAAAAAATGCAAAATAAACGGCATATTTTGAAGTTTAAAACTAGTAAACTAAGTCTTATTACGCAGATAGAAAGGGATATCCGAGCAAACAACAAATAAACCGCGGACAACATTTGATAGCCCTCCAGGCATGAACTATTTTTTCTCATCATTTAAGTAAGACAAAAAAGCCACGGAAAAGTAATAGTACAAGTAAGCAAGTAAGCTGGCCCTGGGAGATGGGCGGAGTCAGTAAAGCTTATGACGCGCGAAATAATACAGACTCTCGGGGCGCAGATTTAAGGTGCACTTGGCCTCGTTAGAGGCG
>OZ014438.1:46367911-46651278 GCA_963966035.1 Acleris laterana
CCCAAGGTAGGTATAACGGGTGATAACAAAAAAATGAGAATTAATTTCAAAGGCAATAAAAAAGCCGTTTTATATTTTTTTGGGTAATGACTTTTTATTATGAAATATACACAAAATAACTATATACAATATGATCAGTGCACATTACTATATGGTCCATGATCAGCTGTTCGCCGCAGCTTGGACATAATGCTCGAACAAGACCGCTGGACGGCATTCGTGTCCATTTTCCGTACGCATGCCTTGATCCTTTTTATCAACTGGGCACAATTTTCAGCCCTCCAGTTATTCTTGTACACCAACGAGCTTAAATACCCGAAAAAATCTTCGATTGGGCGACATTGTAGGAGATTTGTCGGATTACGGACTTTTGGTACAAATGGTATATGATTGGCGTCCAGGTATTGTAATGTTTTTTTTGCGTAATGTGATGATGCTTTGTCGGGCCAAAATATATATTGTCCATCAGAGTGATATTTTTTAATAAATGGCACCAGTATTTTTTTCAACCATTCGCTCTCATAGACTTTCTGGTTCACAGCTAAACCACTAGGTTTGAACCACAGTTTAGAAATACCCTTGTCAGAAATTGCTACATAGAGCATAACTTTTTGCTCAAACTTGTGCTTATATTTGTGTTTTATATTGTCAGGTGCTGTAGAACTGTCTGTGGTATAATATCGGTCATTTCCTGGTATGTGTGTTTTGCTCAAAGGGAAATAACTTTCGTCGTCAAGAATGAACGATTTCCCTTTGTAGTTTCGAGTCATCCAGCGACATTGAGACATAATGGTTAATTTTTGGTCCTCAGTACCTATATTCCGGTGCTCTCACCTTTTTTCGGAATTCCAAACCTACCTTTTTTAATGATCGGCAAATGTAAGGCTGGGTACATTTAAATTTTCTAGCGGCATCACGTTGGCTCATAGCATCGTTATTATTAAAGGTGCTATGGAGTATGATCAACTTCCTCTTGGTCATAATTTTCGCCGGACGCCCGCTGCCACTTTTGCGAATTATCGCCATGGATGTAAGGATTCTGTATATAGTAGATACTGGTACTTTTTCTTTCTTGAAATGGTCCACTGTATACTTTTTCCCCTCGTTTATGTTTACATTATAAAAATTTACAATACGTTTTCGTAGTACTTCTTGTCTTGACGCCATTTTGTGAAAACAAAAGAAAAAGAAAAAGAAAAAAACAAAGTTTATGAACCTCAAAAGAGGTAGTAGCAACTTTCAGAACAACCTTTTTGGTTTCAATAACTAGATATATTTTTAAAGCTTTATAAATATATTCTCATTTTTTTGTTACCACCCGTTACTCAGAAAAAACTTCAAGAAGACCATTCACAGCAAGAGGTCTCAGATCAATGTGGTCATTGAACATGACTTTAAATTTAACCAAATTCATGCTTAGACCTACACTTTGTCAGGTGGGTACTAGGCTGTCCAGCATTTGTTGCAGTTCCTTCAGCGACTCCTCCGTCAAGACTATGTTGTCTTGAATCGGAAGTGGGAGGTGAAATCGCCATTTACATTGATACCCATACCTTTCCAGTCCAATGTCTTAAACAGATTCTCCAATGCGCTTGTGAACAGTTTCGGAAATTTAACGTTTCTCTGTCTCACCCCTCTGCGCAATTGGATAGGTTCAGACTGTTGGTACTGTACTTGGACACACATAAAGGCAGATTCGTACAAGCATCTTAACACAGCGATATAATGACAGTCTACTTGGCATCGTTGTAAGGATCCGAAACAGCCCAGGTTTTCACGGAATCGAAAGCCATATCATAGTCCACAAACGCCAAGCATAGTGGCTGATTGTAATCTTCGGACTTCTGTATAATCTGCCTTACTGTGTGAATGTGGTCCATGGTGCCATACCTCGTGCGGAACCCGGCCTGCTCCGGAGGCTGGAACTCATCAAGTCTTCTGGCAAGACGATTCGTGATTTGATTACACTCGAGAGAGAAATGGGTCTGTAGTTTTTAAGAAGGGTTTTGTCTCCCTTCTTAATGAACATTAAAACTATTCCCCCATGCCACGCCTTTGGAGTTCTCCCTCAGTGAATGATGGAATTGAAAAGGTTCCGAAGCTCCTTGGCAACACGGGCTCCTCCTGCCTTTAGAAGTTCTGAAGTAATTCCATCTTCACCGGGGGCTTTTCTATTTTTAAGCTGCCTTAGAGCCAACACGATCTCGTCCCCGCTGATTTCTGGCAGTTCGTCGGTATAATGGCGTGTCAGGGTGGCTCTGAAATCGCAAATATCACGCTGCGGCTGCGGGACATGTGCGGCGTAAAGTCGGCCATAGAAGTCTATAGCAAAAACCTCTGGCGTTGAAAACACGGTCCTGCTCTCATGTGTTGTGAGCTTCGTCAGGTGGCTCCTTCCAAGCTGCTGAGTGAGTACTTTGGACCCTCGGTTTTATTCTATCGCCGTGTGTTCGAGCTCCAAAAGCCATGCCGTACCATCTTCGTGATTCGCTTGTTTAGGTCTGACCTTTCTGACGAAGACGACTGGGCGGTTTCCCGTCTTTTTGTATTAAGCCGCTGAGTTTCGTCCGAGAGTTAAGACTTCTTGCCTTTGGGCCGCATTTTGCAAAGACTAATGCCCTCATCCACAAGCGCTTCAACCACGTTTTGCAAGGTCTCGTCTACATCATCAGTGGGCTCCAAGTTCTTTCCACTTTCAAGTTGATATTCATAGAGCCTCGAACAAGTCCTCATAACGATATTGAAGTGTGCCTTTGTGGTGTTGTGCAAGGCTTTGGGTATGTCCTCGTAAAAATCCACGACTTCATCATCCGAGTATGCATATACCTGAATAATCTTAATAGAATATCGTTCTGATATTAATCCATGATAATCCATGTTAACCTCAATTTTTCGAACGGGTCCAACTCCGCATTCAGAAAAACATCCCCATACTTTAACGTTTCCAACGCCATGCATAAAAAATCTTGGCGTTTCTGGTTTCATAAGACCGGCTACAGGGGTCTTGCTTGTTTAGAGAATGAATTTGCACATCTTCCCGGGATGACTTTTCCTCGGAAGAGCCTTTCTGATAAGGATCTTAGTAGTTCCTTGCATTTTGGAATGATCAATATTATTAAATACAGAACATTCCAAGATTTCCAAGTGGCGATTTTTTTTATGACTGTTACCATTTCATTTTGATGCTCATATGTATAGAGTATTTCTAAATATATGCCTACCACTGTATATACATATTTATATATATATTATATTTTTATATACAGGGTGGTACTCGATAAACTGTACATATTGAAAGGGGTGAAATCTTAGGTTGATTTATCGGTAAAACAATTTTTTTAATTTTTTTAGCTACTGTTTCTTTTTTTACAGATTTTTAAACTTTTTAATAAAGTTTGGGTAGTACACTTACTTGTGACGGTGTAACTTTTGATCTAATAGCCCAAAAAAGATAATACAAAATGCGAAGTATTGAAATTAGTAAGGTTTATAATAATTGATAACAATATTAGACCAATAAAAAAAAAACGAGTAACTACTTTTTTGTAAAAAATTACTGCAAAAAAGTCATTTTGTTTTCATTAAAACACTATTTCCTCAATTTTTTGCAGATATTTTATCACTTTATTTTTGCTTATTATTATTCCTCGTTTAATTTTAGATCTAAAATCGTTTTCAAATCATTTCAACTCATAGAAAAAGTGAATATAAAACTTACCGAAACCGAAGCATACATTTAAATTTAGTTTAACTATTCTACCTAAATTTCACTTATTGCGGATCCTTCGTTGTGTGTTATTGTGCTTAATGGACGTGAATGTCAACGAGTTTCAGTTTTCGTAAGTTTTAGATTAACTTTTTCCATCAGTTCAAATAATTTGAAAACGTTTTTAGATCTAAAATTAAACGAGGAATAATAACAAGCAAAAAAAAGTGGTAAAATATCCGCAAAATTTGGAGAGAATCGTGTTTTTATGAAAACATAATATTTTTGCAGTAATTTTTCATAAAAAAAGCAGTTACTCAATTGTTTTTTTTTAATTGGTCTAATATTGTTATCAATTATTATAAACCTTACTAATGTCAAGATACAGATACAAAAAAAATAAAAAAAATATGTTTTATCGCTAAATTAACCTAAAATTTCCCCTCTTCCAATATGTACAGTTTATCGAGAACCACCCTGTATATACACCGTTTTTTTTTTGATTTACGATAACTTTAAGGGAACGTTCTTTAGGTCAAATAAAGTTAATTTCCCAAAGACAGACAAATGATAACTCTTACGGTTTTAAAGATATTTAATTTTTAAATTTAATTAGTTAATCACGTTGAACTAGTATAAAAGGCTCTTAATTGATAACAACAATTTTCTTTTAATTCTTATGAGTAAAGAGTTTCCAATTGTTAGGTTTGTATACGCGTCCATGGAATTAGTAAGTACTAAAGTACATCTGGAAGGTGCACTACACCATAACGCGAGCCGAAAGAAATGTACTAAAGCTTACTGCGTCCCTTTCTAAAGGTGACCATATTTGAATTGCAATTTACGAACAAATTAATTTTACAAGCCGGTGGGGCAGTAAACGAAACAATATTTACTTATTCAACTGATTATTTTCAAAATTGATATCTGTGGATCTGTAGATCTGACAACTAATCCGTTGACAAATTGAGGAAAAGTAGCCGCCATCTTGAACTTTTTAGTTATTCAACTGATTGCCTCCAAAATCGATATCTGGGCATCTGTGTGGTCTCTGTCAGTCAACGAATCCGTGGACTGACTGAGAAAAAGTAGCTGCCGTCTTGAACTTCTTAATAAGAGCAGGTAGAACAAAATACAAGCATTGAAAGCTTTCAAACAAAATGTAGTATTAAGTTGTCATTCAAGTGTCAATTTCGAGTTATAGGAGATCACACAGAATACACAGATCCCCAGATCCACATACAGGTACATTTCTTTGGGCTCGCGTTATCGGTGGAATGCACCTTCCAGATGTACGTTATTACTTACTAATTCCATGGTCACGCCAACATTGACGTATTTGACACTCACTATTAGTTAACTCTAAAGGCCCTTTTAGAATGATCAAAGATATAACATTCAATTACTTTGTTCTAAACAGAGAAAATATTTTTTTTTTGCTATAATATCTAAAAATCATATCTACCAATTAGTTTCTATGGATATACCTAGTAATATGCCGAAGTTATCGTAAATAAAAAAAAACACGGTGTATACACATAACAATATTATATACATAAATATAATATATACCTATTAAATATATATAGGGTGTTAGTAAAATTTAATAAAAACTTAAATAACTTGCTGAAAGTTCCAATATTTTAAAACCGTTTTCCAATGGTGTTAAATAAGAAACCTACCTTAGTTAGTCCTAGCGGTACGGTCAACAAGTTCTGAAAATGGTGTTAAAAGCATGAAAATCGGAACGATTGATCTTTAGGCCATAAGAATCAGTTTGACCCGTAGCACGGAAAAAAAAACATAAAAGGAGAGGAGTTATGACGTCATATTGTTTTTGTATGTATGGAAAAAAATATTTTTGAAAATGATTTTATTTTGATTTAAAACAAATGACTGAAATATAGTGATGTGATATATGTTTAGAATCGGCCTAGTAAGCCCTTCCATGAGACACCGCACGCGATAGGTTTCAGAATAAAAAAATATATTTCCTATACAAATACTATTTGAAGTTATAACTCCTCTCCTTTGTTTTTTTCCGTCGTGCTACGGGTCAAATTGATTCTTATGGGCTAATTGTCAACCTATTGTGTAAAATTCTCCACGACCTTCGCATTCGACCAGGGACCCAATTCTCGTGACTCGAAAAAAATGGCGAATCTCGATTAATAGTTATTTGTTCAACAAGAGAGCAAAGTTGGTTTTTGCTGCGAGTGATGATTTTGAATCCCGAGTAAGCGAAGGATTCTATTATTGAATCACGAGCGTAGCGAGTGATTCTAGGTTAGAATCCTGAGCGTAGCGAGGGATTCAAAGATACGAGACGTAAAAAACTTTGGTCTCGTGTGAGACATACAACTTTTCACCTCAGCAGCGAGAACAACACAGCGTGAAGCTGGTAGGGCCAACGCAGGTCTTCCGTTGTGACCATTTGGTGAATACACGACTAAATAACGACACGATCGCATATGCATCAATCACAAGCATTTTTGCAAAATACTAATAAAATAAAAAGTGGAAAAAATAAACATGAAACAGATAAAACCTGTCACTCAACTTGATAATGCCGTAGTGCAAACACAACTTTATACAGCTTTATGTAGTCTGTGGCTTTAAAAAAAACCTAACTAGGCCTTGTCTATGGCTATTGGCTATGGCGGACAAATTAACAAAAATTACATCGTCATTTACATTACATTACTTTTTTTTTTTAAGTACAATAATCCCGCTATTTTTGAAATGCGTTCTGAAACTGCCCCCGCGGTTTATGTCACGAAATTAAAGATTGTTAAAACGATAACAAAATTATGTAGATACATAACTTCTTATTTTTCATTAATTTTGTCTTCAAAACATTAAATAAAAAGAATGATTGTACCTACTGTATAAAATAGTTATAATAAACACATTTCAAAGTTTAACAGATAGTTATATTTGCAATTTTACGGTTATGTGTGCATCCGAACGTGCGTTTCTTTTTGGGCCTACTATGTGTGGAATTTGAAAATCGAACTTCGAATCAAGTTGTTTCTATCTCTCGCTTTTTTCCTATCGAAGTGAAAGTGACAGAACAAAGTGAAGTTCAATTTTTTCGAATGTTGTGAGTAGCCCCAGCACTGCTCACGGCATTTAATTTTTTTTATTAAAAAGCTACTTTGCCTCTCGCTCGCAGCAAAATTGAATTTTGCTCACTGTTTTTAAGCAGCAAAACCTGCTTGTTTGACCTCTCGAGGTGAAAAAGTAATTTTTCGTGCTCTCGTTATCTCAGTATATAAGTCTACTCTCAGCGCTCGACATGCAACGTGTGGTCCTTAGTAGTCGAAATTGTATCTCATGTGGTTGTATTGGTGATCTTCGCTGTCTAGAGAGGAACTTAGTAAAAAATATTCTCAAATAAAATAAAAAATGATAAAGAAATGGCCCACGAATTCGTGGCGAATTTCTCCACCAATTTAGTGGATTTAGAGGTGGAATTGGCGAAAAGGGTGCCGCGGCGCCGTGTGCTATGGGCGCTATGGCGAGAAGACGCTTTCCAATTAAGCAATAACGGCTTCGTCAAAAACTTTCGCTTAACTCCATTTTAATATTTATCAGCGAATTAACGCATATATGACTCAATTTTCTCTTCCTTTAAAGTTTGGACAGTTTGGTTGAACCGAACTCAGAACTCACGGTAATTTTGCGTTTCGCTTCACGTACTTACTATTGAACGAAGTGTCAAAAATAATTAAAAGGAACACAAGAGCACTTTGCGTACATTTGACTTTATTAAAATTTATTAATAAGGTAGGTTAGGTTAGTAGAGTTATGTAGAGTACTTTATGTAGAGTTCAATCATTTAAATGTATTTAGAATTACCGTGCGTTGTTTATCGATTATATTATAACTGCCTCACAATCGAGGTAACAAAACGCAGCTTTCCATAGACAACTAATTATCCGTACGATAATTAGTTGTCTATGGAAAGATTCATATTAATCATCTCTATTGGCAGCGAGAATACGATTTTTCTGTGTTAGTCGACATTTTCGTGACATTTACAATAGAGATATACAATACGAGATCATCTCGAAATAGACCTTTTCTCGAAGGAAGTGAGAATTGGGGCCCAGAGGGGATTTGCGTATCAAAGAAACTACAAACATTTTCGCGACGTATTTTTTCCCAATTCGCCATAATTATTTAAGAAAAACCTACGTCCATGAAATTCATCGTCCATTATTTACAGATGACTTGTTGTAAAAGACAACTTAACTTTGTACTTTTGTAAGAAAGGGGTTTGGGTAAAAGTGTTGTCATTCGTAAATGTCTTACATTTTCAAGGTGAGCGGCCATTCGTAAAAGTGGTAAATTTTGATAGAATTATTCAAAATAAACATATTTTGTTATGTAATGTAATGGCTCTTAAGTGCGTCGGAGCCGAGATATTAAAATATTCAATCTAAATCTTTAGTATCTCCGCTCCGATATTATTTAACGCCATACATTATTTACATCTATGTGTATTTCGAGGTTGTCTAAATAACTGTGGAATAATCATCCGTGGCCGCTTAAAAAAAAAAGACAATAATCTTCAAACAAATTTACCCAATGCCCTTTAGTATTTTAAACGGAGGTTAAACCTTTGTCCAAATTTCACTTCGCATACGTTAGTAAATGACCTCCTCCCCCCAAATGTATTTCTAGTACCTCCACTGACCCGAAGCAGAAATCAAGAAGTCATTACTGTGTTATAAAAAACGGTGATGTCGTGTGCAGTGAGTGCGGCGTGACGGAGGAGGCGGTGCGACGTTACCTGGCGCGCAAGCCCATGACGACGACCGAGCTGCTGACCAAGTTCAAGTCCAAGCGCACCGGCGTGAGCAGCGAGCGCCTCGTCGAGACCATGACGCAGATCCTCAAACGCATCAACCCCGTCAAGCAGAACATCAACGGGAAAATGTATCTCAGTATTAAGCAAAACTAATCACGTGTCAGCTCCCCCCATGCTTTTACTGTTCAGGCTCTGCCCTTGATGTCGCTGGCCAAAACGTGTACTGTTCGCATGCGAATACGGTCTTGCGACGTCTATCTGTCGTCAGAGGAACTATCCTAGAGCATCTTGTGTTGATACATATTTACTTGAATTTGAAGATTCGTTCGATTGGTACGTCTATAATACCTGGATATTTTATTAAAATTAAAGTTTTTATAGTTCGGTAGCCCTAAAGGATAAAATCTGTTTTACTTCTTCCATAATATATCTTCCATTAAACTAAACAAGGAACTTCTGACTTTTAATGTAAGCAGGTTGTGACATCATTCCTAGAACTACAGAAATAAGGTAACATTCGAGTTAGGTACCTAAATTAAAGTATGTGTGCCGTTGACATTTCTTCCCGGTTTCTCTTTATGGGCATGATTTCATTAATCAATCACAATTATGTCAATATATGTCAAATTTTTAGCTAACCATTTGTGAATCTTGTTACCATACAATTAGGCTCACTAGACTAGTGGTCAATTGGCAGTGACAGCATTACATTGTATGGTACATTAGGGTGGTCTTAACAGGGCTCATTGTATTCTGTTCTAAGACACAAAAATCTTTTTCGCATTTTTAAAGTTTTAAGTAGGCGTCGCTACCAGCTAATGAAAAATTTGCATTTATAGGGAGTTTTTTTTTGTTAAATAAGTTCAATGCCACGTAGTAGCGAGGTAGCGACCCCTAAAACCCAATCGAAATCAAAGAGTAAAATAATAGGCTCGTTTTTAAGACTGCGTCGAGCGTACGCCGGATGTACAGTGGCGCCCTCATCACTATTATTGTGTTTTCTAATATACTAAAGTATTTTCTTGAAATTGGTCGGTAGGTTTTTGGACTACAAATTAAAACACAACTTATAGGGTACATCACAAGTTTAATAACAATTCACCTTCGAGTTATCAACTTAACGGAAAAAAGTGGCCATTTTTTCCCATTAAGCTGACTACTCAAAGGGTAATTGTTATTAAAGTTTGTTACGTATCCCATAAATTGTGTTTCTACTTGCGCTACAAAAATGTATCACCTGATTGCAAAGATTTTCTTTAGTTAATTAGAAAACACAATAATAGTAATGAGAGCGCCACTGGACGCTTGACGTTTGCTCGGTGCAGTCTTAAGGTAATAGAAGTGTCCTGCCGGTACGCCAAAAAGTTCTGCAAATTGTGTTAAAAGCATGAAAATCAGCACGATTGATCTTTAGGCCATAAGAATTAATTAGACCAGTAGCACGAAAAAAATCAAAAAAGGAGAGGAGTTATGACGTCATTGTTTTTGTAGGTATAGGAAAAAAAATATTTTTGTTCTGAAACCTATCGTGTGTGGTATCTAATGAAAGGGCTAAGGCAGATTCTAAAATATACCACATATAATATATTTCAGTCACTTGTTTTAAATTAAAATAAAAATCATACCAAGTTTGGGCCCTTCCAGATATGACACGGTTGTAAAAAATCCCTAACTTGCAAAGCTCTTCAGGATATATAGTGGTCTTGAATAAAAGTAGAATGTAGTTTTATAGCTGGTATAATTGGCGTTAAAAATATTGAAAAATTCGGTTACAGTCGTTGAAACAAAGAGAAGTGGTAGAAGTAAAGGGGGTATTTTAAAGGGGTCCATACAGTATGTAAACTTACTAAAACCATTTATTTGAACCCGAGCATGTCTAGGCGATAGATAAGGTTGGGGTATATAAATTATTGAAATCTTAACACTTTTTCAAATTTAAATAAAGAATGCACTGAACGCAAGTTCAATAATCTGTTACGATGAAAACATTACATACGGGTCTTATAATGGGCACTGAACAACGAAGTAAACATTACACATGGGATGATACTTTTAGGGTTAACCGACTTTGAAAAAGGTGAGATGTTATAATTTTTATGCAATGATAAAATTAAAAATATTCGACACACACTAGCAAAAAATGTCGTAAAACACTTAACTCAACTAGCCTAGCAACTGGTTGGAAGAGATGGTTTTAGTAAGTTTACATACTGTATTGGCTTCGCTAAAGTTCATCACCCGAAATTGATTTTCCTAACGATTTGTACTCCTAATGATCACTGTTCCTAAAATTTTGTTTCCTAAAGTTTCCATTCCTACATTTTATTATACTATTAACGTAGTCCATAACACTCAGTTTTCCGAAAATTGATTTTCCTAAAAATTTTACTCCTAATGATCACTGTTCCTAAAATTTAGAGTAGGGTGCAGTTTGTGAAGGTGTGTGAAATAAAACGTTTGAAAAAAAGCATACGATTTTAATTTGCAGTCAAATGGTATCGCATAGCTTATTCAAGGGATATAAAAAAAATAACCTCGAAGGCTAAGGCTTCTAACCTAACCTATTCAAGTCGGTTCTGCCCAGAGAGGTCTTGCTCGCTCGCTTCGCTCGCTCGCTCACTCATATTTATATCATAATATAGTATTTATCTTATAACCCAACCTTCTAAAAAATGCACTGACCAAACAATATTCGTTGAAAAATAATTATATTGTTTGATAAGTATGTGTAATGAAAAAATAAAATTACAAAATTCATTGAATTGATTTTCTGTCGAATTTGTTTCTTTCAAGTAAATAGTTAAAAAAAAAAAATATACGAAGCAAAAATACAAGGACCAAATAGTATATGAAACATTTTCTGTGAAACAAAATTCTGTAATTTTTCAGTCTGTAAAACAAGGGGACACCGTTATGAACACTAATTTTTCAATGTCGATTATCAGGAACAGTGAAAATTAGGAGTACGAATCGTTAGGAAAATCAATTTTCGGAAAACTGAGTGTTATGGACTACGTTTATAGTAAAATAAACGGTAGGAATGGAAACTTTAGGAAACAAAATTTTAGGAACAGTGATCATTAGGAATTCAGAACTTTAGGATCAGAGTAGTTATGAGAAGTGATTATTAGGATGTAAATTTTTAGGAACAACATTTTCGGAGTTCCGATAATCGACATAGAAAAATTAGTTCAACTTTGGCGCACCCATTTTAAAGCTTACTTTTGTCTCGTCATTTTGACCGTTGCAAATGTTGCTATGAATAAAATTAAATACAATCCTTTTTACGTTAGTAAAAAATTAGATTAAACATATTCAAATATAAATGAGAATTCGTGGTTTAAAAATTAAATATTTTTAAACGATTCTGAACAACGGTTGAATTATTATTTGTAGGATATACCTAAAATGATATGTAATAGCTTCATATCCAACCCTAAGAAAGCAATTTTGAAAATATTTACATTTAGTACAAAACGGCAGAACAGCATACGAGGACTCTTTGCTCCGTTGTCAACCATGTCTTGGATGTGGACAACAATTCTTCCATCGGCCTCTTCCATAGCTGCACTTACACCGATGTTTTATGCTTTCTTTTTAAATATTTAGTTGATAGATTATTTCCTAAGTAAAAATAAATACGTTAATATTAATAAATATTATAAACATGACAGAAACCTCCTCTCGCATTAGTATTTATAATCCTTGGTGTCTAAAATTTAAACTTTTTATACGTCATGTTTCAACTAATTGTGATATTACAACATTTCGTATTAAGGTCAAGTTGGGTAAGTGAAACGTACTTTATTATTTACTTTAAAAGGTATATCACAGCGACAATATAAAATGTACTTCTGGAATATAATAATGTATTATAAATTTAACAAAATATATAACTCTAAGTCCGCTCAAAATCAAAAAAAAAACCGAAAACATCCAAAGAAAAAAAACTGTTTCACTTCCCACGTCTCTGAGACAAGTGAAACAGTCGTGTTTCTCTTTTAATACTAGCATTAAAAATAGTTTTAAAAAAAAAGTAAAAACAATTTTGATCCTTGACGCCCTAAAAAGAAGATTATTTTTTACATATCAACAAAAAGTATGAATTCGGGGTAAGTTAAACATATATTAAAAATCACGGGTAGTCAACATTGGTTTAAGAGGACTAAAGGTAAGTTAAATAAAATAAAAACGTGCAAAAGTAGTCGTTATTTATTAATTTAAAATTACAATAATGTTGTTAACGAGATGATATATCTATTTATGAAAAGAATTTCACTTAAAAAAATAAAAAAGTCGTGAATTATAAATATTTGATTTGAGATCAGCATATTTTTTTTGTACTTAACCAAAAAATAATAAAAAGTGAACATTATAGTATGTGCATTATTACATACACTGCCAATTTAAGGGTTAAGAAATACTCGTGTAAGGTAACAGTAGTAATTATCTACATAATAATATGAAAATATAACTTAAGTTACGTAACAGTGAGGTCAAAATTACTACATAAATATCTTTTCCTACTCCTGTACTTTTATCTGTCATTTATATAGTCACGAACACTAGTATAAGAACATACATAATATGTCCGCAGAATAATCCAGAGAAAAGTCTATCTTGTCTATGCCCCAAAACAGCACTTGTGCGTTTTTGAGATAAAACGATACGGCCAGCTGCCAAAGCTTAGCGTTGCACAATCGATTTAATCATATTTTAACGATTGTGAAATAGGGACTATAAATCACCTAATGTTTTGAGAAATAATTTCAGTTACCTGATTGGTCGATTTTAAAATTGCTGTATTCTGGTTGGTTGATACGAAATACAAAGATTTTTTAAAAGATTTAAATTAGTTAAAGAGAAACACGTACCTAAAAGAACCTATCGTTCCGTTTGACAGTCGATGTGTATTGTGATTGGTGGATTTAATTTGGTGAAGTATTCTGATTGGTCAAATTAAAATGTTTTGGAATTGTAAATAATTCTATTTTCCATTCCGTCAATTTAAAAACAAAGTAAACCATAGATGCCACATATTTTGTAATTTTCTTGTTTCCCGCTCGTTTGTTGTTCTTTACTTCGTTCGTTCGTTTGTAAGTTTTTTCGCTTAGTTTTGCATTTCATTTGAAACCTAGTCGTAGAAAAAGTATTGTATGCAACGGTGTATAACTAAGTCAAAAAACACTCGTGGCGCTTACCTTTACGATGTTCGCCTTCGGCTCACATCGTAACACACGCCACTCATATTTTTTGACCTCTCTTATACAACTATTGCATAAACTACTATAAACAGTCTTGTTTTACCTACTAAGTTCTTTTTACATCATTTCGTTTCAAAAAATTACCCGGATCTAACAGTTGTAATTATTTTTACTACTCATCAATAGTAATATCAAAATGACTAAAGAAATATTTTTAAGTAATCAGTCTTCTAATCCAAAAAAAAACAACAAACAAACAAACAGCCAGCAGCCAACAAACAGCCTTACATTAGCGAGTTTCAAAAAAATACTAAGTAATAAAAATAAAAAGTTACACCTAAGTATTAATACAAGAATCAAAACGAGTACCTTTAGAAAATGTATAAAATTTTACCTATTATCATTGATCTTGAGTGTAGCTTGTTTACTTACGTACTATTAGACCAAAACCAACTTGTTCTCTTCGGCCCATAGTTGGACTGGGTAGTTTCAATACAATATCCTCGAGATGTTTGACCTCGCATATGTCAGCGACTATTGGGAAAATAAATAGAGAACCTCCTCCTTTTAATGAAGTCACTTAAAAAAGCGCACATTTAGATCAAATTTACGTAAAACAAACATGTTCCTGGTCCATTATCATTATCAGCGTAGTTTATTTGACAATACTCTTCTTCATTATCTATAACACACATATGCACAGTATTTATCATAGGCCATATCTTCAATGTCAGAGAGATCATCAAAGTGTATTTCAGTATCTTTCTTGCCTTTCCTCTTTGTCTTGTTTCTTATTTTTATTCTCCTCTTCTATCAATTTCCGTTTTATATAGGCGTCTCAGATCCATCAGCATTTTTTTTACGCTTCTGCTTGTTGATAGTGGCAGAGTTCATCTTGCGAAGTAACAAGTCATCAAAACTGATCTTGTAATGTACGGTACGGTCATCCAAAATATTAATTTTAGGCGGAATGTGATTCAACAGCATATTTTCCTTATTTTTTGATTTTTTAATTTTTATTTTTTTTTATTTTTTAATGTTTAAAGGTACAATTGACAGGTTTTCTATGTTTAACGTTTTATTGGTTTTTCTGTCTCTCTCTTGGTGTCCTTTGAAAGTATTTGT
Source organism: Acleris laterana (assembly GCA_963966035.1). Classification (NCBI taxonomy): domain Eukaryota; kingdom Metazoa; phylum Arthropoda; class Insecta; order Lepidoptera; family Tortricidae; genus Acleris; species Acleris laterana. The sequence continues at coordinate 46,382,763 of OZ014438.1, forward strand.
CGAACTAAAGCAAATGTCCGATGATTCATTTCAATTTTCGATGACTTTGTCTGGTTCCACAGTTGTCAATTATAGGGGCCGAATCTTCTAAATAGCCGTTCCATGATCGCAAACATATTATGTGGAATAATGTTTGTTTGATCGCGGGGGATCCGATATTTTGGCCCCGAGTCAGACCTGGTTGTAAAGTACAGGGTACATATTCAGGAGTCATACAATCAGAAATTGGCAGAGTGGTTGTCTGTAAAGGGGCGAATTTACTGCTTGTTCTTATAATGTGGCCATATATTTTTGCCATTCCTCAAGCGTGTGCTGAAAATTTTCTGCGGGGACAGCGTTATTATTATATGGCATAATCCCTAATTTTTGGAACCCAGCCACACATACACCGGGTTCAATTCGCGTCTAAATTTCACCAATGATATTGAAAAATATTTTTTTTGGTAAATTATGACCAATGTGATGACTTTGCCATTTCACGAGGGCTGTCCCATTTATCTTTAAAATACTTATTTACAGCTAGGTATAAGGGCTGCAAATTGTCACTTGTGTGAGGTGGAAGTTTTAGGATAGTTATGTTGAGTAGAATGGCCGTGATATACAAGCAATACTGGTTGCCTGTTTCCTACGACTGGCAGAAATACTTTTTCAAAAAACGTCTCGATGATTTGCGTCTCCATCCAACCGTTTTTAATTGCTGCATATACTGTGCCTGGATAGTCTTCTTTGGTCATCCATTCATCCCACACTTTTTGCCTTTGTAGATGATCAAAGGTGGGGTTCTTCCACCAACAGCATTGCATCTTGGCAAAACAGTCTTTACCTGATGAAGAAATTGTGCGAGTTGAAGTGTATCCTTTCAATCCTTTGTTTTCTACGGATCTTTACTAAAACTTGTCTCGTCCAAGTTCCATATGTGCGATGATTTGTCGTGCAAATCAAGTTCATCCAATGTTTCTTTCAACATATTGAAATATGGATAAATCACAAATGGATTACAAGCTGCTTTGCGAGAGTTTTCGACGGCCTGAGGTTTCTTGACCGACATATGGGTGAATTGCATAGTTAAGGCACAGTCTATAAACCAATACAGTCGTTCGACGAAGCCGTCTAGACAGGGCAATCGTGCGGGGTGTGAGGGGCGAGGGGCGGGTAGGGCGAGCCCGAGCTGCATACGTTGCCATTGTTAGTAGCTCGGGACATATCTTTCAGGGCTACTGCGTGTCGTGTGTTGTATTTTGATGTGTTTAGAATAAAAAATGGTGCATACGACATGTGCTGTGCGAGAATGCAATTCATCATCTCGCACAAATAAAGATCCGCGATATTATCAATTTCCACACTCAGAAGAAAGGTAAATATATTATTTTATAGTGCTTAATTTACAACATTTTTGTCATGTCATGCCAACGTAAACAAAATGGCGGATGTAAAAGCGTGACGCCTGCCAGCAAAAATTTTAACTTTTCTCAAATAAAAAAATTACATCCATTTTCAAATTTAAAATGGCGGACATGACTTTTATAAATAATAATGGGGGTGCTGATTACGAAAAAGATATCCATGTTGAAATCAAAGATGTCATCTTCGAGGTTCCTCGGGGTGCCGATTACGAAAATGACATTATTTTTGGAATCCAAGATGGCGGATGTTTTTTTTTAATATAATGATATGGGTGTCATTTTCGAAGTTCCTCGGGGTGCTGATTACGAAAATGACATTATTTTTGGAATCCAAGATGGCGGACGTTTTCAGACGTTTTTATGGCGGAACAAAGAAACGTACATACATACTTTAAACCTAAATCCATTAAGTACCCTCTTTTTTTGGGCAGTTGTGTAGTTTGTGACAACCCTAGGTAATTACTGTGGCTTTGTGCGGCGTCGGCATTTACGCAAACATCAAAGGCGTCGGCCCACTGTTAGTTACTCTTTACACTGTGGTTAAGGGCTCAGTTAAAAAATCCTTAACAATCCTTAACTTTTACCTTTGTGTAACGAAGATTAGTCATATAATCATATGGATAACTTTCGTTACACAAAGGAAAAACAATGGAAGAAAGTTAACGTTGTCTCAATTAAGCCCTTAACTATGTACAATATTTTTTCATTTCACCCAAATGGTGTTGTTTTTTGAAACCTAAAAATCACGCTTCTCCAGGGTACCGTTTTTGAAGTTATTTGGGATTTCATTTGCTGTCACATAATTACCTACAACTTCCATAATTTCTTGCTTCGACAAACCAAAACCATACTTTTCCATTACGTGTAAATTTTTCACTAAAGTTACCTAAAGTGATTGATTTCAAGCCCCTTCTCTCATGCAGGCGATTAACTATTGTTGGGCGAGGAATTTTGTATACAGCGGACGCTCTATGTGCTGAAAGCTGCCCATTTCTGACTGCTGCAATAGCTTCAAGCAAATGTTCTTGAGAATATGACGCCTTATCTGTTTTCCTTTTATAATTTCGCACCATTTTTCATGTTTCTGTAACAAAACACTATTTAAATGACTCAAAGTTTGCAAATATATTCATAATAAATGTATTATAAAAAAATGTTTAGACTCGCTGAATGGAGGTAAGTGAAACATACGTTTCGCTTCCTCCGGTCCGAACTGTTTCACTTGCCTCAATATGTAAATTTTAGGGTATGTTTTTAATTATTTTAATTCTGGCTAAATCTTTTAGTTTTAAGTAAAACAAAATTAACCCTTTATAGGGCAAAACTAAAAATGAACCTGAATTTAGCCTCATTAGATTCCTCCTATTCACACAAAATCCTTTCAATAAAAAATACAAAAAGTATTAGTTGTAAGTGGTCATTTTTAGTACCAGGTTTTAAAATTGCCCTTTAAAGGGTTAAACACGTTTAAAGAATTAAAAAAGATCGTACTTACATTAATCACAGCTCAATAAATTCGACTTGAGACACTAAACCACTAGAATTTCGGCACCACGTGGAACTCGCAAATATTTTTTTCACCGACTGACACTGTAAAGCTCTGTCTCCTTCACTCGCGTTCCGCAGCGTCATCCATCTCTTATCTATACGTGAAACTATTGCAACCGTAACTGCTTAACCAACACACACTGCGGCTTGTTGAAGTTACTACAAGGGAGATATTTAAAAGTGTTCCATTTGCCCCGCTGTTTCACTTACCCAACTTGACCTTATTAAAAAATCTTAAAAAATATTCAATGTAAATATTTTCAAAATGGTTTTCTTGGGGTTGGATATGAAGCTATAATAAATAACATATCATTCTAGATAGATTTTACAAATTAAGAAATTCGGGGTGTACCGCTACTAGCACTAGACTATACTATTTTTCAAAAGTCGAAAGATAAGGACAACCCTCTGGACAGTCAACAGCATAAATAAGTGATCATTTCTGTACCTTGTCGCTTTCAATCGTTTCACAATTTTGTATAACATTTCAAACACGATGTTAAAGTGACAAGGTACATAAATGATAACTTATTTATGCTTTTGACTGTACATACTACATGCCTATTCTATTACTTATATTGTATAACATGTGTAGGTACCTATAATCTAAGATAATTATAATTTCGTTATCAATGTTATCATCCATTTATCATGTCAGCTGCCCCCAAAAGTAAATAAAATTAATCGTTGATTCGACAATTAAACTACCAAATTATATCCCATAGTTATTGTTTACTGAGTATCGAGAATAAACGGTTCAAATATACATTTTTTGTTTTAATAAATCAATGATGCAACCAATCATCAAAATATTCGAAAAGAGCAGTGGTCTTCATGAATTGAACAGCTGACTCGCGATCCCACTGCTATTCGCTTTGGTCAGAAATCATTTATATTCCGCAAAAGTACCTGAGGCGACGCAGGGCTCCGTTTATTATTATGTGAACCGACTTGAATACAGATTATTTTGATTCTGATCTGAGTAGCTGTGGGACTACGAGTCAGGTGGGATTAATTCAGTGTATGAGAGGTGTTACCTCGACGATGTGGAATGAAATCTAACCGAACCTGTACTTCAGTTTTATTAGCTATTGAAAGATTTTCATACAAGTATTTATAAGGTTTTTTATCAGTTTTATATTATTTTATATTACGTTATGTTATTATTAGGTATAAATATTTTATACTCTTTGTCTTTAATTTAAAAAAAAAAGTGTGTAATGCAAACACGACATTTTTGATGAGCGGTAAACAAAGACATTGCGTTTACGCTTAATTACTTAGGTCGTCACTAGAATTTACTTGGCATATGGTATACGTGGGTGACACTGAAAGTTTTTTGAATCTCAAAATGTAAACATGATATAAAGATGTAAACTATTTTATTGCTTTTCAAAGTATTCTCCACATCAATCGATGCAGTTGTTCATTCGATAAAACCATTGAGTAAAGCATTCAGCTCATCCTTTTTTAGGCACCTCTTCTACTGCCGTTTGGAACGCCGCTACAACCTCTTCTGCATTCATAAGATAAGATAAAAAAGATAAAAGATGTTTATTCAGTAAGTAGGCCGCACGGGCACTTTTACACGTCAAAAATCTACCAGCGCTTCGCAAGAGACCACTGCTGAGAAGAAGCGCCGCAAGAAACTCAACAGTTAGTCGTTTTTTAAATATAGGTACAATTTTAAAACTTAACCTAGCATTATATAAAACAATGAATCTAACATAAGATAAGAAATAAATGTATTCACGCGTAGTTGAGCAGGAAAATGTGCCAAAACTCTGAGTTTTCTCCAGAACTAATTGGTAGTAAGTAATAGAAAATAATTATGAAAAATTATACTTAATTATGATGGTGTAATACAACTACATAAAAAGTTTCGATACATTCTCCTACAGAAACCGTGTCCCCTAGACAATATACAATGTTTACATATTTCTTACGATGAAGTTATTATTAAGTTATTTGGGTGTTTAGTTTAGGCCAAGCACTTTTATCTGATAGATAGTCCTCGACCCTATAGTAAGCTTTAGACATCAGCGACTTTTTCAAGTAAGTTTTAAGTACTGGAAATGGTAACTTTAAAACTTCGTCAGGTAATTTATTATAGAAATGGATGCATTGACCTACAAATGATTTAAAAACCTTACGAACACGAAATTTTTTAGTAGCTATTTTATTTTTATTTCTTGTATTAAAATTATGTATATCACAATTCTTAATAAAAGAGTCCTGATTTTTATAAAAGATATTCCCATGAGCTTATCCTTGATTTTTGCAAATTAATAGAAATCGCAAGGTGCAGGTCGGGGCTATAAGGCGGATGGTCCATCAATTCAATATTTTCAGAACATTATTTAATTTAAAAATAGCTTGTATGTGATTGTTCACTAATGACCTTTTATTATTATAACTGTCGCAAAGAAGGATTGTATAACTACAGCGGCACTATCTTTTACAGCTGCCCGTAAGTAATGGAATTTGTTAACTTTATGCGCGCGATCAGCCGGAAGTACTTGCTTTCGAACTCCTCGCGTTCGGCATACTACTCGTCTGGAATTTCCGTTAAATTCTCTAAATCACACTGCACGTAGTCATAATCAGGATATATTTCTTCGACCTTTGACAGGTGGACATTTAATTCATTTGTTTGTAGTCTACTTAAGCGTTCAGAACTCTCGATAGTTGTTAAATAAGTTTCAAACAGCGTAAGCTTACTTTTGAATGATCCCGCTTTTTAGTTAAAGTTTTAATGGCCATGACTAATTATAATAAAGCGAGTTTGAATTTTAACAAGTAGTTAATGCAAGCTTAGTTGAAGGGCGATGAAATGAGCACAAACAATAAATACAATGCAGTTAAATTAAATATAAAAGATAGGAACGATTACTTAAATCATCATTGAATCAAGCGGAATGAGGGTGCGCGTAAAACTGTGCGATACACAAGCGGCGGTGAGTGAGCGTGGCCACGGCGCAGCGGCGCCGGCGCAGCGAGCGAACGAACGACCGTTCTAGAACATACGAAATAGCAACCGTTGTACAGAATAATTTAATACAGTTCTTACACACACACGCAAAGCTTGATATATCCAGGCACTCTGAAATAAAAGTTATGCAGTATAAGTATAGGATGGTTCTGGGCATGGCGCTTGGTATAGTTCAGAAGGGAATCAACGGCACGCGCTACATAGCCGGCTAAGCAGATAAGATTCAGGGTGACACTATTCCTGTTGTAGATTGAAATTGGGATAATTTTAGGTATACTATAAGTAGGGAAATTAATTTGCATAAGAATTTATCGAGCGTAAGTAAGTAAGATGCCTTTTTAGTAAGTAGGTAGGTAGGGTGACGGCACCAATGATGGACACTTTTAGCTGACAGGCACCAGTAATGGACACTTCACTCTTAATCCAAATTTCATACGGTCCTAAATTGATTGTTGCAAAACAAATGAATAACCCTTATCTTCTGTAAAATAAGAATCAAGTGCCCATTATTGGTGCCTTGTCCATTACTGGTTCCATCACCTTATAAGCAATAAAAACGCAGAAATAAGAATAGATATTTTGTTACGCAATGCATTAACGCATTCACTGCCACCCTTTTTTACTGGACATTCACCAGGTGCCGCACTTTGCTGTGTGCCCCAAACGCATACAGGGTGTCCAGTAAATAATGGATAACCTTCTACCCATCTATGAGGCACCTCAGGCTGGTCCCGAAAAAGGACTTACAGGTTTAGTAAAAGTTGCATGGTTTTCGAGATAATCGAACTTTTCTATTTTCTTAATAATTAGCACCTTGCTTCACTGTAATGACCGCCAAGGTCACAAATAAAGAGATTTTGTCGTCCTGTTTGCTGTTAAATATTCTTTAATAGTGATGCTAACGGATGTGTCTTAGAGCATTATGGTAGCGACACTAACTTCTTGTTAAACATATCTTAATTTATAACATCACATTTTGCTTTAAAGTTTGCAACAACTTTGACTGCTTGTGGTGAAAAAAAAATGTATGAAGACCAGAGTGGCCAATATGTTGAAAAATAGTGTATCTAATACTGATTCTAAACTGGTATAACACATGGTGTTTACTTCTTTACAGATAACGTTATTGCTGTTAGTATTCACTAAGAGCGAATTTTACCAAAACACCAAGTTATCGATAAGTAACTCTTTACTTGATTGGGTTAGTCATATCATAAAAAACGCTTCTCTTATGAAAACCAACGTCTAATTACCGCAAAATAATGAATCACAGAATACTTGAAACCTAGATCAACAATAATATTTTAAAATAAAAACCAGAATCTGTGTATTAAAAACAATACTGTTTAGGGTGACCGCACCAATTATGAACAAGAACCAGTAATGGACACATTTTTACGAAAAATAATAATATTAATAATTCTCGAGGAAATTTCAAAGCTGGCAACACTTAAGCATAAAGAATAGACCCTTAGCTGTTACAGTGACAAACTTCATTACGATCGGCCATTTTGTTCCAAGATGGTGGCTTGAGAAAATGGTGCAGTCCGTCAGTGGTGGTAAAATCCGTTTTAATTGTGAAAATCGTTAAGAAGGTAAGTGTTTTATAGTAACTAAAGACTAGGTTGAATGTTAGAGACTGGATTGCAACTGTATTTCATAGAAACACTAAAGTATTATCAATATAATTTGCAGTAACCTTATTCTATGAAATGTCTTATTTTGCTTTTTTCACACGTTGTTCATTACTGGTTTCAACGTGCATCAAAATCCAATAATGGACAAGTGTCGAATGTTATTTTTTTTTCAACTTGATGGATGGCATCTAGCAAATTAATTATTTTACTAGGCTGATTATGTGTATTGCTTTAATTTTACGCTTGCCTTCTGGTAACCAGTAATGTACAAAGTGTCCAACATTGGATGTTTTATGGTGTCCATAAATGGATTTCATATATCGTTCTAGATGGCTCCGAAAAAAGATTACACTCCCGAACAAATGGGAGATGCAATAGAAGCAGTCCGAAAGGGGGAGAAGGTCGCCACGGCCGCCCACAGATTCGGTGTTCCCCGGATCACTCTTTATAACAAAATCTCTGGTAAAAGCCCTGTTGTATGTAGCATGGGGCCTCAAACAGTTCTGTCAAAATCAGAAGAAGAGATCCTTGAAAAATGGTTACTGGCAATGAGTAGTAGACATTTTCCCATCAACAGAGAACTTTTAATGGACAGTGTTCAAAAAATAGTTACGGAACAAGGAAAACCTAATCCATTCACTAACAATAAACCAGGTGTAAAATGGTTCAAATCATTTCTCAAACGACACCCAGATATTACGGAAAAAACTTCACAAAATCTAACATTACTGACCCGACTAATTATCAAGCCACCCCTTCAATTAACGCTGAAGATGCAATTGATATAGAGCGAGATGAATACCGTACTGAGCAGACTATTCCTATAACTCTTCATTCAGAGATACCTGTATGTGACGAAACTGAAGATTCCGGGCATTTACTTGCGATTCAACTTGCTCCAATTGAAGGCACTACAGGACATGTTGATAATGATCGTACTACTTTTACTGACAGCACCCATTCTGAGGTGCCTCTTACCGATCAATCCAAAGTTGAATATTTGCATGCAAGCCAACCTGCATCAACGATACTTACATCAACGGCTCCCAAGACATTAGGCACAAATAGTTGTGAATGTTTTACAAACTTAAACGTTGTTCAAACTGCCTCTATTACTAACGCGAATTTAGAAACTAATGTTGACCCAGAAGAAAGCCGTACACAACAAACTTTACCTGAAAATAATTTAGAAATACCAGACCAGGCTCAGGTTTTTGAAAATTTACTTGACAGTCAACCTGCTTTCGAGATATTACCATCCTGTTCTACGACTCAAACGAAAACACCTCAAAAACAAACTTTAGAGGCAGCGTAAGGCTTAGTCATTCCATCACCTTTTAAAAGAAACCTTTTTTGGCCAGAAGAAATAAAGGAAAAAAAAACAACCAAGCGAGAAAAAATCCCATATGCAGTGACAAGCAAAAAGCATGGCAAGAATATCATAAGAAAAAAGAAGCTGAGAAACTTAAACTGCAGGAAGAAAAAGAAAAAAGAGCTAAGGAGAGGCTTGAGAAAAAGTTGTTGAAAGAAAAAAACTTGGAAATCAAGAAAAAAATTGCTAAAAATAAGAAAAAAGTTATAAATAACGAAGATACAACATCAGAAGATACAGGTTTAGAAGTTACCTACGCTGAAAGTGATAATAGCGATTACATAGAAAACGATGGCGATAGTAATGAAGATGAAAATACAGAGACCTTACCTAAGCGTCGAAGAGCTTCTAGTTCAAAAGAAAACAGTGGACAGCCGAAGAGGACTCGTAAAAACAAATCTAAAGCACGAACCAAATATTCAGGGTCTGATGCTGAAACTTCGAGTTCATTAGCTGGGTTTAGAAAATCTGGCCCCAGAGTTGGCCAATTTGTTATTGTAAAATATGAAGGCGAATATTTTCCGGGAAGAACAGAAAAAGTTGATAAAGGCCAGTACGAAATAAGTACCATGGTTTTGTCAACGGGAAATTCTTTTAGGTGGCCAGATAAACCTGACAAAATTTGGTATAGGTCACAAGATGTAGTAGAAGTTATCGGTGATCCCCTGCCTTTGAATAAGAGAGGATTCTTTAAAATTAAAGAAATGGAAAGGTATTTACCCAATGTTTATGACATTTAATGTTTACAACATTCTTATTTCTATTTTGATTATTTTTAAACAGTACCTAATTTAATTAAACGGCGAGACCCTTGGTCTGTTTTATGTTGTTTTTGTTGTCATAATTTTCAATCTCTGACTTTGTTTTACAGAACTTGTTAAGATTTTTGATAATGTTATTTTTGTTTAATATTGTGTTTTTTTTATGTCAATTTTTACACGAGGTTAGGTACTTATCTAAGTCTAAACAAACTTGTGCATCTGTAGATTTTGTTTATGTTTCGTTATTACAAGTTTATTATGAGTAATGTTACTATTCTTTTGATTAATATTTGTGATTTCTGTTTTAGATGTTACCACTTGAGGTGACTTAACTAAAGTCTATACAGACTTATACCTACATTAATCTGAAGATTTATACCTACATAGTAACTGAAGAAGTTAATTATTTGTAGTAGTAGTTAATGTTACTATTATTTTCATTAGGTACTATTTGTGATATCTGTCTTAAATTTGAGGTGTATGCATCTGAACATTTTGTCGTTGGAAGTTTATGTTTTTTAACTTCTTTAATTAAGCTAATAAACGAATGAATAGCAAGTCAATTCATGATTATAATTAGTAAGATACATACTACGTTAAGTAGGTACAAGAGACTGCTATAAAGTCTGATGATAATAATTACTTAATGACTGATTTAAATCGCTTTAACTCGCAACAAATCACAACAATACATAATGATTAATGTTACGAGTACTATATAATAAATAAGTATTTTGATTTATATTATATTTGTGAATTAGTGTGATATTAGTTACAAATATGAGACTTATGCATCTAAACATTATGTTACTAAGAGTTACGAATATGTGTTTTTTTAAGGTTGTTAATTAGGGTTACAAGAAATTGCTTTAGTGTGATGATAATAATAAAAGATACCTATGAAAACCTAATAACTACAACAAAACAACACTAAGAACATAACGGTAATTTCATTGTACCTTTTTTATACTAAAAATTGAGGTTATTGGATATAATTATGTTTTATATAATAAATATGACTGATTAGATTTGGTTCTGTAGTTTTTTTCTGTCACTTTCCTGTGATAAAAACTGCGTCAATGACTGGGTGTTTATTAATACACTTGGTTAAACATGGGTGTTCATTACTGGTGGTAGGATGTTTATAACTGGATGACCATTTTAGGGTTTTGTCAATGACTGGAATTTATAGACTGGTGACGTCTATTACTGGTTGTCTAATGATATATATTAGGTGTACATTACTGGTGATTTGTGGTTAGCCTTTTTTTTTGATTTTCAAACTTTATTTTGGTAAAATGTTAATTTTAAATTAAAATGAGTCGGAAATATAAAAAACATCATTGCCAACCAATAGTGGTGTTCAAATAGTGTCAATAAGTTAAGTACACGTTGATAGCTCCACGTAAATTGTCCATAACTGGGTTTTCTTTTTTGGTTTAAGTCGATTACTGGTTATTTATTACTGAATTATATTTGTACATTATTGGGTTTTTGCAATATGTTATTTTTTTGGCAATTATTGTTAAGATATCTTGTTTATAGAGATATTTAGCTTAGCTTATATATTTCTCGTATATTACTTTATTTGAAAAATAATTACCAAACAACCCCGAGTCAAACATTGGAACTGTTTTAACAACAAAAGTAAATAAGTTCCCTTAAACTGTCCATAATTGGTGCGGTCACCCTAGTTACTATAACAAGTGTCCAATCAAGAAAGAGTTGAGAAACTTGGTGTTTTGGTAAATAAAACGTGTCTACGACATGTTTGTTTAGTGACAGCAAGTGAAAATCAGATATAACGAATGTGAAATGCGACTACTTATTTGGTACTTACATTTATTCAACTTTTAATGCAATTCTTTTATTAGTTTTAAATAATATTTAGGCTGTTAACTAAGTACACAAGTACACAATTACAATCTCTCCTTTCTCTGCTGAGTAATACATACTTTTTTACAATTTTATTACCTAATGTGTATTTTTGGCTATGAATTTTTTATCCGTTTTGATGTTTTCTTTTGACATCTATCAAGTACAGTTTTGATTCCACGAAGAACCATATTTTGGGTAACTATTTGGATTTTGTTTGCGACGACGACCTAGTTAGCTTTGCCCTGGACTTCGAAAAGGATATAACGACATGCCTAGGCATCAATACGAACCCCGTGAGTATGCTAATATGCATTATATTTATGGAGAATGCAAAGGCAATGCCAATGCAGCTGCTGCATTGTACGCAAGCAGATATCCGAATACTCGTCATCCCGATTACCGAGTTTTTGTAAGAGTCCACAATGCTTTTTGTGAAGGGAGAATGCCTGGTCAAAGTGTGGGTGGTAATGGCGAAGGCAGACCTCGAGATACGAGCATTGAGGAACTTGTGCTCTCTGAACTGGAAACAGATCGCTCAACTTCTACACGAGCTATATCAAGAAGTTCAGGCATTACAAAGTCGACCGTTCACAACATTTTAAAAAGACACCAACAATACCCATTCCATATCACAAGGGTGCAAACTCTGGAGCCTAGGGATTATGCTCCTAGAGTAGAATTTTGTCGTATCATGTTAAGAAAAATGGAAGAAGATCCAATGTTTTTCGATAAAATTCTGTGGAGTGACGAATCTACCTGCCAAAGAGATGGTTTCTTCAACATGCATAACTACCATAGCTGGCAATTAAAAGGAGAGAATCCACATTTAATGCGAGAGGATCACTCCCATTATCAATTTAAAATTAATTTGTGGTCGGGGATCTTAAACGGGAAAATAATTGGTCCTTTTGAGCTATCCCAGACTTTGAATGGAGCCAGATATTTGGAGTTCCTTGAAAACGAACTTCCCATTTTATTGGAAGATGTGCCCTTAAACATAAGAACGACGATGTGGCTGCAAAATGATGGTTGCCCTGCTCATTTCGCGGTTCAAGTTCGAAATTACCAAAATGAAACTTTTCCTAATAGATGGATCGGCCGTGCGGGTCCTATAGCATGGGCTCCACGCTCTCCGGACCTGAACCAGCTGGATTTATTTTTTTGGGGTTGCTTAAAAGAAAAAGTTTACTCCAAACCAATTAACTCTGTGCAAGAACTGCGTCAAAATATTCAAACGGCTGTTCAAGAAATTACCGAACGACAGTACACCCGAATGTTAAAAAGAAATTTTATTAAAAGGTGCAGAGCTTGTATCAGAGTTGAGGGAAGGCAGTTCGAACACTTGTTATAGTACCTAAACAGTTTTTAATAAACAGATTCGGTTTTTATTTACAAATATTATTGTTGATGTAGGTTTCAAGTATTCTGTGATTCATTATTTTGCAGTAATTAGACGTTGGTTTTCATAAGAGAAGCGTTTTTTATGATATGACTAACCCAATCAAGTAAAGAGTTACTTATCGATAACTTGGTGTTTTGGTAAAATTCGCTCTTAGTGAATACTAATAGCAATAACTTTATCTGTAAAGACGTAAACACCATGTGTTATACCAGTTTAGAATCAGTATTAGATACACTATTTTTCAACATATTGGCCACTCTGGTCTTCATACATTTTTTTTTCACCACAAGCTGTCAAAGTTGTTAAAAACTTTAAAACAAAATGTGATGTTATAAATTAAGATATGTTTAACAAGAAATTAGTGTCGCTACCATAATGCTCTAAGACACATCCGTTAGCATCACTATTAAAGAATATTTAACAGAAAACAGAACGACAAAATCTCTTTATTTGTGACCTTGGCGGTCATTACAGTGAAGCAAGGTGCTAATTATTAAGAAAATAGAAAAGTTCGATTATCTCGAAAACCATGCAACTTTTACTAAACCTGTAAGTCCTTTTTAGGGACCAGCCTGAGGTGCCCCATGGATGGGTAGAAGGTTATCCACTATTTACTGGACACCCTGTATGTGAGTTCAACAGACTATTACCTAGTGCCTCCGACGCACATATGAGTTCATACTAATTTGACATTGGTTTGTTCGCATTGGAACTAGGTAATTATTCTAACAAAAGGAATAAAACATGGTAACTAATATTTTATATTCTTTAATCACGTTGAACCTTTAATATTGATTCTAATTGTGCTTCATATACAACTAAAACTGAACTAAATCGAATACAACCTAAATCGACTAAAAAAACACCATAGACAGCTCTTAAGTTAGGTCTTCTGTCTGAATCGTAATCTTATCCTATTAAGAGTTAGATTACAGTCACCAATTGTAAATTTCTGTGGAAAGTTATTAGTCTGTATAACCTTTTTAGTTACATAATAACTAGGTAACTTAAAAACTAAATATTAAAACTCATAGGTATGCATTTATTGAAGTAATTTTCATTATATTTTAGCTGTCCTAGATTTTAGAAACTAATAAAGTCCTTAATATTACTGGATAACTTTTAAAATTATGTAAGTACGAGTATATCAGACAATGTGATAGATAGGTATACTTTTTAGATGTGAATTAATTTGAAATGTTGTCATGCTGGCTAAACAGAGTTAGACGCGGCGACAGTTGGAGGTAGAACAACAGCTGTTTCACGAAGCAACACCACACAAAGCGGCAGCGAATGGGTAAACACTGTGTAATGTTGCCAACATTCTTTTAACAGTGGTTGTGTTTTATCCAACGTAATTTCGCCAAACTCTACATGTCTTTTCCAAGCTGCTCGACTGCTTACGTCACCGTAACTGCGTTCTCTCTGCGTTCATTTTTCCCTCTGTCCTCAAAATGTTCGGCTTTGCTGTAAATTTATATTTTCCATGTTATTAACAATAGTTATACGGTGTGTTTTTGGCTTTTCCCAAAATGCCTGACAGAATTATTGAATACCACATAACACTTTAAACCAGAAACCTACCCTAAACACCAGATTCAAAATCAATATTTGGTAAATTATAATGAACGACACCAAATTTTTAAAAACCTTTGCTGTGACATTCTTCTAGGTAGGGTACGGGCACCAAAAGATTAACGACACCCAAACTGTGGACAGCAACTCTTTGCCTACGCCACCATTCGATCTTAACATATTAGTATTACTTATGTTCTCTTTGCCCGTGATCGGTCGTCTTTTTGGAGCTTCCTGCCGAAAACGTCGAAATTGGGAAATATATGTATAAGGTCAGTGTACTCCAAATTTAAGCTTTTAATTACGTATAAAATTCAATAATTGACAGTCTAAGAAGAATTTGCTTCGTATGTATTCTTGATTAATCACTCTTTTATTAGATTTATACGATATTTCATATTTGTTTTGTTATTTAACGAGAAATATTCTATTCAAGTAATGGTTCCAAAATTGTGTAGGTACCTAAGTCAATACTTGAACGGTGTTCAGCTGCTAGGCCAGGTGTACTTTTTTTAAAGCTGTTTAATAAACCGTATATTGAAATGACAGATATAAACTTTATACTTAACTTAAAATGATCGTTAAATGCTCTTGTATTTTTAAACCAAAAGTTGAACATAACCTTTGATTTTTAACCCAATGAATTTGGAGTTTCAATTACTATAAAAACTATGATACATACATACATTAAATCACGCCTGTTTCTCAGAGGGGTAGGCAGAGACCACTTCTTTCCATTTGCTACGATCTTGACAAATTTAAATTTAATATTAATAAATAATATAAATATGGTTAAAAACTCCTCTTGCATTACATAGTATTTATTATCCTCGGTGTCTAAAATCTTTCAACTAACTAATTGTGATATTATATCATTTCGTAATATAAAAAAAACATAAAAATATACAAATATTGCTTTCTTGGGGTTGGATATGAGGCATTACACATCATTTTAGGTACCTATAGGTATTTTACAAATAATTATTCATCCGTATCATGTCTGGAGGAGTCCAAAGTTGGTATGTTTTGAAAATGATTTTTATTTTAATTTAAAACAAGTGACTGATATTGTGATGTGATATATTTTTACAATCGGCTTAGTAAACCTTTTCATTAGATACGACACATGATAGGTTTCAGAACTCAGAACGCGGGTAAGCAAACATGGAATAAACGTAAGCTACACGTAGCGTTTTGAAAGGTTTCCGTTACCGGCATAAAGAATAGCCGTTTGCAAGCGCCTCGCCGTCGGCGATGGTCTGCGGCATGGGGCGGCCCGCGGTCTCGGGGAGCGGCAGCGCCGCCAGCGCCGCCAGCGCCGCTGCGCCGCCCAGCACCAGCAGCGGCAGCGGGTGCCACACGCGCTCCTGCGAACGCACTGTCGTTAGCGCGCAGGCCCGGCGCTAGCCCGAAAGAACAACACAATCGCAGACCGTTTTATTGAGGTTACATTTGGCTCATTGTATTTTAATTTAAGTTATTTTCATGTCTCATACACTGAAAGTAAGCCATTGATCAGAAGCGAGTTGAAAGTGATACATCTCCACCCTAGGGAAAAAAGTAATAGCATGTTTACAGAAAGTACCAGGAGCGCAGCGGTAATTAGGAGGTGGGTAGCGCAACTTTGATCGCAGGCGGTGCGGCGCACCGGCGGGCGGGCGGATGCACATGATACAGCGCGGATGTCTCACACACGTCACAGCAATGTGTACTTTTCATAAATAACTCAAAAATATTATAAATAATATTTTTTTTACTTTTCTCATAATATCGAAATTAAAAGTAAAGTGTTTAGCTCGGGTGAAAGTATCAATCGCACCCTCGAACTATAGGCTACTCGCTGTCGCTCGTGCAGCCTAAATATCTCGGGCTCAATTGTGATCACTTTCATCCCTTGGTTAACAATGTACTATTTCACTTCTCATTCTCTTTAAATGTTACTTTAGTCTCTGCACATCAGGACTAAAGCTCCTTATTAATCTCTAGAGCCTATTTTTTTTTAATAAGGACTTTTGAAACCCCTAACCAACCGTCACAATGTTTGTGAATGGAAGATTATCGCCATTCAGTGATTGTGTATAGACAATTTTTAGGGCGTGGAAATGACCTCAAAATGACAACTGTGCAAAATAGTAGATTGTTCGACAAGGGACTCAAACAAACCATAATGACACGCGATGTTTAGCCACCCAAGCAGAACAAGGGTGGCTATATATAAAAAATACGATTTAATTTCGTGAAACACGATTAATGATTATGAATATGAATCTATTACTTATATTAAGGATGAATCATTTTAATATGCACGGTTCAATTTTCGTTTTAAAATAGTTTTCAAGTTTGAACCTGTTGCCAAAATATGCAGCATTTAAAGCGTCTCTTTACAAAAAGAAAACCGCGTAACAAATTTGTAATAATTTTTTTTACATTGTTATAATCAATGTTTTAATTTTGTATAGAATGTCATGTCGTTTTTCCCCCTTGCATTCAAAGTGAAAAGTAGAGTGCTTAAAGCGAGACTAAAAAACCATAATGATACTCGTTCTATAGCTACCCTCGTTCAGCTCGCGTAGCAAAACATCCCGTGTCATTATGGCTTGTTTTAGTCCCGTGTTGAACAATCTACTACCACTTTATTACCTCTGTTTACAAAACTAGGTGGTCTTTTTCAATAAAACGTGTTCCTACCCCAATTAAGGACTAAAATTAAGCAACTTTAATTTTGACAGTTTTGCTACGAAAATTAGCTATACATTAGTGAAAACTGTGTATACTGTAACCGCATCGGATCGCCTGGATAAGCTCGGAAACATTAGCAAAAGACACTTGCCAAAAATTGAGTTACCCCAAAAAATCCTTTTGTGACTCCATAATCATCCATGAATATGACGGCTCAAAGCCATAGGTGTGTGCCGGACCGAGCTGCAGCGCCCGGCCGACGGGCGAGAGTGTTACCGAGTAAACGATGAAGGGCGACAAGGCGGTGCCGGCGTAGCCGCTGACGTGTACGAGCGCCGAGCCGGAGGCGCGCACCGGTGTGGGCAGCAGCTCCGTGGACCACTGAATGGCCGCCGTGTACGACATGTTGATGAAGAACCGCGCCATGATAGCGAATGACACCTGCCATGCACCTGCATCGATAACGGAAAAATTAAAAGCAAACTTTAAAAACCCGTCCGTATTTTTTGATATTGTTATTAAACCCGTTTGTTAATGTTACTATATTCGTATATATTTAAGATAGTCACTTTAAGACCTTTCGAATGATGTCCAACTATAGTACGCTTCAGTTGGACTGACCTATTACCTACCAAGTTAATTTTTGCGTTTTTGAAGGCGGTTTTTTCATTTTATTTTAAACTTTTTAGTGATCATAATTAGCTGTTCTGTAGTCCCACTTCTTAGTTGATATGAAACTTTAAGCATTTCAAGCTCGCCGCAATCAACGTCGCGGGAAAGTCATAGTCATATTTAAACAAGTGTTCTTCGTTAGGCCCGTATTAATAAACTAATCTCAACTCTAATGCTCGTCTCGAGATGTGTCAAAAATGACAGCGTTCTATGGTTTGACGTTTACTTTGACGTATCTTGTGACGCGCATCTCAGCCAAGATGAGTTTATTAATACGGGCCTTAATCGAAACATCTTATCGCCACCCTTGATATAGGTACCTACCGTTAAAGAGTTCCGGGGCCATCGGTGGTCTTCATCATCAGTTGTGACTGCCTTCCACTTAACCTCACCAAATAATGCTTGACTTAACTAAATAATATTTGAGGAGTTCCCTCAATTCCTCGCGGATCCCCTCATCAGATTCAGATTTGGTGACATAATGGGACCACCTCGGTACACCACACATATACCCACATACACATAAATAGGTCCTCCAGAATCTCATGAAAAAAAAGCAAATTAAAATTTAGGGCTTGCAACTCCGGGGTAATAGAATTTAAGTCTTGATACTTGATTTTCCATCAGTCCAATAAAATTATGATGTGGTTGGTGGACTCAGTCCGCGTAAGTCTTTATTTCTTTTCACTTCTCATGCTCTTAAAATAATTACTTTAGTCTCTGCACATCGGGACTAAAACTCTTTATTAATCTCTAGAGACTAAAGTAATATTTGTTTAATTTATTTGTAAACTCTTAAACAGCCAATCACGGTGTTTGTGAATGGAGGATTATAGCCATTTTCAGTGATTGTGTATGGACCTTTATTTGAGCGCGGAAATAACCTCAGAATGACAACTGTGCAAAAATATAAAAAATAACGATTTAATTTCGTGAAGCACGAATAATGATTACGAACATGAATCTATTTAATTATATTAAGGATAATTCATTATAAAATATCCAATTAGTTATAAAAAAGTTTTCAAGTTTTTATCTGGTGGCTAAATATGCAAGCATTTAAAGCGTCACTTTACACAAAAAAATAATCGCGGAATAATTTTGTAAGAAACTTTGTTATAATAATATTGTAATTTTGTATATGTAGAACGTCGTTTTTTTCCTCGCATTCAAAGTGAAAAGTAGAGTGATTAACACGAGACTAAACAACCATAATGACACTCGAACTATAGCCACCCGCGCTCCGCTGGGGTGGGTAAACATTTCGTGTCATTATGGCTTGTTTTAGTCCCTAGTTGAACAATCTATAGAAATTATTCCATTTTCTAGTATAAAATTACCTATGCCGTGAAGATGGAACAAACCGCAGATGGACGGAACAAACCAATATTTATAATATAAATTAATAACGGTTAGTTACATACCTAACCCTTAACACCAACGTTGGACTTGCATTTCTTGGGGTCACTTGCACCAAAATTTGAACACTAAGATATTAACATTATTAACTCGAGTTCAAATGACAGTTTTCGTACGAATCTGACGTTTACTAACTCGAGTTAGTGTCTTAACCCAGTGTTAAATGTTTGGTGCAAGTGACCCTTAGCCCCTTATTGTTTAAGTATTAAGGTTAAATTAAAACAATCATGTGCATTATGTATGTTTATTAGGATTTAGTAGAAAATGACTTCAAAAAGTCAATGACATATGGCGACGACGCGCTGGCCTAGTGGGTAGTGACCCTGTCTACGAAGCTAGCGGTCCTGCGGACATATTTGTGTGATGAGCGCGAATATTTGTCCCTGAGTCATGGATGTTTTCTAATGTCTTTAAGCATATATTTCTCTATATAAGTATTTATATCGTTGTCTTGTACCCATAGTACAAGCCTAGAGCTTAGTTTGGGACTAGGTCAATTGATGTGAGATTGTCCCCTTGTATTTATTTAATATTTTTCTATCGTTGCTTAGCTAACAATTTTGAACTTTCTATTATATTAACTCTTAATTCATGTTCAATCCTTGATTTACGCGGTTTTGTTGGCTAAGCGACTATTTGCACTTTAATGTGAACCAATTTCGCATTCTGAGGAAATGTGCGGTTTTTTTTTCTCATGAAAACATCATGAAGGCCACACATACGGTGGCAATAAATAATCCTGGAATTAAATGGCACCTCGTTATAAAGGTTTCTCAATGGACTTTTACGTTTCAGACATAAGTAATGGACAAAATGGAGTTATAAGTAAAGTTCCTGCAAATATACAAAGGATCTTAAAGTATCAATATTATTTAGCTTCATTTAGTAGTCTATTAAAAACACGACACTAAACCAAGTATTGTGTTTGATTTACATCTTCTTGCTCACAATTTTTACAGTAGGTACACATGATAAACGATATTTTTCGTCTGAGATCGAAGGGCTTTAAGGGCATTTTCCTGATAACTAGCTAACTCTAACTCTGACAAGCCATATGAAAATCGATTTATTTTTAAAGTCTGGGCAGCGTAACTTGTCACAAGCAATGTAAAGCAAACCTCGTTTTGGTAACCCTAAATCAGATCGGCATGCAGCAATGTAAGTAAATAAAATAAAATTGTAGCAACATTTTTATTCTGTTTGTTTTTGTTCGGAATTTTATGAATAAAATGTTTTATCATGCCCAAAATACTCAAAGGCAGTGCGAGGGAAATCTTGCACACGATGATCAATAAGTATGTATATGTATGTATGTAAACACTTTATTGTACAAACAAGAGATAAGAATTATAAAATAAACAAAAAATATAACAACGATGTACAAAGGCGAACTTATCCCTTTAAGGGATCTCTTCCAGTTAACCTTTGAGCGATTGAGAAATAATTAATTTACAACGAATTAATGTATAAGTAAGTATCATGTGAAAAGTGAAATTGAATCTGAATTTCAGTTGAAAACGCAATACTTAGATACGATCATCGCACAGACCAAGGTCTGTGGATCATCGCATCTGCAGGTAGGTTCTTTAGCAAATTGGTTTTGATAGGTACTTTGATTGATAAGTGATAAGTATCGATCGATACAATTTTTTTACATTACATTATTTTTTGAAGTACCGTGTGTGTCATATTTTACGTGTTTGTTTCAGCTAACTTAGAAAATAGCAAAGTGATCAGAGCAGCAGTTGGAAAACTTGAAGAAATTGAGGAAAAAAAAAGTATTGCACTCCCAATCAAAATATATGGAAACAATTTCATCCATGACAGGTTCGTGTTGCTATTGATTAACTAAAATATTACATCAGCATATCAGCTCCAGTACTAAACTACTTTTGTCGTGATATTTATAGATAAATTGCGGATCATAACCAGTCTGGGTGCATTATCCATATAATATAAGAATCTATCTTTATTTATTTCTTTCTTTTATTATAATATAGTGTAATAATATCCCCATAATTTATTTTTCTCTTTTCAGATGTATCTGTTAGGACTTGGAACAGATTAAAATAGAAGGGTCTCTAAATGGAGGCGTCTGGAATACACCTGGTAAAAAAGGGCTCGTATATTTATCTGCATTGTTCAGTGTGGCCAAAACTGCCACTTGAAAATGAAAAGCATCATAAGTGCAAACAACTTTTACACTTAAGTATTCTTTAAGTCAAATGCAATAAGGTTTATTGTTAAACAAAGACCCAAAGATCTTGGTCACTTTGTATTTAAATGAACGGTGAAGTTCGCATCGATGCTTAGAACGACGACCACAATTTGATACTTGTTTAACAATAAACCTTATTGCATTTGACTTAAAGAATACTTTAGTGTAAAAGTTGTTTGCACTTATGATGCTTTTCATTTTCAAGTGGCAGTTTTGGCCACACTGAACAATGCAGATAATGGGTATTGTCTGTCAGGTACAAAGCTAAGTGGATTCGCTCTCGAAAAAGAATATGTACTATAAAACGCAGTCGACTGCATCAAACGTTGACGATTTTGACATTTCTGCTATCAGAAACAAAATCAACGAGTTCTACACAGTAAGAAAACAGGTTCCTACACTGAGAACATCAAGCAATTAGATTTGTGAAATGCCGAGAAACTTTAAGGCAAATACTGCTAAAAAATGTAAGTATTTGTATTTAAAACCAATCAAAATGAAAGGTGAACACTTATTGAGCGATTTAAAATATCAGCATGGAGGCAGACAGAGGATTGGAAGAAATGAACAGACCATGTTCTGAAAGTTGAAGAGCAATATAGAGTAAAAGACATAAAAGACAATATATTGGAGAATGAGTCAGAGCTATTCATTATTAATATATGTAATGAAAGCGATAGTGGTATGATGGCACAGTTTTCATGAAGACATTGAATACTCGGAATCTGACCTAGAATAAGTAAAAGTATTTTAAACTGAGGTGTTTTTTTCTTGGCCTTAAACATTACGGTATTGTGATTTGTTTGTCCTAACATAACTATCCACTTTTTTATACACCTAGAGTTCTATAGGTACAGGGTGGAAAAAAGGAACGCCACATGGACGGCAACTACTTTAAATTAAATACGATAATACAGTATTATTTGTTTTCAAAAATAAAAGTAGGTAATATTTAAGATAGTTACCATCCATGTAGCGTTCCTTTTTTCCACCCTGTATGTATAGTATGGCGGAGTTGGTCCTTACGTTGGGGCATTGACTGCACAGGAAACAAGAAATTACCGCATGTCAAATGTGGATAAAGAGTCCGTCACTCTCGTACTTATTTACGTGTCAGAAGGTGACGAATGCCTTATCCAAACTTTGTCACGCGATAAACTCAGCCATATTAGGGCCCCTGTTCTTTGATCAGTAGTTAAACTAATTGTTAAAAATCGCAACTATGGTGAAATCTCAAGGAAATGTGTCAAATTTTCGATTTCTTTATCAAATTTTAACAATTAGTTGAATTAACTATTGATCAAACAACATGCCCTAAAAATTTAACGTTACGGTCAATCTCGCACAAGTTTTACGAGAGTGAATAATCATAGCGTATAAAAAGAATATATAGCCGCAGTGTGTCACATTTATTTATTTATATATTTCTTATCGTAATAACTGTAATAAGAAATATATAAATAATTAAATGTGACACAATTTTCAATGTCGTAATCAAAGCACTCAGAAACATGTGCAAGTTTGACCGCTTATCTGAAAAGAAAAATTTACTACTAAAAATTATAACAAGTATCTAATTTATTTATTCCATTAATTCACAGGGTTACCAGTGCAAAACGTCATTGTGTCCGGTTTTCTTTTGGCTAAAAAATGGGTTGCCAATCCTATTTTTTTACAATTTTGCCTCTATATTCCATTGCCAACTTAAAGGTATTGGCCAGACTCTAATTTTAAAATGTTCATGAGATTCTGTTAGACCTTTACATACATACATGCATACCCACATACACACATATACATACATGTATACAAAAACACATACATACATACACACATATATACATACTTACATACTAATTATCTAGGTAATATTAATCATTATTCAAACAGTTAAAGATGGCTGACTGAGTATTACGAATGATTGATTAGATGAGCATTAAGGTGGATTCACGTTAAACCATGCGGAAGCCGGGCCCGGCCCAGCACGGGGCAACGGGAATCCACCTTTATGCGTGACCGCTGGCTAATACAGTATTTAAGTAAGTGACCGCGATGAACGACTTGTTGGCTTTCGTACCACCAATAATACATTTATTTGCTCTTAAATACAATAAAATGTTATTGCCGGTGCGGCCTACCTTACTTACTGAATAAAAGAATTTTATCTTTTTTTTCACACACACATGCGCGCTTATCGGTAGATATACGTCACTACTACAACCAGTGCCAAACATACTTCATGAAACCGAATATCTGTACTCGGGGTGGACGTTATAAATGTAGTTACCCATAGGAACGAAGGCCGCAATAAAGATCAGAACGGCAGCTAAAGCCACCGGTGCCACAGTCAAATTCCGCCGTCCCAATCTAAAAACGTAAAGCGTGAATTATAATCGTAACCTATAATATTTATGTGGGTCATCTGAGATTTTAAAAAGTAATGAGACTAATGAGTGATAATGATAATCGTAGGTAATAAATACATGTTTCGAGATAGGCACCTGTCGAGCAGAAGCGCAAGGAGGGTGACGGAGGGTATCTCGGTGGCGGAGGCCAGGGTGAAGGTGAGGAAGAAGTCGAGCCCCAGCGACTCGGAGAGGCGCACCAGGCCGTCGAACACCACGGCGCAGCTGGCGTACACCACCACCATGCACGCCAGAACCCTGCGCAGCGGTGCGCTCCTCAGCAGGCCGCTCACGGAATGCTCCTCATTTCTATTTTGTCGTGAGGCTATCTAATACAAAAACATAGATTGTAAGCTTTTAGGGTTACGTTACGTTACGTATGTAGGTAGTAAGCAGAGAGAAGTGAAGATAGTTTTAACCCGACTGCCCGAGTCTTGGATGTTTTCTATGTATTTTTCTGCATGTAAGTATTTAAGTACCGTCATCTGGAATAGAATATAGAAGAATAGGAATAATTTATCCAGTGC
Source organism: Acleris laterana (assembly GCA_963966035.1). Taxonomy (NCBI): domain Eukaryota; kingdom Metazoa; phylum Arthropoda; class Insecta; order Lepidoptera; family Tortricidae; genus Acleris; species Acleris laterana. The sequence continues at coordinate 46,407,251 of OZ014438.1, forward strand.
TTAGAGAAACATATTTTAATAAAAGTAATTGAACATAGAAACACCAGTAAATAAACAAATGAAACCAGTGAATGAACAATGTTTAATTGTTGATTATGTTTTATCCTTCTTTTAAATTGATTTATAAAAATGTTATTTTACTACTTAGTGTTGATTGACGTGCAACTTTCCCGCCTGAAAACGCTGTAGGTAGGTATAATAGCGCCGGATTCAAGGTAAAACCAATTAACTGCCAAAATTGTACTTTTGAGTTACCTACAGTGTTTTAAAAGTTTGATTTTTTATAATAATTAAACTAATAGAGATAAGTCCAATAGACTTCGTGTTACTGAATTAATATATTGTCGTTTTATAATAGATTATAAATTAGTGTACAATTAACTAATAGAAGTCAATAAAAAAGACGTTTTTCCGCGCAGGTCCCTCATTTTAGTTGGTTTTTTACCTTCTTAAATGAAAAAGGTAATAACTTCAAAATAAAGAGTACAACAGCAAATTGAGTAAATAGATTTGCTGGTTTGGTTCTTATGTCATGGCTAACAGATACTGATATTAAAAGACTTTTAAGTTTCAGAGTTATCTTCATATAACCAAAATTTTAGTTGATTTTACCTTACTATTCATAATATGAAGAAAACGAACTAACTCAAACATTTTAGTAAGAAAACGAGAAAAAAATTCAAAGTTGTAGTTTTTAATTTATAGTAGAATAGTTAACAACGAAAACAATTCATATATTAGAATAAATCCAAATACTCTTTACCTTTACCCGACTGCAGCAAACCCGAGAATAGTTATTTGTTCAACAAGAGAGCAAAGTTGGTTTTTGCTGCGAGTGATGATTTTGAATCCCGAGTAAGCGAAGGATTCTATTATTGAATCACGAGCGTAGCGAGTGATTCTAGGTTAGAATCCTGAGCGTAGCGAGGGATTCAAAGATACGAGACGTAAAAAACTTTGGTCTCGTGTGAAACATACAACTTTTCACCTCAGCAGCGAGAACAACACAGCGTGAAGCTGGTAGGGCCAACGCAGGTCTTCCGTTGTGACCATTTGGTGAATACACGACTAAATAACGACACGATCGTATATATGCATCAATCACAAGCATTTATGCAAAATACTAATAAAATAAAAAGTGGGAAAAATAAACATGAAACAGATAAAACCTGTCACTCGACTTGATAATGCCGTAGTGCAAACACAACTTTATACAGCTTTATGTAGTCTGTGGCTTTAAAAAAACCTAACTAGGCCTTGTCTATGGCTATTTTGGCTATGGCGGACAAATTAACAAAAATTACATCGTCATTTACATTAAGTACATTACATTACAATAATCCCGCTATTTTTGAAATGCGTTCTGAAACTGCCCCCGCGGTTTATGTCACGAAATTAAAGATTGTTAAAACGATAACAAAATTATGTAGATACATGATAAACTTCTTATTTTTCATTAATTTTGTCTTCAAAACATTAAATAAAAAAAATTATTGTACCTACTGTATAAAATAGTTATAATAAACACATTTCAAGCTTTAACAGATACTTTTATTTGCAATTTTACGGTTATGTGTGCATCCGAACGTGCGTTTCTTTTTGGGCCTACTATGTGTGGAATTTGAAAATCGAACTTCGAATCAAGTTGTTTCTATCTCTCGCTTTTTTCCTATCGAAGTGAAAGTGACAGAACAAAGTGAAGTTCAATTTTTTCGAATGTTGTGAGTAGCCCCCGCACTGCTCACGGCATTTAAAAAAAATAATTAAAAAGCTACTTTGCCTCTCGCTCGCAGCAAAATTGAATTTTGCTCACTGTTTTTAAGCAGCAAAACCTGCTTGTTTGAGCTGCTGAGGTGAAAAGATATTTAGTACATTTTGATGCAAGTGCGCATTTTACATACAACACACACTAAGTACCCCTTTTTTTTAGCTCTCCGCAGGATATTGTTTAAAATAGTTATTTTCACCTCAGCAGCTCAAACAAGCAGGTTTTGCTGCTTAAAAACAGTGAGCAAAATTCAATTTTGCTGCGAGCGAGAGGCAAAGTAGCTTTTTAATAAAAAAAATTAAATGCCGTGAGCAGTGCTGGGGCTACTCACAACATTCGAAAAAATTGAACTTCACTTTGTTCTGTCACTTTCACTTCGATAGGAAAAAAGCGAGAGATAGAAACAACTTGATTCGAAGTTCGATTTTCAAATTCCACACATAGTAGGCCCAAAAAGAAACGCACGTTCGGATGCACACATAACCGTAAAATTGCAAATAAAACTATCTGTTAAACTTTGAAATGTGTTTATTATAACTATTTTATACAGTAGGTACAATCATTCTTTTTATTTAATGTTTTGAAGACAAAATTAATGAAAAATAAGAAGTTATGTATCTACATAATTTTGTTATCGTTTTAACAATCTTTAATTTCGTGACATAAACCGCAGGGGCAGTTTCAGAACGCATTTCAAAAATAGCGGGATTATTGTACTTAAAAAAAAAAAGTAATGTAATGTAAATGACGATGTAATTTTTGTTAATTTGTCCGCCATAGCCAATAGCCATAGACAAGGCCTAGTTAGGTTTTTTTTAAAGCCACAGACTACATAAAGCTGTATAAAGTTGTGTTTGCACTACGGCATTATCAAGTTGAGTGACAGGTTTTATCTGTTTCATGTTTATTTTTTCCACTTTTTATTTTATTAGTATTTTGCAAAAATCCTTGTGATTGATGCATATGCGATCGTGTCGTTATTTAGTCGTGTATTCACCAAATGGTCACAACGGAAGACCTGCGTTGGCCCTACCAGCTTCACGCTGTGTTGTTCTCGCTGCTGAGGTGAAAAGTTGTATGTCTCACACGAGACCAAAGTTTTTTACGTCTCGTATCTTTGAATCCCTCGCTACGCTCAGAATCCTAACCTAGAATCACTCGCTACGCTCGTGATTCAATAATAGAATCCTTCGCTTACTCGGGATTCAAAATCATCACTCGCAGCAAAAACCAACTTTGCTCTCTTGTTGAACAAATAACTATTGTTCATATTTATTTATTATTACTTTTATTATATCCAACTATTATCGAAATTAGATAACGTAGCGTAGGTAACAGAAAAGTAACAAAAAACATTTTTTTTTAAGTACCTAAGTACAATAATCCCGCTATTTTTGAAATGCGTTCTGAAACTGCCCCCGCGGTTTATGTCACGAAATTAAAGATTGTTAAAACGATAACAAAATTATGTAGATAGATGATAAACGTCTTATTTTTCATTAATATTGTCTTCAAAACATTAAATAAAAAATGATTGTACCTACTGTATAAAATAGTTATAATAAACACATTTCAAACTTTAACAGATAGTTTTATTTGCAATTTTACGGTTATGTGTGAAAGTGACAGAACCAAGTGAAGTTAAATTTTTTCGAATGTTGTGAGTAGCCCCAGCACTGCTCACGGCATTTAAAAAAAATAATTAAAAAGCTACTTTGCCTCTAGCTCGCAGCAAAATTGAATTTTGCTCACTGTTTTTAAGCAGCAAAACCTGCTTGTTTGAGCTGCTGAGGTGAAATAGTTATTTGTTCAACAAGAGAGCAAAGTTGGTTTTTGCTGCGAGTGATGATTTTGAATCCCGAGTAAGCGAAGGATTCTATTATTGAATCACGAGCGTAGCGAGTGATTCTAGGTTAGAATCCTGAGCGTAGCGAGGGATTCAAAGATACGAGACGTAAAAAACTTTGGTCTCGTGTGAGACATACAACTTTTCACCTCAGCAGCGAGAACAACACAGCGTGAAGCTGGTAGGGCCAACGCAGGTCTTCCGTTGTGACCATTTGGTGAATACACGACTAAATAACGACACGATCGCATATGCATCAATCACAAGCATTTTTGCAAAATACTAATAAAATAAAAAGTGGAAAAAATAAACATGAAACAGATAAAACCTGTCACTCAACTTGATAATGCCGTAGTGCAAACACAACTTTATACAGCTTTATGTAGTCTGTGGCTTTAAAAAAAACCTAACTAGGCCTTGTCTATGGCTATTGGCTATGGCGGACAAATTAACAAAAATTACATCGTCATTTACATTACATTACTTTTTTTTTTTAAGTACAATAATCCCGCTATTTTTGAAATGCGTTCTGAAACTGCCCCCGCGGTTTATGTCACGAAATTATAAGATTGTTAAAACGATAAAAAAATTATGTAGATACATAACTTCTTATTTTTCATTAATTTTGTCTTCAAAACATTAAATAAAAAAAATGATTGTACCTACTGTATAAAATAGTTATAATAAACACATTTCAAAGTTTAACAGATAGTTTTATTTGCAATTTTACGGTTATGTGTGCATCCGAACGTGCGTTTCTTTTTGGGCCTACTATGTGTGGAATTTGAAAATCGAACTTCGAATCAAGTTGTTTCTATCTCTCGCTTTTTTCCTATCGAAGTGAAAGTGACAGAACAAAGTGAAGTTCAATTTTTTCGAATGTTGTGAGTAGCCCCAGCACTGCTCACGGCATTTAAAAAAAATAATTAAAAAGCTACTTTGCCTCTCGCTCGCAGCAAAATTGAATTTTGCTCACTGTTTTTAAGCAGCAAAACCTGCTTGTTTGAGCTGCTGAGGTGAAAAAGAATTTAAGTAAGTACTTAGAGGAAATTATAGGGTAAAGTGAAATGGATGGACCCAAATAAGTACATTCACTGAAACTTGGACTAGACGCATAAACTTTATTAAGTTTACAACCTCGAATGAGACCTACTTGAATCAAGTATATCCCCGGTAAGTCTTGTTATATTTGTAATACTTGGATGTTGACAAGCTGTCATATCTTAAGGTTTCTTTGAGAGGCGATGCAAAGAAAGCTATTGATGGACTGGAGACAACAAATAGGAACTACATATAAGATAGCATTGGATACTCTGAAAGAGAGGTATGGAAAAACTTCTTATCTCATTGATGCCCACTATTCAACACTTTACAAAATTAATACGGCTGTTAATACTGCTGCGGACTGCCGGCAGATTCTTAACGAAATAGAGAGACATCTCAGAATATTAGAATCACTCGGAGAGGATATCAACCATAACCATCTTCGCTTCCTAATTATGGAAAAGTTTCCCACAGAATTAATTTATGAGATTAAATTAAAAGCAAATACAGAGTTAATTCAAGAGTTAAGAAGCCAGTTGGAAAAAACAATTACTTACCTACTGCACGGGAAGATGCTGAAAGAATATCACAAAATAAAAGTTCGAACGATATAGGAAGCTGCACTGTGGAAGCTCTTCACACGCAGGCAAAGCAAATGAAGTTTAGACATAGACATGCCAATCAAGGAGATAGGTTTAATAGAAGAAATAATACTCAGAGTAGAAGAGAGAATACCTTTCCACTTAAAAGAAAGGTTGAAGAAATTCAGTATGAAACAAAAGAAGACCCTTATTCTCAGGAGGAGGAGATTACAAGTATTGCTTATATTTTCTGCAAAGGTGCACATTACAATGATTCATGTAACAAATTTAAGACAGTTTGTGATAGGAAGTTTAAATTGAAGAACCACTGTTTTAGTTGTTTCCAAGAAGGCCATACTGTAAGAAATACAATTTATAATAAAGAGTGCCCTCATTGTAAATTGGTTTGCCCTCAATTTTTTTAAATGTTCACGGATGATAGTACAAAGACAGTTCCACTAACTCCAAATATTATTACTGCAATAAGACCAACTATCCTACCAGCAGCCATAGTGTACACTAGTAGATTAGGAGATATATCAAAATTAAATGTCGGATATTACTTGATTCAGGTTCACAAAAATCTTATATTACTTGGAAAGTTGTAAAGGCTTAAAGCTGCTTATTGAGGAATAAAGAATATTAAAACTCTTCATTGGCTCACAAAAATCCGCAAAAGACACAGTCCTGTTATTAAATTGCAAATGCGAACACAGCCTGGTACTTAATGTAGTTATTATTCAAGATAAGATAATATATATTTGCAGAAAAGGGGTTAGTTACATATCTTTCATTCCATCTTTTTCAGTCTTCAGACAGCATGCAAATGTATAAGTAGTAAGTATAAGTAGGTAGGAAGGATTTCAGATATATTACAAAGATAATTATTATGCTAAATTAAATAGTACCAAATGTTTATTATGTATTTATATGGCTAAAACAGTAAAAATAACAATTTCCATAATAGTAATCAATCATTTCTAATTTTCTATATTCATGTCATGCTATGCCTATAATTTACAAATTTTGTAAACTGCGTTGAATTTATTTCACAAGGAGGCATACCGCATCCAGAACTTTGCAATGTGGAAAACTTATTAGTTGGATCACTGAAAGATCAGTTAAACATACTCATAGAAAATGACTTTTACTTCTCCAACATCTATGAAGATAAGATAAGTTAGGCGAAAACTTATTTCTGGTTAATAAGTACAGCGTTGGATGGAAATTTGTATAAGTGGCCAAATACATCTTAGGTAAGAGATACCTATTCTTTTCCGACTGGGGAGGGTCTTACGAACGAGTTAACGTAGAGCCAATAGAAGTAGATAACTTGGATAAGGATGATAGTGTAACGGGTATAGACGAAATTAGACAAAGACTTAGCAAGCAGATTAACGCTGCACAGGACAATAAAATTCAAGAAATAAAGAAACTTCCGACTGAATACTTTCCTCTTGAAGTAGAAAGAAGAGTAACAAGTTTAAGTCGAAATTTGAGAATATTCAAAGATAAAGATAATGTTCTACGATTACTTACTTAGGACCACTCATAATTAAAAACAGAAGTGGTTGTTGTAAAAGATGGATATGTTTTTATATATGTTTAGCTGTAAGAGCAGTGAAGCCTGAGCCTTGAAGTAGGTTAATGTTCTGACTACTGACGAAGGATTACTGGCATTAAGAAGAATAGTATCCAGTCGAGGCGTACCAGATCTAATCACATCAGACAATGCTACACACTTCAAATTGATGACAGAAATATTAGAAAAACAGTATTGTGTTGATAAGGAAATACACTGGAGATTCATACCACAATTGGCACCTTGGTATGGAGGATTTTACGAAAGATTAATAGGGATAGTTAAGAACTGCATGAAAAGAAACTTGCAGAAGCATCTGATGAAGGATACGCAACTAAGTAGTTACCGTAGTCAAGGAAATTGAAGCCGTTATCAATACTCGACCTCTTACGTTTTGATAATGAACTCGATCACGTGTTGAAACCTTCAGATTCCCTTACCATAGGGAAATGCATTACACTAGAAATGTCGACAAAATTCCTTTAGGAACTCATTCTACCGCGACTAACAATGATCTTGTCAAGCGCTGGAAAAGAGCTGGAATCGCTGAAGACCTGTACGAAGACGAAATTATCCAAACACACGACGACATCGAAAATATAAAGGAAAGTTTATCTGTAACTTAGGGTCCTGAGGAAACTAACCAACAAGCTAAGTCCTACCTACCTCCTAAATACCTACTTCTTCAGAGCCTAAGTCAAATACTTCATCTGAGCTTAAGTCAAATACTACATCTGAGTCATTAGAACATTATCAAAAATGGACAAGTATCCGGAGTGCACTTCTTCAGCCCTTCGTGGGGAGTGTCGCGACGAACGCGAAACGATGCGAAATGACACGATACGACACAGCTAGTCTGACAGGTAATTTAAACGCTGGCAGCTTTAATGATTCCGTATTGTCTGTGGTGAGCGCCTTTTGTAACTTTCATTTCGAATTGGAGGGAATAAGTAAAACCATTTAAAGTGGTGTGAATAGTGTGTACGTAGTATCCTGTGTTTCATTAACCAGAGGATAATGAAAGCTAAGTATCTAAGTATCTACTTAGTGCCTAACTGGCTAGGAATCTAAGTATAGTCACGAACCGGGATTGTAGAGCCACTTGCCATTGTTCGTAATTTAGCCGTGTATTCAATAACCGATGTTACCGACTGGCTGACAGCTATTCGATTTGCACGGCCAAATTAGAAACATGGGTAAGTGGCTCAACAATGCCGGTTCGCGACTGTAGGTACCTAGCCTAAGTCCCTAAGAATTGAAAGTATATGGCTTAGAGATCTGGACTGTGTTGCTGTTCAGGTGCCTTAGTGTATAAGCATAATATATGTGTTTACAAGAGATACCCCTATGTGTATAGGGAAGATCCTTTTTATGTGGATGTGAGATACCTCTATTAGATAGAGAAGATCCCGTGGAGTGGATATGAGATACCTCTATGTACATAGAGAAGATCCTTTTTAAGTGGATGTGAGAAAATGGTTACTCCTAGTAATAGGAAAGATCCTTTTTATGTGGATGTGAGAATATGGTTACTCCTAGTAATAGGAAAGATCATTTTTATGTGGATGTGAGAATATGGTTACTCCTCGTAATAGGAAAGATCCTTTTTATGTGGATGTAAGATACCTCTACTTGATAGAGAAGATCCGGTTGTGTGGATATGGTTACTCCTAATAATAGGAAAGATCCTTTTTATGTGGATGTAAAATTCCTCTACTTGATAGAGAAGATCCGGTTGTGTGGATATGGTTACTCCTAGTAATAGGAAAGATCCTTTTTATGTGGATGTGAGAATATGGTTACTCCTAGTAATAGGAAAGATCCTTTTTATGTGGATGTGAGAATATGGTTACTCCTAGTAATAGTAAAGATCCTTTTTATGTGGATGTAAGATACCTCTAGTTGATAGAGAAGATCCGGTTGTGTGGATATGGTTACTCCTTGTAATAGGAAATATCCTTTTTATGTGGATGTGAGAATATGGTTACTCCTAGTAATAGGAAAGATCCCCGTGGATGTGATTCCCCCTAGTTAGTAGGGAACCTATATGAAAGGATGTGAATGTCTCGGGCAGATAACTGCATATTTATTTTATATGAATAATTCATAATAATGACGTTGATAATATATAGTATAGGGCGGCTAGGTGCGTGGGACACTGAGTATCAGGGTCATGGTACTTTACCTTCAACAGGAGGTGACAGACTCCTGGCAGATTCATAACAAAGAGCGAAGCAGATGTAAAGAGAGAGAGTAAACGGCGGTAGGAGCGAAGGGAGTGACAATAAAGGGATAATAGGTAGGTACGTTATATTGATATTATTAGACAAATCGCGACGCCTCTATTTAACACCCAATTATTATTTCAAGAGAACTGAGAATAGCATGAAGTATATAAACATAGTTTATATAAAGGTTGTAATGTCACAACCATGGCAAAACATATATAAGAGGCATCGCGACACAGCGGTAAGCGACTTTGTTTTATACTAGGTACATGTAGTGATATAAAAGAAGATATCCTGATCCTGACTGACTGACTCATCCAAGCCCAGCCCTTAGTCCAATTTACTTAAAACTTGGTAGAAATGCTGTTCAATGCAAATAATGAGACACGTATTTCAATGATTACTAAAATTCAACCCTAGAAGGATAAAGGGGGGTTGCAAAGTTTGTATAGAAAAAAAGATTTTATTATCAAATTTACTTAAAACTTGGTAGAAATTTGCTGCAATGCAAATAATGAGACACGTATTTCACCGATAATTAAAATTCAACCCCTAGAGGGTTGGAAGGGGATATGACAGTTTATATAGAAAAAATATTTTTATGATCAAATTTACTTGAAACTTGGTAGAAATGGTCTTCAATGCAAATAATGAGACATGTATTTCATCGATAACTAAAATTCAATCTCTTGGGGGATAAAAGGGGGTTGCAAAGTTTCTATATAAGAAAAAATACTTTTATGGTTTGATTTACTTGATACCTTAAAGTATTTAAATGGAAATATACACATAAAAAATATTACTTTCGGCGATTCAGGAAAAACTACCTCTGAGGTGGTAAAATGGGCGGTAGAAATTTTTATGTTATAATTATAGTTTTGAAGTGAGAAACTTGGAAAATGTAATTAGTATTATTTATTTATTTAATGGCGTCTACATAATAACGTAATTTTGCCAATGTCAAGTATATATAAGCAAGGTTATACGGTGAATCCTATCCTGTCGTCGAAGTCTTCCAGTCATAGTCGTTATGACCCTTGAAGATGGCGGGCATCCACTCCAATGGCTTGGTGTGATCTTGACCTCCAACTCATTTGAAACCATCTTTTAACTGTTATTTTATTTAATGCAAGTTCTTCATCAATGTTACAAGTTGTCCCACGAAACTGCACTGGATTTCCGAACCAAAATGTTTTCAGAATGACAGCCAGCCATAGACCCCTTGGAAAATGTTTTAAAGGCTGTAATTAATTCTACTGTAATTATAAATAAAATAATATGGCTTTCGGCAATTTTGGAAAACACTTACGGGTAAATTGGCGGTAGAAGTTTTTATGGAATTTTGGTAATTTGTGAAGGAAAAAATGTGGAAATGTATAACTTAGACTATATTTTATAATTAGATTTTTTTACTTTCGGCTATAAAGGATAAACTGTCTCAAATGGGGGGTAGAAGTTTGTGTGAGATTTTGGTATTTTTGATGTGAGAAATTTGAAAATTGGTATTGTTTATTACTTTAAAATAGGTAAAACTCTTGCCGATTTTGGAAAAACTACAGTGATAAGATGGGATGTAGAAGTTATTAAGTGAGTTCGGTTATTAAGTATAAATTATATATTTAAGTCAGAAACGTAAAATGGTGTCAGTATAAATAGGAAAAAAATTCTTTCGGAGTCTTAGTAATAAATATCCCTGTAAATGGCGGTAGTTAATTGGCAGTAGACGTTTGTACGGAATTTTGATTATTTTTGAAGCGATAAATATGAAATTGTAAATTTATCAGGAGTTGAAATGAAGTTTGTAAGAGAGTTCGGTCATTTTTAAAAATTGTGTACGTCGTTATTCAGTATATAAATAAAAAAATACCAACGACTAATTCGGAAAAGGGGGTGATATGGGGGTAGAGATTGTATTGGAATTAGGGTATTTTTGAAGTGAAAAATGTGGCCTACCATTTACCTTTAAATAAAAATCATGACTGAGCGAGTTAGATACATAAAACTCGGTATCAATACCATAATAAATTAAATAAAAATCAGTTAAAAAAAAACAAGCTCTTGACAGTATGGAATGTGGGGGAAAGTTTGTATGTGAGTTTTTTTTTGTCAGGTACATGAATGATATCATCTAAAAAAGTGCAACCTTCAGTGTTTTTTAATCATTTGCACCCTAAAGGAAAAGTTAATCTAGAGCAAACCCATATAACTAAAAAAATACTAAAGGGGAAACCTTGGGATCTAAGACTGCTGACTGTAAAGTTTGTATCGAAAATAAGTAAGTAATTTTAAAAGTTACGTAAGTACTTGCAGTATAATTATGAAAATGGGTATTGAGACTACTTACATAAACAAAATATTCAGCGGTGGTGTTTTTCGAAAATCTGCTAAGTAACGGTTGAGTAATTTTTTGTATATAAATTAAGTAATTAGGTGACTAAATTATATGTATCTATTTAATCTAGGGTTGTGTTTTTATACCTGTAATGGTGAAGGAATGAAAAATGGAATGGAAGGACTGAATTGATTTTGTATTGCAATTTTGTTGTTTTAAAGGTTAAAGCCATGAAATTAAAGTTTTTTAGGTGGACCGCTTACGTAAAATTCACTTTCTAGACTTTTGAAAAAAAAACCTATGAAGGTGATGTAAACTATATCTGTACTTTTAACGGAAGTTCTGATTCTCCGCAGACGAAGTCGTGGGCGGAAAGCTAGTGACTTAGAGAAGAATAACCGAAATGATTTGGGTTGTTTTACCAAACCATGTACTTTTACGTTGTAAAATAACCGTTCGACTTACAATAAAATCTTCCATCACTTCTTGAGGGATCTTAGTGCGATTAATTTTTTCAAATCTCCTGAACACTTCCACAGCCTGGTTGGTGCGCCCTCTGGATATAAGCCACCTGCGGACATGGAACATAGGTATTTACTACCGGCTGACCGACAGACGTTGTCCTGACCAATCCTATTGTTTGTTATCGTTTTTTTAACGTTCCGGTATGTCTTATTAATTTGATAGTAAAGGCGGCCGTATCGTAAGTTAACGATTCTTATTTGTGTATAGCTTGTAAAGAAGAGGAATAGAGGCCCTGGCCCGTATATTACAGGCCTGCCAGATACCCACAGGGGACGTGTGACAAATTCCGGATAAGTACCTGCATCGCGTAGCTTACATGATTATAAGCCGGATAAATGTAGATTTAGTCAACTTTACCTACTTAGTACTTAGGTTCTCAGTAGTTTATTTTTTGATCTTCTTTTTTCCAAATCAAATAATTAATAGAATTAAAAATACCTAACGCTTTCGGGCACAACTAATGGAACAACGACCACCAATAGCATCGGCAGGGAGGTCGCCCAGACGAGCGCGCGCCAGTCGGCCAGCCACAGCGCCAGCCAGGGCAGCGCCAGGCAGCCGCCGCCGAAGAACAGCGCGATCGACATGTTGGCCGCCACCGTGCGGTAGCGCGGCCCGATGTATTCCAATACTGTTTACGATAATTTAACTTTTCGTAATGCTAATTTTTCTAGAATCAGTAAGTAATTAAGTTGAGGTTCATGAATTAAACCTACCTAAAATGTACATAAGCATAAAGCAGTTGTCGAACGCCATACCCACTAGGAATCTTGCAAACGCGTAGTCTACTATTCCTTTAGTGTATACAGTGACAATGCTGCCCGCGAAACCGATCAAATTGGCACCTGAAATAGTTATTACGGAAATCATTGTAAGTGTCACGACACGACATCTTATAATTTGAACTATTTTTGCAGCTAATACTTGCCAACCAAGGCGGGTACTCTGCCGAACCTATCTGCCAGCCAGCCAAATAACAGGCCTCCGACGAAGGACCCTGCGAAATATATAGACTGCCCAATGGGAGCGAAACTTGATTTATCGCACACCCATTCTCGCTGAAAAAAACGTGTAAATGATTAATTTTAGCATGTATTTCTCTGTGAAACCTGTGTTAAAATATGTATTGACTGTAATCAAAGGTTAGGTCCCATTAAGAGTTACCTCACTAACAACAGTATGGTAAGGAATGTCAGTAAGCTCGAACTCAAAGCCATGCTGGCAAGGCTCGGTGGAGGCGTTCACCGGCGGCGCCAGGGTCTCCAGCACGAGACTCCAGTTGGCGCTAAAGGTGGCGCAGCGGTCCCACCCCTCGCCGTCGATGGCTCCAGGCGCAGAAAGATTACGTCTACAATTTCAACGCGTGTTAAAACATAAGTAGTACTATGGAGAAATGTGGATAGGTGGCAGACGTAAACACAGTATGGATCTTCAATGACTTCTTCTATTTAGCACTTCTGCATAGTTGAAAGTAAATATATTCGATGCGCTCGGCCCGCAGGCCTAGGAGTGATTGCAGCAATTATAAAAAACTAAGCAGCCGGCGTTCCATCGAACAGTTAGTTTAAAATTTAAAAAGGTAAAGTGCAATAAGGTCTTTTTTCATATTACGACCTTATTTCACTACAGTACCAACCTACTCCAGAGACCAGTACCTAAGGGAGCCTAAGGACGAGTATGATTTAAAAGCCTGAGTCATCAGGCGCGGGCTTTTATACATAGATACGAGTCCAGGATGGCTCATGATGGTCGAAGCATGTCCCTATAGTACCTCAAAAATAAAACAAGTAGATTATATAAACAAGTGTTTTTTTTAATCCTCAATTTTTACAAAAAAACGCCAATCATTGCCTATTCTGGCAACACTGACCTCGCTCGTGACAATTTTGTAGTATCGAATTGCCAACCTCTGTAGAGCTGAATTCATAGTTTTTCATAATTCAAAATGTAATGTAAATATGAGTAAGTATTTTAACTATAAAGCTAATATATATTTTTGTTAAATACCTAAAGGTTCTTTTTGCAAAAAACTTGATGGAGTAAAAATAGTATTAATTATTAGGGTTCCGTAGCCAAAATGGCAAAAACGGAACCCTTATAGTTTCACCATGTCCGTCCGATGAAATCCGGAGTATAGTTCTGTGGAAGCCGCTACTTAGTTTGGTACCTAGTTAAATAACAAAAGAAATATTTTTAGAGGTAATCCCTACAAAAGATAAAAAACATTTATTAAGTAAGTAGGACGCCCTCCGGGGACTTTTACACGTCAAGAATCTGCCAGCGCTTATCAAGAGGAGACCACAGCCGAGAAGAAACGCCGCAAGAAACTCAGCAGTCAGTAAATTTTTAACCATATTTCATACTAAGTACAGTGATTTTTAGTCTACCATTATATAAAGCTATAAATATTAAGTAAAAATAATGTCAAATATGATCCGTACTTCAGCAGGAAAACATGTCAAAAATATTACGAGAGGGATAGATGGAAAAAAGGAAAAAGAAAAAAAAAACACAAGATGACCACATTTATACAAGTTTTGTAGGTAATGTTTTCCTTCATCAACGGTGTCCTCTACACAAGATACAACTTTTGCATTTTGCGCAAATTATTAATGACTAAGTTTCGGGGTTACGCCAAGTATTTTTGTCTGTTAGATAGTCCTTGACCCTATAGTACGCTTTAGACATTGACGACTTTTTAAAGTAACTTTTAAGTGCAGGGGGCCTAACAGGGCTGCGGTTTCGCGTGATAAAATATGCATAAAACATCCGTCACTATTTGTCACGTACGAGAGTGACGGATGTTTTATCCACATTTTTGGCACGCGATAAACGCCACTATACTATAATCTATTCAGGATAGGATGGGTACGGCGACACATCACAGTTTTACATTTTACGCATAAGCCGTTTTAACCAATCCAGTTGTCAACAAATTTAAAAAATATATGTTTCAAAGAAATTATTTCCAATAAATTAGATTTATCGTTTTTCGTAATATAATAATCAAGTTCCATTCAATAACGTATTTATGTAGTGAAAATAGGTCAATACAATAAATACACTGCATCTTCCGATACGTGAATGGAACTATTAATAGAGATTGGCAACACATCTGTCATCGACCGAATCGAACCGCCATATTAACAAATCGCTTCACTCGCGTCACGATTATATTCAAATAAAGAACATCTAGTGCTTTATTTAAATTTACGTGTAAATTATTGTTTTCTGATATTAATTTAATGACTGAATTCACCATTCATAATTTGTGTGTGCAATATAGTTTTAAGAAATAAAAAATATCAAGTGCATAAAGAATCGATTATTTTCCCTTAGCAAACGTAATCGATAATCGTCAATAATCCTTTCAATTTCACAAGGCCACAACACTTTATCTGCCAAGTGTCATGTGTCGCCGTACCCATCCTATCCTGAATAGACTATAGTCCCACTGGTGGCCTAATATGGCTGCGTTTATCGCGTGACAAAGTATGGATAAGGCATCCGTCACCTTCTGACACGTACATATGTAATTACGAGAGTGACGAATGCTTTATCCACGTTTGATACGCGATATAGACGCAGCCATAGTAGGTCCGCTGGAAAGAATAACTTTAATACGTCAGGTACTTTATTATAAAAATTAATGCATTGACCAACAAATGATTTATATACTTTAAGGACGCGAAATTTTCGAATAAGTAGCAATTTTATTATTATTTCCAGTATTTGAATTATGTATAACATAATTTCTGGTGAAAGAATCTAAATTTTTAATAAGATAACTTGAATAATATTCTCATATATAAATTGAGAAATCACAGTTAAGATATTAATTCCATTAAAAAGTTCTCTTAAGGAGTCACGGGAATTTAAGTTACACGAAGCATTCATAAATACATTCCCTTCACTTACCAATTCAACCGAACAACAAATACTTAGCTGATCAAACCAGAGTGATAGTTAATAACAAATATACAAGTGACAGTAGAATTAACCTTTTCGACGCTATGTCAGATATAAAGTCTAAACTCACACGCCAATGACAGCTAAACACCAGAGCTAACATCAACCTTACCTCATTGACACTCCAGTCTATTTTGCGCTGTCAACCATGACGGATATTTCCGTCGTTGGCGTTGAACCAGTGGTGCGGATATATCCGTCAATGGCGCGGAAAAGGTTAAAGAAATAAAACTACAGATAGCTAACGAACTTTTACTAAACGATAATAATTCATACAACTACACAGACATGATCAATACCACGAATAATATTCAAAATCATGAAACTGATTCACAAAGTACCCAAGGTATGGAGCTCGTCGCTTCCTGAGGAAGACTCTACCAACACACTACTCCCCGAAAGGGACCTATTATTAGACACGACATTTTAGCAGATATTTGATCATTTTAAACAAGACCGACAGATGCTACAAGCAGAACTTAGATTCTGAAGTAGAAATCATCAAAAAAACTAGTAAGTACGAGTATAGTTCACTATCTTAATAATAAGTATAACCCTCCCTGAACACGTCAACATTAATACAGACTTTACTACACTTCAAACAACAATATATTGTGAAACATGGACAGCTGCTAAGCTAAATGGGGCAAGAATATCACTGGAACCCACAGAAAGATCTCGTACTGCATATAATGACAACAGACCACAGCGGCCAAAAACGATTAGAAAGATAATAAGTATATGACTTAAGAGCAAAAATTGGCAGAGTCACACAATTCATTAAAATAACCAGAAATACACATCTTGAAACGCATATCAAAAATATAACAGAACAATACAAAATATATTTTGTATAGGTACATGAAGAACCAAACAGCTTACACATACACTAGATAGGTACACTCAAACAAAAACTGTCAGTTACTTACATCTCGACGTTTACACACAGATATAAAGCATGTACATTAAGGAAGCAACAAAACCAGCGATTCATAAATAATGAGAAGCAATTAGTTCTATAGAAACATAAGAGAAATGGCAACAAACACATAAGAAAACTATAACGCCAACACGGAAAATTAACTGCCAGACCCAGAAAACTTGCAGAAGTCCTGGGCTAGCATGTGGGGACAACCACCACATCACAACCAGGGCTGGGCAAAATACATACTTGGCTGTAATTAAAATACAAATTACAAAATACTTTCTTGTATTGTATTTAAAATACGAAATACAAAATATTTTTAAGTTGTGTATTTGAAATAAAAAATTTAAAATACTGTAGCACCAAGGAACCTAGTACCGACTGCAGCGAGTAAACAACTGACGCACACAGCCACCTAATGCATCGACGCTGCTCACATACACGCGCCCTGCCTATATAAGCGCATCCCCGCAGGGTCCGGCATTCATTCCTACCACGGTTACCCGTGTGGAGCATCCAGAAACAAATAAAGGCTTATCGTTACACTGGCGACCAACGAGCGGGCTAGTTCACCACGCCCGAAATACATCACAAGGTCAGGGCGAATCACCACTTTAGTGAGAAGGATGAAGCAAAACCTACGCCGTTTATGACTGCCCTTGATTTGAAAGCTGGGTACTGGCAAGTACGAGTTGCCGAAGAAGATCAAGATAAAACTGCCTTCATAACCCCCTTCGGAATATATCGTTTCACTCGTATGCCATTCGGCCTCCGTAACGCGCCGGCAACCTTCCAAAGGATGATTGACAGGTTCAGAGTAAGTCTGGACGGAATTAAGATTCTCGGGTACTTAGATAATCTGATTGCCTTCTCTACGACGTTT
This sequence comes from Acleris laterana, assembly GCA_963966035.1. Lineage (NCBI taxonomy): Eukaryota > Metazoa > Arthropoda > Insecta > Lepidoptera > Tortricidae > Acleris > Acleris laterana. The sequence goes on from OZ014438.1 coordinate 46,424,934, forward strand.
GAAACCCATATGGCAGACCTAAGGAAAATATTTCAGCGCATGAGAGAGTATAATCTCACTGTCAACCAGACAAAGTGTCGATTCTTTGCTTCTTCGATTAAGTATCTGGGTCATGTGATTACACCTGAAGGCCTGAAAGCGGACCCGGAGAAAGTTACAACCATCATGAATCTGTCACCCCCGACCAGTCTGAAACACCTGGTCACCTTGCTACAGACATGCTCATGGTACAGGCGCTTCATTGAAAATTGTTCGTCAATTGCTGAGCCCCTTACGAGATTAACAAAGAAGTCGGTAGCCTGGACTTGGATAGAAGAGCAGGAAAAGGCCTACATGGAACTGAAACGTCGATTAACTACATCCCCTATACTGCGGCAGGCCGATGAGACAAAACCTTACATATTGAAGACTGACGCCAGCAACTACGCCCTCGTGGCGGTTTTGGTCCAGGGGGAGGGAAACGAAGAATACGCAGTCGAATACGCTAGTCGATTGCTCACTTCCGCAGAACGCAATTATTCCACTACGGAAAGGGAAGCACTAGCCGTTGTGTGGGCACTTCAGAAGTACCATGGTTACATAGAAGGGTTGCATGTAACCATCGTAACCGACCATCAAGCTCTTCGCTGGTTGATGCAATTGAAATCGCCGACAGGAAGGTTAGCCAGATGGGCCCTACAAATACAGTCTTTCAACATTACAATTAAGTATACTCCTGGTCGGACGAATGTAGTAGCTGACACCCTATCTAGACCGATGTGCAACGAAGAAACTAGCCAGGGATGTGGTATATGTTCAATAGCCGTAGACATGCCCACCAGAGATCCAAAGAACATCCGAGAAGAACAACTGAAGGACCCATTCGTACAAAGAATAATCGCCGCAATGGAAGACCCTAAGCAGCATGAAAATGCAGCTTACTGGAGCAGTAAGGGCTATCTGTTAAACAACGCCCTTCTTTACCGACATAATCCAAGTTCAGACGCCGAAAACGCTCAATTAGTAGTCCCCGAGCACGAATGGGCTAATCTATTGGCCATTTATCATGATGAACCCACTTCGGGGCACTATGGAGCAGATAAAACCTTCCAAAGAATAACAGCGCGCTACTATTGGAAAGGAATGCGCAAATACATTGAAAGCTATGTGCGAAATTGCATTCAATGCCAGCGATTCAAACCATCCAACATGAAACCGGCGGGATTGCTACAAACCACCACAACAGCAAAAAGGTTCGAGATAATCTCCTTTGACCTATTCGGTCCACTGCCTCCCGCTCCCAATGGGGAAACATGGACAAAAGGATGTATTGCCAGCTCCTGTTCAGGCAATACGCAAAAGAGGACGACCAAGGAAGAATGCGTCCAGTTCGACCATCATAAAGAAGTAGACTACTTACTATCACTGTCTTCTCATCGGGCCGCCATCGAATCCAGAGGGGGAGTGTGTAGCACCAAGGAACCTAGTACCGACTGCAGCGAGTAAACAACTGACGCACACAACCACCTAATGCATCGACGCTGCTCACATACACGCGCCCTGCCTATATAAGCGCATCCCCGCAGGGTCCGGCATTCGCTTCACTCCGACGGAGGCAGCGCCTCAAGTGCGGGTCACCACCGCCGCACCAACCTAGGTTCAGCGTGCCCCAGTGAAGGGCACTGCTACCGAAGCCCGTGTGAAGCAGTGACGGTGTTAACACTAACTGCGTTGTCAACTCAAAAAAAAAAAAAAAAAAAAAAAAAAAAAAGGTCCGGCATTCATTCCTACCACGGTTACCCGTGTGGAGCATCCAGAAACAAATAAAGGCTTATCGTTACAATACTGTATTTTAACCATTTTTATTTAAAATACAAAATACAAATTACAAAATACATTCACAGCCTATAAATTTTTGTGACCACTCTAATCGAATATGGCACAAGTTATAGATACAGACTGAACATCAGAGTCGTTTATCAGAAAACTTTATAGAAATAATGAAATTAATGAGTGAGTATTTTTCTTTTACTGATTAATGGGCTGGATAACCCAGCCAATTAAACGGTAAAGGAAGAATTTCCTTTCAAGAACACTAGACTTTTGAATGTTCCATCTGATAAACAGCTTCTTGTGGGGGAATGCATAAATCCTGCTAAAGAAAACAATCTTTCTACTGGTCCTGATGAGCACAAACTTGTGTTGAACTGTGTAAAGACTTTTTTTATATTTGGATAGCGTTCAAGAATAGTAAGCTCTTTGCTTTTGTCATTTGGGAAGCTGACTAACTCTAACTCCATTGTTGATGTCTGTGGTCGATCACTATCACTGCTCACAAAAACAATAAAATCATCATCTTCTTTACTATTAGTGCTACTCCTGCTGCTTCCAGCCCCAGGCATTATTTCATGTTTTTTGTGATTTGCCTCCAAGGCATGAATTGCAAGATTTTGAATTCTTTGTCTCTCATCTGTTGTGGTGCTATCTGGCAACCAACGCATTTTGTAAGTAGGGTCATAGCATGCTGCCAATATAGCTCCATTAATTTCAGGTGACAGTTTGAAAACTTATCAAATCTTCTTTCTAAACTGTCTTTTAGTTGTAGTACAATACCAGTAAAATGCCTCAAATTGCTACCCTGCAGCCGATCTAATCTGGTTCTTACAGACATTAAAGTACTTAGGCAGAAGTTTTCCATAATAACAATTATTGCCCTGAATGTAATCAAGAGCTGAAGCAATTGGTTTCAATACTTCAATGAACTCCTCTAAGTATTCCACTTCTATGGCCGAGAAACTGTTAGTCTTGCCCAACATATCAAATAATTCATTTAATTTAGTAGTTTTGAGTTCATATATTTTCGTTATCATTTAATAAGATCGCTAAATGTAAGTATTTATGTTAAAATGTATTTTAAAGCAATAAGTATTTGAAATACTAATTACAAAATACCTCGGCGACAGGTATTTGAAATACCAATTACAAATTATATATTTAGGTAGTAATTGAAATGCAAATACCAAATACGTATTTGTATTTCAATTACGTATTTCAATTACAAGTAATTAAAATACTGCCCAGCCCTGATCACAACACGGAAGCCGAGGGGATAAAAACAGAAACATGTACAAATAACATAACTACACAAGAAATAACTTTCAATCACATCCCCATAGAGCCATTTAAAAAAGTTCTTCTTAATCTACATAATTGAAAAGCACCAGGATCAGACTATGTTCATAACTAGGGTAAACCCTCCAGTGAATGAACCCCCCCCAGTGAATGAACAAAATCACATTTTTTGCCTAAAATAAGAAATATAGGCATTTCTACCACTTCTCGTATTTTTTTTCTTATTAGCAACTCGGTTTCCTATGTAATGGCAGCACTAGATAAATTTATAATCTACCAATTTCAACATGGCCGGCGTTTGAAGTTAATGTGTTTCTGTTTTTGACGTGTTGTATGGAGAAATTAGATACCAGGTAAGAACAGTGCATATTTGGAGTAACATTAGAAGTGCTTATTTGAAGTATAACAGTAGAAAGTTTAGTTATTTGGTAAGAATAAGATTTAAACCTTCCATAAATGTACACTTTAATGACTGTTTTTGCGATAAAGTCGTTATTTTTAGGTGTTCCATTACTGGCTTATCAAATGTTCTAAAACCAATAAATGAACAGTGTGTTCATTTACTGGTGGTGACTCTATTTTGATTTTCTTCTAAATTTAAATGTAAACGTAATCGTTTTAAGGTTGTTTTTTGAGATTCTGCATAGAAAACGATTCTGATTCTTTGAGCCAGTATTGGAACACTAGTGTTCATTCATAGGCATGAAAAATCTAGTGAATGGACTATAGAAGTTTGGCTTTGTTCATTTACTAGATACCTTGTAATCCTATGTATGAATAACGTAACGACAAAGTTGTTTTTGTCCATTTTATAAGTTTTAGTTCCTAAATTGAGCTTGTTAATAAAAAAATCTTCCTCTTGTTCTTAAATTAATTATTTTAAGCATGATTTGCTGAGCTAGACCCTATTTTACCAAAAATTGTTTTTGATAAGATGATTGATTTTTTGATTGGTGTTACTGTGTTACTGGTGACTAACATTCATTCTATTCCAATCTGTTTTAGATCAATATGGACGGATAAAAAAGTTATAAACGCTTCCGCTATACTCAAAAAGACTTGGAAACAGCTTTACATGCTATTTCTAATGGCTTAATGACATTAAACAAAGCAAGCGCTGGCCTAGTGGGTAGTGATCCTGCCTACGAAGCTAGCGGTCCTGAGTTCAAATCCCGGTAAGGGCAGATATTTGTGTGATGAGCGCGAATATTTGTTCCTGAGTCATGGATGTTTTCTATATATTTAAGTATATATTTCTCTATATAAGTATTTATATCGTTGTCTAGTACCCATAATACAAGACTTGAGCTTAGTTTGGGACTAGGTCAATTGGTGTGACATTGTCCCCTGATATTTATTTATTTATTTTATAAGTATACGGTTTAATATGCCCAAATCTACTCTTCACAATAAAATCACCCACAAAGTTCCATGGGAGAGAAAAATGGGACCGCCGACTGAACTCTCTAGTCTTGAAGAAGCAGAACTAGTTCAATGGATAATAAATAAAGCCAAATTATTAAATTATTTTATATGATAAATGATAATTGATAATTATTGAAGAAAGAGTAAATTTTATTATTTGATTAAAAAGATCTAAATAATGTTTATTCACTGAGTTTTACTACCTATATTAATTTATTAGTTTTTGTTCATTTACTGGGTTACACTATGTTCATTCATTAGATTTTTTGTTCATTTACTGGGTTTTTGGGTACTTTTTCATAAACTCTCTTATAACTCAAATACTATAAACGTAATAAAAAATCACAGAAATTACTTTCTAGCTTATTAAATGAAGATTGATTCAATTCCTTGAAACCATTACAATTGTTGATAAATACAGAGTAATAAATTTTCAAAGTTGAAAAAATGCTTAAGTGTTCATTCACTGGAGGGTTTACCCTACCAGTACCAAAAGTTTACGAACATCCATCGCTACCTCCACAATTTTCATTACATCCAGATTTGACTGACCCAGGAAAATACAGACCCATCGCATGTTTACAAACGTTCTACAAGATTCAGTTAGATTGCATCTCTAATTAATATACAGATATGTTGAAGACAATACAATTCCAGCCGAGCAACAGAAGGGGTGTCGCAAGTACGAGTATAGCCAAGGGTGCAAGGAACAGTTAATTTAACTCCGTCATACTAAAGAATGTACAAAAAAAATAAGTCTGATTTGTAGTTCATGTATGTGGATTACAAGAAAGCTTACTTACGACTCCGTTCCTCATCCTTGGCTGCTGCAAGTCCTAGAAATATACAAAATACACCCAAAAATAATCATCGTTTTAAAGACTGCAATGAAATCCTGGACGACCCGACTTAAGCTTTCCACTCCGACTGCATTCATAGAAACAGACGAAATAAAATTCAGAGAGGTATCTCTCAAGGTGACGCTCTGAGTCCATTGTGGTTCTGCCTCGCTTTATACCCACTGTCTCACATGCTAAACTCAGCTCCAACAGGATACCATCTGAGTTACATAGACGCCAACAGACAGGCTGAGAACATTCATAATTTACACACGGACGACATAAAACTTTATGCCGAAAGTGAAACTGACCTTTACCGACTGACTAATTATTAACAGAATAGGTTTAACCGGGCAAGAGCATGTCGCACCATGCTCAGTGTAGGGTTCCAAAGCCGAACATGTATGAATTAATTTTCTATTTTAAGTTATTTGGTGCTGCCTTAGATGTTTTTTAGTAGGTAGGTAAGTTTTCCTAGCCGTGATAGTTTTCCTTTTAAATTCGTTATATATGCTTAAAAATATTTTTCAGATTTTTAGTATTTGTAGTTTTGGCTGTAGGGGGGGGGGGGGTCACTTCACTCTAGCAAAAATAATTAGCGCTCTAATTAGCGATTAATATTTGATACCCCGTGCACATCTCCACGTTACGTGGAGGAATGTCAAACGTGTTCGGAGTCCGATTCTAGTAACAGTCGAGATCAATAGTTTATATGCGAGATTTTTAGGAAATTGTATGCAACTGACATTTAATCTCGAACGAAACTTCATATCGAATGGCACAAGAATTGGGATCCTGACGTATAGTGATACTTTGAGTCCACGTATAATATTTAAAAAAAAAGCTATTACGCACGATAGGGCGTAATGGTAAAAAAAGGCCCGCGGGTATTATTTTGGACTTACGGTCGATTTTTCTAGCATGTTAGGACACTATTTACGAGCAAGTGTGATGAAAAATGTCAAACGTGTTCGTAGTCCGATTCTAGTGACAGTCGAGATCAATAGTTTATACTTATGCGAGATTTTTAGGAAATTGTATGCAACTGACATTTCATCTCGAATGAAACTTCATATCGAATGGCACAAGAATTGGGGTCTTGACGTATTGTGATAGTTCGAGTCCCCGTATAATCTTAAAAAAAAAAGCTATTACGCACGACAGGGCGTAATGGTAAAAAAAGGCCCACGGGTATTATTTTGGACTTACGGTCGATTTTTCTAGCATGTTAGGACACTATTTACGAGCAAGTGTGATGAAAAATGTCAAACGTGTTCGGAGTCCGATTCTAGTGACAGTCGAAATCAATAGTTTACATGCGAGATTTTTAGGAAATTGTATGCAACTGACATTTCATCTCGAATGAAACTTCATATCGAATTCACAAGAATAGGGGTCCTGACGTATTGTGATAGTTTGAGTCCAAGTATAATATTTAAAAAAAAAACTACTACGCACGATAGGGCGTAATGGTAAAGAAAGGCCCGCGGGTATTATTTTGGATTTACGGTCGATTTTTCTAGCATGTTAGGACACTATTTACGAGCAAGTGTGATGAAAAAGAAATTGTAAAAGTTTTCACGGTGCCTCGAAATGAAATAATAATACTTAATAAGACCGCAGGGCAGCTAGTGGCAAGCTGTTTGTGAGTGGCGACACTACGGACCTGAGTACTCCCGACGGTAGGTCCTGTTCCTCACCTCACGCTGGCCTTCACCGGCAGGTTGCGGCGTATAATGACGAGGAACAGACCCTCACCTCTGGCTTGCCTTTATTATATGCCTTTACCGGTCAACGTGGAGTCGCATGAGCTATATGCTCGAAGGGCGGATGTGTTATACATAAGTGGCGAGTGGGCACCTTATGCTCGTTTAAAGTCCAGAAGCACCTCTCTACCCTTAGCCCCTCTGGAACTGTTGACTCCCTGCTGCTATATATATGCGGCTATTTCGGAAGGCCAATTCCATTGAGTCACCGCCTGTAAGTAGCATTGGGCAGGCAGGCGCCGTAGTTTCATCAATAGCATATTTCACTAATCCATATCAGTTCATTCAGAACGCCTATGTTCCCACCTTTCTTAAATAGTCTTAACCTAACCGGTGGTTGCCCGTGGGAGCATAATACTGCTATAGTTTGAACTCAGGGTCAATCGCCGGTTGGAGTCCCATCACTTTACTAAATTAAACTTGTCTAAAGGGCCTCCGCGTGTTGGCTTCGGCTCCGTGTACCCCTTCCAAAGGTCCGGGACTCTCATAGTCCCGTGATTGGTAAAGACATAATAATAATTTGTAGCAGGGAACTACTAAATATACCTACCTACGACAAATTGAAACTGGTTATACTTATTACAGTTTTTGTATATGTATTTGGGGTGATTTTAATATCCTATCATCTGACTTAAAAGAAGGAGGAGGTTCTCAAGTCGACTGGTTCTTTATTAAATTTTTTTTTTTAAATAAATATATTTATTGTTTAGTTGAATTTAATATTAGGCTTTCTGAGATATCGACCTACAAGTTAGTTTACTGAATAAACTACATATGACATTGCCCAGTTAATAATTAAAATTTAATTTTAGGTCTCAGCGAGTCAACTTTTATAGCATGTTATTGTCTTGGAATATTTTCTGACTTATGGTTTGTACATACAAATTCAATGAGTTGTTTGTTTTTTGGAATACCTAAAATATCAAACGACCGTTTACATAACGGAGGCAATCCTAGCGCACATTCAGAGCGGCACAGTATTAATATAGCTAAAGCAGTAAGAAGCTAGGCCTTCTTTTCGAGATAAATACCTAATCTCCAATTGAGCGTTTTGTCCTTTAAATTTGAGTAAAATTGAAAAAAGGTTTTGGTTAAAAGTTAGTGCAAAATAGATATCTGGTGTGGTCTGCGACAACGAATCATCGCAACGAATCCGTTAGCAGATTGAGAACAAATTGCCGGTATCTTGAACTTTTTAGTTATTTCACGGATTGCTTCCGAAATTGGAATCTGGGGATCAGTGTGATTTCAAACAACGAATCCTTTGACAGGATGACAAAAAGTAGCCGCCATCTTGAATTGTTTCCAAACTCGATATATTATCTTGCGATCTGTGTGGTTGCGGCTATATTTTCACGTTCTGTCAATGGATTCGTTGTTGGAGACCACAGAGATCCCCTGATATCGATTTGGAAGCAATCAGTCGACTAACTAAAAAGTTTAAAATTGCGGCTATATTTTCACGTTCTGTCAATGGATTCGTTGTTGGAGACCACAGAGATCCCCTGATATCGATTTGGAAGCAATCAGTCGACTAACTAAAAAGTTTAAAATTGCGGCTATATTTTCACGTTCTGTCAATGGATTCGTTGTTGGAGACCACAGAGATCCCCTGATATCGATTTGGAAGCAATCAGTCGAATAATTAAAAAGTTCATGATGATCGTTACTTTTTTTAATTCTGTCAACAAATTCGCTGTCGGAGACCAAACAGGTCTCCAGGTATCGATTTTGGAAGTAGTCAGTCAAATAACTGAAAAGTTCAAGATGGCGACTACTTTTTTTCATTCTGTCAACGAATTCATTTTTGGAGACCAGAGAGTTCCCTAGATATCGATTTTTAAGCTACATACATACATACATAAACACACGCCTTAATTCCCAGAGTGGGATAGGCAGAGCTAGAGAATTAAGTAGGTACTAACAAAACTTGTTGAAGTAACAACATTTTGCACAATCAGGCTAAGATGTTCACCAGTTTACGAGTAGTCACAGGTTGCAGGCCCATCACCTAACTCCACTACTTAATAAGCCTTTATTCCCTTAGTCGCCTCTCACGACATCCACGGGAAGACATGGAGTGGCACTATTCTAAAATTGTGATTACACGAGGAAAAGACAAATTAAGTAATCGCTGAATTGATCTTCTTTTACTATCTTCCTTTCAATTTCGTGGAGGGTTTAGTATTTAAAGTTAAACATCTTATAAAATTCCTATCTACTAGACTCCGACTCCGCCTCCGGTACCTCCGCCGCCTCCGACTCTGGATCCTGCTCCGATAAATAAAATTCGGCTCCGACTAGAAATCAATGTTTATTAGTTTGGTTATATCTATGCTCTCTGGAGTGCATAGATATAAGTCTGGAGTTTCTTGCGGCGCTTCTTCTCCGCAATGATGGTCTTGTCCGAAGCGCTGGTAGACTCACTCTACATTACCGACGTGTAAAAGAGCCCTCATGTGGCCTATTTACTAAATAAACATTTTGAAATTTGTTTTTTTTGTATTGTTCAATATTTCACTAATACTTTTGTGACGATACCGGCGCGACTTGCTCCAAAGGGAAGGATCCAAAACCGAGAAACTCTTAAATAAAGCTGCTCAGCTGATTACTTTGCTTTGTGCTAGTGAATATATAACAAATTATAAGCAATCCACTTTTTTTTGTGTTTGCGCGTTAGGTTAGCGCCATTTTTTATTTAAAATAAACTAATGATAATTGAGACTGCGTATAGGGTTTATCTGCAAAGTATTGAAAAGTTTGATGCAGAAAGGAGGTAAGCCAGGCAGGTACCTGAGGGCCTGGTCGAGGTGCTGCAGCGCGGGCACGCGGCACCAGTGGCGCTGCGGCGTGGCCGCCAGGAACATCTGGACGAAGCACACGAACGCGAACACGATCCCGAATGGCAGCATCATGCAGAAGAGGAACTTCTGATAGCGGCCCATCTCGCCGATGTACGAGAGTATCGTCTCCATGGCATCATGATCTGAGTCCATGGGATTCTTGTTTAATTCTTCTTTTACTTCCTACAAATTACAACGGGTGCCATAGATTTGCTTGGTAAGAAACGTACGAAACATGTGGGCGAATTAAGTATTGGGGGCACTCATGAAGTGTTGAATGATATTCAATATAAGTAGCCTGATGTCACAGGTTTAGAGTGGTAAAGTTATTAAGGCCATTGCAGGATAAGGGAAGTAAAAATTACCTTTAAAGATTCAGGTTTTTTTCTATGATAACATACTTACAAATAAATACAAACCCATTACCAAGTTCCGCTTAGTATCCTGATTTTTTTCCTATAAAATGATTTGTACATGAAACCGAGTAGATTAAATTGTAGGTACGTCGAATTCATAAATATATGTACACTTTCTAGTACCTTGACTATTTAATGTCACGTTTACATTGCCATACATGAAATGTCACTGCGATTAACGTGTCAAGGTACTATAGTGTATACATATTTGGAATAATAATATTTTATTTCAGATTAATTTCCATGTAATTATGTTAGTAATAATGAGCCTTAAAACTATGTTAGGTAGTGTAACGTTACTAATGGGTATTTTTGGATTTTGATTCTTCCTGCAATTGGATGGCATGGCGACTATGGTGTTTTAAAATGATAATGGCGGATGAGCAAGAGAAAATACAACTAAAGAGCTAGCTAATACGAGTATGGTAGGTATAGTGCAGTCATTGAAGCATTATTGCTCCGAATTTTGTTACTGTGAACCGAATCGCATACAATTTTGGAATTAGGTTCATCTTACCCTTAACTTCAAAAGTGAAAATGATTTGAACTCCGCAACCACCCTGGGGGTGGTTGCCACCCCTTCTCAGGGGTGTTTTTTTTTTTCTTCAAAATAACCTCGGATATCGATAGAAGGCCTAATTTTAAGCAATAAAACAGCTAGATAAAGTTTTTCGAAAAATCCAATACTTTTCAAGTTATTGGCAATTGAAAATTCGCAATTTTTTCACGTTTTTCATCGGTTTTGTGCAAATATCTCCAAAAATATACGTTTTATCGAACATTCTATAAAGAACAAAATTGTAGCAGGTAAAAAAATGAACAATTTGGTTTTTATAAAGTATTCTAAGTGCAATTTAAGCTAGATATTAAAGATCAAAGCCGTTTTTTATTTTGTCTGAAATTTAATCGATGTGGTCAATGCCATCTAGCGGCGAGCAGATGCATTTTATGCATTCTAATAAAAAAGGGTTTTGTAGTGCTTGAAATAAGCTTTAAAATGAGAACTATTAAAAGTCTTTTGCACGTAAAATAAGTGAGCTGTATTGCAAATAAGAGGAGCATCTAATGTTTTTTCTTTTAAATCAATGGGTTTCATAAGTGCCATTTCAACCATAATTAAAATTAATCTTATTCCGCCTAGAATTAAAAGTATCTTAGGAGTAATAATCGCTTGAAACGAATTTTAGAAAAGTTGCGATTTTTTTGACGCCGAGTATATATACATAAAATGGCTTATATATTTTGGAAACGTAGGCATGAATACATACCAACGTTCTTATATGGGTGAGGCCGCGAATTTTGACGAATTTGGACGTTTCAAATTTAATATGCTCATAAAAAAAATGGTAGCAGTAATCATATATATTTACTGTTTTAATTTAGGGGTAGTTTTAAGGGTAGAAAAGCTTAAGAATATGATAATCATTTTCGAGTGTGGAATAATTTTTTAATCCTTTTCATTTTATCAAAAAAAAAAAACAATTTTTTATCAAGGGGTACTTTTCAAGGGTTGAAAGGGGGTTAAAAATTTTATAATTATTATAGAGAATATAAAATATTTCTTACTCTATACTTACATCTTTTTATGTCATACCAAAGTATTTTTTTGTGATTTTTTCAATTTAGGGGTTGTTTGCAAGGGTTGTAAGATTTTCAAGGGGTTGAAAATGATTTTAATATGAGGTAATTGTGTTAGAAAACACTTTACAATTTCACCACTTATCTACTATTAGACATGTTTTCTAGGGATAAAATGGCTCAATGTAAATTTTTCCATTAAGGGGTTGTTTACACCCCTTAAAAATAATAGGCGGAGTTCAGATCATTTTCACTTTTGAAGTTAAGGGTAAGATAAGCCTAATTCCAAAATTTCATGCAAATCGGTTCACAGTAAAAAAATTCGGAGGTAAGACCGTATTTTTCGCTTCAATGACTGCACTAGTAGGAGATAGGTGGTGAGCGGTGCGAACTAATTAGCGAGGAAAATAACGCAACTCTAGCGAAAATTACACTATATATTAGCTATACAATGACACCTCACTCGACGTTATATTGTGACTACCCGCTTGCCGGCAAAGCGACAACAACGCTTTGGTAGTGCTCGATAAAAAATATACTTCTATAAATATTAAAACTGAGTCTATTAACCTGTGTTATATATCAGTATAAAGAGAAAATAAACAGGCTCATTGTAGTGAAATCCGTTTAACTCTATCTATAATACTTTTCGTGATATCTTTGTGTTAAGTTTAAAAAAATACATTAAACGGTTGGTTTGGGAAGCTTATCGGGCGGGCGCAAGGTCAAAGGCTACCGGCTGCGCGAGGGAGGTCAACGACCGACGCCTCGGGGATCTCCGGACCGATTCGAGCCTGCGCTGCGCCGGCACAGCTGAGTTTATTACCTGTGTGTGAGTTGTGACAAATACCGTCGGCTGAGTTTATTAGTAAACAAACCGTAAGTTGTACTTAACAAGGATCATGGCACAAAATTGCGACAAATGCAATACTTCAATTAAAATAAGACAATACCTTACGTGTTTATTATGCAAGCGCGCTTATCACCTTAACTGTTGTAATGTGTCCTTTAAAAGATTTTATTTGATGAAACCAGAAAGTAAAGCTTCTTGGAAATGTATAACGTGCCTGAGTAATCCCTACAATGATGAGGATAATATCACACTAAGAAGAAAATTCCGCGCTATTATTCCTACAAATAACTCGTTTGAAGCATTGTCATGCCTATCAGACGACGATGACGAGCTGGAGCAAACACCGCCTTCGCCCGGGATTGAGCTGAATAGGAGTTGTCCGGATAAAATGTGTACTTTCGGCAAAACAGAGGAGTTGGAAAAAATTATTTCGGATTTGAAGGAGAGACTGGTTGTAGCAGACACTGAAGTTGAAAACTTACTCACGGAAAACTTTTCACTCAAAAGTAAAATAAAAAGCTACGAGCAAAAAGTTAATCAGTTAAAAACACTGAGCAAGTCAATATCAACTAAAGATACCACTAAAAAAACCGGGCAAGAGCATGTCGGACCATGCTCAGTGTAGGGTTCCGAAGCCGCAACGACAAACACAAAAAACTATCTCAAAAATCAACATGTATGAACCAATTTTCTATTTAGTTATTTGGCGCTGTCTTAGATGATTTTTAGTAGGTATGAACCCGTTAGTCGCCTGTATCTCAGGAACTAATTAAGTCTACTTATTGTTAGTAATGATTCTTTTTCTTATAAATTCGTGTATAATATCTCAAACAAGAGCCAAGCTTTTAAGTGTGAGATCAGTATACCTATGTAGGTAGTTAGGTATCTAAACTGCTTAAAACCGACTTTAAATTACAATAAAAGTTTAATCTTTTATAAAGTAACTAGCGACCCGCCCTCGCTTCGCTTCGGTTTATAAGAGTTTTCTGTAACACCAGTACATAAAATAAAAAAATATTATACATATAAACCTTCCTCATGAATCCCTCTATCTTTTAAAAAAAACCGCATCAAAATCCGTTGCGTAGTTTTAAAGATCTAAGCATACATAGGGACAGACATCGGGAAGCGACTTTGTTTTATACTATGTAGTGATAGTGATTAATAGAAATTGAAAAAAAAACAAGGGCCAGTAAATAGAATTTTAAGTTTTCCAAACGATACTCGACTCAAATCAATAATCTAATCGATTATTTGTAAACTTTCAGATCGCAAATCGCAAACTTGTAGGTAGCATTCCGGGGCACGTCCGAACAGCATGTAGGCGCTCGCGCTTATGAGCGCGGCTGTCGCTCGATTTGTTACTTGGACAGACTCCCCCCGCGCGTCCTGCACGCCCCGTTAACAAATTTTTCTATCAAAGTTATCATAGGCGATTTTGATAGGTATAAACACTTTAGTCGCCTGTATCTCAGGAACTAATCTTGTCTACTTAGCCGTGATAGTTTTCCTTTAAAATTCGTTATATGCGCTTTCGTTGAAGATTTTTTTCAGATTTTTAGTATTTGTAGTTTTGGCTGTAGGGGGGGGGGGGGGGGGACACTTGACTCTAACAAAGCGTAATTGTTTTCACAAACCCGCAATATTTTTGAAAGACCTATCCAACGACACCCTACACTATGGGGTAGGAAAAAAAAAAGGCATCCCCACGTTACGTGTAGGGGAGGTGCATTAAAAAAAAATATTTTTTGAAATTTTATTTTACCACTTTGTTGGCGTGACTAATATGTATATTCATGCCAAATTACAGCTTTCTAGTACTATGAGTCTCTGAGCTAGACTGGGGACGGACGGACGGACGGACGGACGGACATGGCGAAACTATAAGGGTTCCTAGTTTGACTACGGAACCCTAAAAAAACGGAATAAAAGGAACACAGCAGGCAGACAGAGTTTAAACCAAAGCTTTATTGAATTAAACTCTAAACTGAATGCTCAGTGCTTGACTCGCCACCACTCATCCACGAAAGTCTCTGATGATGAAAGCCCAGTGATGTCACCAATGATCAAACCACCACACTTTAGTACCTAGTCCTAGTGCCGCCGCTAAGTTGCACTCGAAGAAAAGTTACATATATATATTTGGGGACGAGCATGTACGTGGTTTGTCTATGAAACTACTTCACTCCAGAGCCGATATAAAAAAAGACATGTACGGTGTAACGTCAATGGTCAAACCCTATTCATCGACATCGCAGGTACTCGAGAGTGTTCATAACGTCGAAAATAGTGTAACCAAGGATGATGTAATTGTTTTGTCTATTCAATGTCGTGAAAAGGATCCCTATGTCTTGCTGTCAAATCTGTGTAATACTTTGTTAAAGTTTAAAGGCAACCAAGTAATAATATTAAATGTACGTAGATATCAACATTTAGACGATAATATACTACATCAAGAATTGAAATCGCTTGTAAATAAATATGCAAATTGCAAAGTAATAGATGTATATAAAAGTTCTAATTATTACTCTCCATCGGTTTTAAATTGGATATGTTTTAAGCTGAACGAAGAAATAAATTGCTTACAGAGTAATAATAATATATATATATATTTTTTTTCTCTTTATTTATTTAGAAGCTTTGTTCAACCTTGAACATGTCAGCTCCAGCTGGCCTAAATACTACAACACTAACCAAAATAACACATAAAAAAAGGTTGATAAAAAAAAGGCTACCAAATTTCGAAAGGCTCATTTAGAAAAAAAACCATAAACAAATTTAGCCACCTCTGACAAAGGCTCTGCCAATATGGATTGGAAGATGCCAACATTTGAACAATTAATACCAAAGTGTATAAACAACTGTTCCCTCTTTGCACGAGTCCGAACACATTCCATTAAAAAATGTTGCACATCCTCTACTGACCCACACTCTTCGCAGTTGGGCGACTCCACTTTCCTCATGAGATGTGCAAACTGATTTAAAGGAACATGTCCGGACCGAAGCCTATGCGCGCTGACAACCTCTGCTCTGCGTAGCCGAGTACAGTCGAACCAAGGCACCCGAGGAGGCTGACACTGAATAGTCCTGTACCAAATACCTTTGTCACGAGACCGTTCATCAAAGTATTCTTTCCAGCGACCATAAGACTTGCTTTTGTACCGTGTGACTACCTCTGAGAAATCAGGAGCAATCACAGTCTCAGCACCATCAAAAGCGGCCGTTGCGGCCAGGCGGTCAGCCTCCTCGTTTCCTGCCAAGCCGATATGTGACGGAATCCACTGCAATCTCAGGCATCTTCCAGATCCCTGTATAACACTAATACGCTCTAAAATTTTGTAAGCCAATGTAAAACACCTTTCGCCCGAAGCACATCGAGCTATATGTTGAATGGCGCTTTTGCTATCAGTAAGTATCACAATATTACTATAACTCAACATTTCCACATATAACAAAGCCTCAGAGATTGCACAAAGCTCCGCGGACATAACAGATACACCAGAAGAAATCCTAAACTGTGCCTTTTTACCATTAAATGGATCAAAAAAAGCTGCTCCTATCTTGTCACCACACTTTGAACCATCGGTAAAAAGTTTATAAAAACCATGGTATTTCCTTTCCAGCTCTAAGATAACTTCAGCACGAAGAGAATAAGGATTGTAGGAACGCTTCGCACCTACAACGCACTCAAGATTGCAAAATAACACATTGTCCAACTCAAATTTAGACACCCACACATCTAATTGAAACATCTGTAAAGGATATGACGCATGAATATGTTCATCTGAGACCTCCTCTAAAACCTCAGCCAGCAAAGGTTTATTTTTCCCGCTCCAATAACCACTGTGGCTTAAGAACTCCAACTCACGAACCACATCAATAGTTGGACTATTCGAATAAGTTAACGTTTTTAAACAAAATTTTGAAGCCAAAAACTGCCTTCTGATATGTAAAGGAACTATACAAAGCTCACTTTCCATAACATGAATAGGTGATGATCTAATAAACCCTCCAACGACCCTCAACGCCTGATTTTGAACTTTCTCAAGCTTATATAAATGCGTTTTGGCACTATTGTCGTATAAAAAACATGCATAATCCATCCTACTACGAATCAGTGACATATATAATCTACGCAGGTGTCTAGGATGAACTCCCCAAGAAGCTCCAGCCAAAGTTTTTAAAATATTAAGAAATTTTTGAGTTTTTTCCACAACATATCCAATATGTTTTCCCCAACGCAACGATCTATCTAGCCACACTCCTAAGTACTTCATAGTAAGATCAGAACACAACTGATTACCACGTATATCGAGATCAACATGGTGAATTTTACGACCTTTACTAAATATGCAAAATTTTGACTTAAGTACTAGCCGAAACATCTAACCCTAACGTGTCCAAAATATTTACCATTATATCCAAAGAATCTTGCATTATATAAACACTATCTTGTAAATTCCTACACCTAACATATAAAACAAAATCATCCGCATATTGAGAAATAAATACCTTCTCTATCTTTTGACAAATCCGATAAGTAGCAATATTAAACAAAAGGGGAGACAGTGGATCCCCTTGAGCCAAACCTTTATCAGTCCAACGCTCCATAGAAAAACCAATATCATCATCTCGAAGAATGAGATGTCTCTCGCTCAAGAAAGCCCATAAATAATTACAGAAATTAGACCCAACTCCTAAACTGTCTAAATTACGAACGACTACTTCGACAGACACATTATTGTATGCACCTTCAATATCCAAGAAACATGCCAAAGTTGACATATCTTTAGAGAACCCCACTTGAATGTAAGACACTAGGCGAGCCAAACAATCTGCACACGACTGACCTCTCCTAAAACCTACTGTGTTCCGAGATAAAACCTCATTTTTCTCTACAAACCATTCCAAGCGTCTCGCCATCATTATGTGAAATAATTTACACACACAAGACATTAAGGAAATAGGTCTTAACTTCGATAAATGATCCTCCAACTGACTTGATTTAGGGATGGGTACAACCTGGATATTACGCCACTGCGTAGGGACAACGCCGGAAGCGAAGATTAAATTGTACAGCTTGAGCAAAAACGACTTAGCGATAAACGGTAAATTATATATAACTGCATACGGTAATCCATCAACACCCGGCGCAGAATTTTTCTTCTTTAAACAAGTACTTAACTCTCCCATAGAAAAATCCACCTCAAGAAGTGAATTAACTGAAAGAAACGTTGGTGTCTCTGGTCGCACAAAATCGGGTGCAAGAGAACACAATAGATCATCCTTTCTCTCTTTAGATGCAACTACTTTAGAACGACTATAACCTTTCATCCACCTCATTCGATGCCACATATCAGAAGCGGAGGTAGTCTCATCAATACTTTGACAAAACTCCTGCCAGTTCTGAAATCTGGCGTTACGAATAACACGCTGTGCCTCTGCAACCTTTTGCTGCAAAAACCTTAAATTATCGGGAATCGGATTCCGCCTAAATTTACTCAATGCAAGTCGCCTTTGTGCAACAACCCTTGACAACAATTGGCTCCAATAACGCTTAGGCTTGAAGTTGCGCGCAGGGTCAGCACAAATTCTAATTACTGGAACATGCGAGGCTAAAGCTCTTTTGATACTAGACTCAAAAAAATTATACGTTACCTCAACATCGTTTGGAAGAGAAATTGAGTCGGTGGAAAAATACTCTTTTAAAGTTTCACGGTAACTTGGCCAGTCAGCATTCTTAAAATTAAATTTTTGCACAAATTGTCGACTGTTCCAATAACTAAAACCTAATTTTATAATGAGATGATCGCTGCCCAAATGTTCATTGGTAACATCCCACGCGCAATCTACAGCTATATCCGAAGAACCAAAAGCGACGTCAGGTGAGCTTTCTTGAAGCGATCCATTCACCAATTTAACTCTTGTCGCCTTACCGTTGTTAAGGGACACGAAACCATGCTCGAGAGCAGAATCAAACAACTGACTTCCTCTTGAGTCACGTTTACAAGACCAATTAGTGTGATGAGCGTTAAAATCCCCTGCCACCAAGGTCTTACTCGAAAACGACGAAAATATAGAGTCCCAATCACCCTGCGTCGTCCGCACTGTAGAAGGACAATACAAAGATACAACAAAATTTAAAGAGGCACAATTTAAAATTTTAACACAAACGATTTCAATACCAACATTATTAACTGGGACGTGAAATACCTGAGCTTTTATAGAATTATGTATAAAAACTGCCACACCACCATACGAGTCCGATCTATCTCTTCTAAATACATTATAAGAACTTATTCTAAAAGCCGAATTACAGTCTAACCATGTCTCACTGACTAATGCAATATGAATCTTTTCTCTATTCAAGAATAGATCAAACTTGACTAGCTTAGGTCTTATACTTTGCGAATTCCACTGTGCTATATTCAAACTAAATTTGACATTAGACCTGGCCATTTAGATTATTGAAAAAAAACTTCACCTTCTCAAAATCGATACATCTCTTTTTCTTGTCCCTACTCCGACCTGGCTCCTGATTAACAATGTTCACAGGTCGCGCGTCAACCGGAATCTCCAACACTTGCAAATTAGAGCCCCTTGTAGCCCTTTTTCTCCTTCGAGGCTCTCGAGGCGACCCCCGCTCTGATTTATTTAAATTTGGTCTCTGAACTATAGGCTGGTCGATGACACTAGTAGATGCTTGATCTTCCACCGGCTTGGACAAAACAACGTCTCTATAGGACTTCCTACGCGTAAGTTCCTCCGAAATATGCGGCACCTCTTGGCTCCAGGACTTTACAATCTGCACTTTTTTGCCTTGGGTGTACAGCCACAAAGCTCTTTTGTAAATACAACCTTCAGCAGCCATGATACCACGAATTTCTTTTTCTCGTAAAAAAGCCGGACAAGACTTATTTAAGGCCATGTGAAATTACTTTCTAGCTTATTAAATGAAGATTGATTCAATTCCTTGAAACCATTACAATTGTTGATAAATACAGAGTAATAAATTTTCAAAGTTGAAAAAATGCTTAAGTGTTCATTCACTGGAGGGTTTACCCTACCAGTACCAAAAGTTTACGAACATCCATCGCTACCTCCACAATTTTCATTACATCCAGATTTGACTGACCCAGGAAAATACAGACCCATCGCATGTTTACAAACGTTCTACAAGATTCAGTTAGATTGCATCTCTAATTAATATACAGATATGTTGAAGACAATACAATTCCAGCCGAGCAACAGAAGGGGTGTCGCAAGTACGAGTATAGCCAAGGGTGCAAGGAACAGTTAATTTAACTCCGTCATACTAAAGAATGTACAAAAAAAATAAGTCTGATTTGTAGTTCATGTATGTGGATTACAAGAAAGCTTACTTACGACTCCGTTCCTCATCCTTGGCTGCTGCAAGTCCTAGAAATATACAAAATACACCCAAAAATAATCATCGTTTTAAAGACTGCAATGAAATCCTGGACGACCCGACTTAAGCTTTCCACTCCGACTGCATTCATAGAAACAGACGAAATAAAATTCAGAGAGGTATCTCTCAAGGTGACGCTCTGAGTCCATTGTGGTTCTGCCTCGCTTTATACCCACTGTCTCACATGCTAAACTCAGCTCCAACAGGATACCATCTGAGTTACATAGACGCCAACAGACAGGCTGAGAACATTCATAATTTACACACGGACGACATAAAACTTTATGCCGAAAGTGAAACTGACCTTTACCGACTGACTAATTATTAACAGAATAGGTTTAACCGGGCAAGAGCATGTCGCACCATGCTCAGTGTAGGGTTCCAAAGCCGAACATGTATGAATTAATTTTCTATTTTAAGTTATTTGGTGCTGCCTTAGATGTTTTTTAGTAGGTAGGTAAGTTTTCCTAGCCGTGATAGTTTTCCTTTTAAATTCGTTATATATGCTTAAAAATATTTTTCAGATTTTTAGTATTTGTAGTTTTGGCTGTAGGGGGGGGGGGGGTCACTTCACTCTAGCAAAAATAATTAGCGCTCTAATTAGCGATTAATATTTGATACCCCGTGCACATCTCCACGTTACGTGGAGGAATGTCAAACGTGTTCGGAGTCCGATTCTAGTAACAGTCGAGATCAATAGTTTATATGCGAGATTTTTAGGAAATTGTATGCAACTGACATTTAATCTCGAACGAAACTTCATATCGAATGGCACAAGAATTGGGATCCTGACGTATAGTGATACTTTGAGTCCACGTATAATATTTAAAAAAAAAGCTATTACGCACGATAGGGCGTAATGGTAAAAAAAGGCCCGCGGGTATTATTTTGGACTTACGGTCGATTTTTCTAGCATGTTAGGACACTATTTACGAGCAAGTGTGATGAAAAATGTCAAACGTGTTCGTAGTCCGATTCTAGTGACAGTCGAGATCAATAGTTTATACTTATGCGAGATTTTTAGGAAATTGTATGCAACTGACATTTCATCTCGAATGAAACTTCATATCGAATGGCACAAGAATTGGGGTCTTGACGTATTGTGATAGTTCGAGTCCCCGTATAATCTTAAAAAAAAAAGCTATTACGCACGACAGGGCGTAATGGTAAAAAAAGGCCCACGGGTATTATTTTGGACTTACGGTCGATTTTTCTAGCATGTTAGGACACTATTTACGAGCAAGTGTGATGAAAAATGTCAAACGTGTTCGGAGTCCGATTCTAGTGACAGTCGAAATCAATAGTTTACATGCGAGATTTTTAGGAAATTGTATGCAACTGACATTTCATCTCGAATGAAACTTCATATCGAATTCACAAGAATAGGGGTCCTGACGTATTGTGATAGTTTGAGTCCAAGTATAATATTTAAAAAAAAAACTACTACGCACGATAGGGCGTAATGGTAAAGAAAGGCCCGCGGGTATTATTTTGGATTTACGGTCGATTTTTCTAGCATGTTAGGACACTATTTACGAGCAAGTGTGATGAAAAAGAAATTGTAAAAGTTTTCACGGTGCCTCGAAATGAAATAATAATACTTAATAAGACCGCAGGGCAGCTAGTGGCAAGCTGTTTGTGAGTGGCGACACTACGGACCTGAGTACTCCCGACGGTAGGTCCTGTTCCTCACCTCACGCTGGCCTTCACCGGCAGGTTGCGGCGTATAATGACGAGGAACAGACCCTCACCTCTGGCTTGCCTTTATTATATGCCTTTACCGGTCAACGTGGAGTCGCATGAGCTATATGCTCGAAGGGCGGATGTGTTATACATAAGTGGCGAGTGGGCACCTTATGCTCGTTTAAAGTCCAGAAGCACCTCTCTACCCTTAGCCCCTCTGGAACTGTTGACTCCCTGCTGCTATATATATGCGGCTATTTCGGAAGGCCAATTCCATTGAGTCACCGCCTGTAAGTAGCATTGGGCAGGCAGGCGCCGTAGTTTCATCAATAGCATATTTCACTAATCCATATCAGTTCATTCAGAACGCCTATGTTCCCACCTTTCTTAAATAGTCTTAACCTAACCGGTGGTTGCCCGTGGGAGCATAATACTGCTATAGTTTGAACTCAGGGTCAATCGCCGGTTGGAGTCCCATCACTTTACTAAATTAAACTTGTCTAAAGGGCCTCCGCGTGTTGGCTTCGGCTCCGTGTACCCCTTCCAAAGGTCCGGGACTCTCATAGTCCCGTGATTGGTAAAGACATAATAATAATTTGTAGCAGGGAACTACTAAATATACCTACCTACGACAAATTGAAACTGGTTATACTTATTACAGTTTTTGTATATGTATTTGGGGTGATTTTAATATCCTATCATCTGACTTAAAAGAAGGAGGAGGTTCTCAAGTCGACTGGTTCTTTATTAAATTTTTTTTTTTAAATAAATATATTTATTGTTTAGTTGAATTTAATATTAGGCTTTCTGAGATATCGACCTACAAGTTAGTTTACTGAATAAACTACATATGACATTGCCCAGTTAATAATTAAAATTTAATTTTAGGTCTCAGCGAGTCAACTTTTATAGCATGTTATTGTCTTGGAATATTTTCTGACTTATGGTTTGTACATACAAATTCAATGAGTTGTTTGTTTTTTGGAATACCTAAAATATCAAACGACCGTTTACATAACGGAGGCAATCCTAGCGCACATTCAGAGCGGCACAGTATTAATATAGCTAAAGCAGTAAGAAGCTAGGCCTTCTTTTCGAGATAAATACCTAATCTCCAATTGAGCGTTTTGTCCTTTAAATTTGAGTAAAATTGAAAAAAGGTTTTGGTTAAAAGTTAGTGCAAAATAGATATCTGGTGTGGTCTGCGACAACGAATCATCGCAACGAATCCGTTAGCAGATTGAGAACAAATTGCCGGTATCTTGAACTTTTTAGTTATTTCACGGATTGCTTCCGAAATTGGAATCTGGGGATCAGTGTGATTTCAAACAACGAATCCTTTGACAGGATGACAAAAAGTAGCCGCCATCTTGAATTGTTTCCAAACTCGATATATTATCTTGCGATCTGTGTGGTTGCGGCTATATTTTCACGTTCTGTCAATGGATTCGTTGTTGGAGACCACAGAGATCCCCTGATATCGATTTGGAAGCAATCAGTCGACTAACTAAAAAGTTTAAAATTGCGGCTATATTTTCACGTTCTGTCAATGGATTCGTTGTTGGAGACCACAGAGATCCCCTGATATCGATTTGGAAGCAATCAGTCGACTAACTAAAAAGTTTAAAATTGCGGCTATATTTTCACGTTCTGTCAATGGATTCGTTGTTGGAGACCACAGAGATCCCCTGATATCGATTTGGAAGCAATCAGTCGAATAATTAAAAAGTTCATGATGATCGTTACTTTTTTTAATTCTGTCAACAAATTCGCTGTCGGAGACCAAACAGGTCTCCAGGTATCGATTTTGGAAGTAGTCAGTCAAATAACTGAAAAGTTCAAGATGGCGACTACTTTTTTTCATTCTGTCAACGAATTCATTTTTGGAGACCAGAGAGTTCCCTAGATATCGATTTTTAAGCTACATACATACATACATAAACACACGCCTTAATTCCCAGAGTGGGATAGGCAGAGCTAGAGAATTAAGTAGGTACTAACAAAACTTGTTGAAGTAACAACATTTTGCACAATCAGGCTAAGATGTTCACCAGTTTACGAGTAGTCACAGGTTGCAGGCCCATCACCTAACTCCACTACTTAATAAGCCTTTATTCCCTTAGTCGCCTCTCACGACATCCACGGGAAGACATGGAGTGGCACTATTCTAAAATTGTGATTACACGAGGAAAAGACAAATTAAGTAATCGCTGAATTGATCTTCTTTTACTATCTTCCTTTCAATTTCGTGGAGGGTTTAGTATTTAAAGTTAAACATCTTATAAAATTCCTATCTACTAGACTCCGACTCCGCCTCCGGTACCTCCGCCGCCTCCGACTCTGGATCCTGCTCCGATAAATAAAATTCGGCTCCGACTAGAAATCAATGTTTATTAGTTTGGTTATATCTATGCTCTCTGGAGTGCATAGATATAAGTCTGGAGTTTCTTGCGGCGCTTCTTCTCCGCAATGATGGTCTTGTCCGAAGCGCTGGTAGACTCACTCTACATTACCGACGTGTAAAAGAGCCCTCATGTGGCCTATTTACTAAATAAACATTTTGAAATTTGTTTTTTTTGTATTGTTCAATATTTCACTAATACTTTTGTGACGATACCGGCGCGACTTGCTCCAAAGGGAAGGATCCAAAACCGAGAAACTCTTAAATAAAGCTGCTCAGCTGATTACTTTGCTTTGTGCTAGTGAATATATAACAAATTATAAGCAATCCACTTTTTTTTGTGTTTGCGCGTTAGGTTAGCGCCATTTTTTATTTAAAATAAACTAATGATAATTGAGACTGCGTATAGGGTTTATCTGCAAAGTATTGAAAAGTTTGATGCAGAAAGGAGGTAAGCCAGGCAGGTACCTGAGGGCCTGGTCGAGGTGCTGCAGCGCGGGCACGCGGCACCAGTGGCGCTGCGGCGTGGCCGCCAGGAACATCTGGACGAAGCACACGAACGCGAACACGATCCCGAATGGCAGCATCATGCAGAAGAGGAACTTCTGATAGCGGCCCATCTCGCCGATGTACGAGAGTATCGTCTCCATGGCATCATGATCTGAGTCCATGGGATTCTTGTTTAATTCTTCTTTTACTTCCTACAAATTACAACGGGTGCCATAGATTTGCTTGGTAAGAAACGTACGAAACATGTGGGCGAATTAAGTATTGGGGGCACTCATGAAGTGTTGAATGATATTCAATATAAGTAGCCTGATGTCACAGGTTTAGAGTGGTAAAGTTATTAAGGCCATTGCAGGATAAGGGAAGTAAAAATTACCTTTAAAGATTCAGGTTTTTTTCTATGATAACATACTTACAAATAAATACAAACCCATTACCAAGTTCCGCTTAGTATCCTGATTTTTTTCCTATAAAATGATTTGTACATGAAACCGAGTAGATTAAATTGTAGGTACGTCGAATTCATAAATATATGTACACTTTCTAGTACCTTGACTATTTAATGTCACGTTTACATTGCCATACATGAAATGTCACTGCGATTAACGTGTCAAGGTACTATAGTGTATACATATTTGGAATAATAATATTTTATTTCAGATTAATTTCCATGTAATTATGTTAGTAATAATGAGCCTTAAAACTATGTTAGGTAGTGTAACGTTACTAATGGGTATTTTTGGATTTTGATTCTTCCTGCAATTGGATGGCATGGCGACTATGGTGTTTTAAAATGATAATGGCGGATGAGCAAGAGAAAATACAACTAAAGAGCTAGCTAATACGAGTATGGTAGGTATAGTGCAGTCATTGAAGCATTATTGCTCCGAATTTTGTTACTGTGAACCGAATCGCATACAATTTTGGAATTAGGTTCATCTTACCCTTAACTTCAAAAGTGAAAATGATTTGAACTCCGCAACCACCCTGGGGGTGGTTGCCACCCCTTCTCAGGGGTGTTTTTTTTTTTCTTCAAAATAACCTCGGATATCGATAGAAGGCCTAATTTTAAGCAATAAAACAGCTAGATAAAGTTTTTCGAAAAATCCAATACTTTTCAAGTTATTGGCAATTGAAAATTCGCAATTTTTTCACGTTTTTCATCGGTTTTGTGCAAATATCTCCAAAAATATACGTTTTATCGAACATTCTATAAAGAACAAAATTGTAGCAGGTAAAAAAATGAACAATTTGGTTTTTATAAAGTATTCTAAGTGCAATTTAAGCTAGATATTAAAGATCAAAGCCGTTTTTTATTTTGTCTGAAATTTAATCGATGTGGTCAATGCCATCTAGCGGCGAGCAGATGCATTTTATGCATTCTAATAAAAAAGGGTTTTGTAGTGCTTGAAATAAGCTTTAAAATGAGAACTATTAAAAGTCTTTTGCACGTAAAATAAGTGAGCTGTATTGCAAATAAGAGGAGCATCTAATGTTTTTTCTTTTAAATCAATGGGTTTCATAAGTGCCATTTCAACCATAATTAAAATTAATCTTATTCCGCCTAGAATTAAAAGTATCTTAGGAGTAATAATCGCTTGAAACGAATTTTAGAAAAGTTGCGATTTTTTTGACGCCGAGTATATATACATAAAATGGCTTATATATTTTGGAAACGTAGGCATGAATACATACCAACGTTCTTATATGGGTGAGGCCGCGAATTTTGACGAATTTGGACGTTTCAAATTTAATATGCTCATAAAAAAAATGGTAGCAGTAATCATATATATTTACTGTTTTAATTTAGGGGTAGTTTTAAGGGTAGAAAAGCTTAAGAATATGATAATCATTTTCGAGTGTGGAATAATTTTTTAATCCTTTTCATTTTATCAAAAAAAAAAAACAATTTTTTATCAAGGGGTACTTTTCAAGGGTTGAAAGGGGGTTAAAAATTTTATAATTATTATAGAGAATATAAAATATTTCTTACTCTATACTTACATCTTTTTATGTCATACCAAAGTATTTTTTTGTGATTTTTTCAATTTAGGGGTTGTTTGCAAGGGTTGTAAGATTTTCAAGGGGTTGAAAATGATTTTAATATGAGGTAATTGTGTTAGAAAACACTTTACAATTTCACCACTTATCTACTATTAGACATGTTTTCTAGGGATAAAATGGCTCAATGTAAATTTTTCCATTAAGGGGTTGTTTACACCCCTTAAAAATAATAGGCGGAGTTCAGATCATTTTCACTTTTGAAGTTAAGGGTAAGATAAGCCTAATTCCAAAATTTCATGCAAATCGGTTCACAGTAAAAAAATTCGGAGGTAAGACCGTATTTTTCGCTTCAATGACTGCACTAGTAGGAGATAGGTGGTGAGCGGTGCGAACTAATTAGCGAGGAAAATAACGCAACTCTAGCGAAAATTACACTATATATTAGCTATACAATGACACCTCACTCGACGTTATATTGTGACTACCCGCTTGCCGGCAAAGCGACAACAACGCTTTGGTAGTGCTCGATAAAAAATATACTTCTATAAATATTAAAACTGAGTCTATTAACCTGTGTTATATATCAGTATAAAGAGAAAATAAACAGGCTCATTGTAGTGAAATCCGTTTAACTCTATCTATAATACTTTTCGTGATATCTTTGTGTTAAGTTTAAAAAAATACATTAAACGGTTGGTTTGGGAAGCTTATCGGGCGGGCGCAAGGTCAAAGGCTACCGGCTGCGCGAGGGAGGTCAACGACCGACGCCTCGGGGATCTCCGGACCGATTCGAGCCTGCGCTGCGCCGGCACAGCTGAGTTTATTACCTGTGTGTGAGTTGTGACAAATACCGTCGGCTGAGTTTATTAGTAAACAAACCGTAAGTTGTACTTAACAAGGATCATGGCACAAAATTGCGACAAATGCAATACTTCAATTAAAATAAGACAATACCTTACGTGTTTATTATGCAAGCGCGCTTATCACCTTAACTGTTGTAATGTGTCCTTTAAAAGATTTTATTTGATGAAACCAGAAAGTAAAGCTTCTTGGAAATGTATAACGTGCCTGAGTAATCCCTACAATGATGAGGATAATATCACACTAAGAAGAAAATTCCGCGCTATTATTCCTACAAATAACTCGTTTGAAGCATTGTCATGCCTATCAGACGACGATGACGAGCTGGAGCAAACACCGCCTTCGCCCGGGATTGAGCTGAATAGGAGTTGTCCGGATAAAATGTGTACTTTCGGCAAAACAGAGGAGTTGGAAAAAATTATTTCGGATTTGAAGGAGAGACTGGTTGTAGCAGACACTGAAGTTGAAAACTTACTCACGGAAAACTTTTCACTCAAAAGTAAAATAAAAAGCTACGAGCAAAAAGTTAATCAGTTAAAAACACTGAGCAAGTCAATATCAACTAAAGATACCACTAAAAAAACCGGGCAAGAGCATGTCGGACCATGCTCAGTGTAGGGTTCCGAAGCCGCAACGACAAACACAAAAAACTATCTCAAAAATCAACATGTATGAACCAATTTTCTATTTAGTTATTTGGCGCTGTCTTAGATGATTTTTAGTAGGTATGAACCCGTTAGTCGCCTGTATCTCAGGAACTAATTAAGTCTACTTATTGTTAGTAATGATTCTTTTTCTTATAAATTCGTGTATAATATCTCAAACAAGAGCCAAGCTTTTAAGTGTGAGATCAGTATACCTATGTAGGTAGTTAGGTATCTAAACTGCTTAAAACCGACTTTAAATTACAATAAAAGTTTAATCTTTTATAAAGTAACTAGCGACCCGCCCTCGCTTCGCTTCGGTTTATAAGAGTTTTCTGTAACACCAGTACATAAAATAAAAAAATATTATACATATAAACCTTCCTCATGAATCCCTCTATCTTTTAAAAAAAACCGCATCAAAATCCGTTGCGTAGTTTTAAAGATCTAAGCATACATAGGGACAGACATCGGGAAGCGACTTTGTTTTATACTATGTAGTGATAGTGATTAATAGAAATTGAAAAAAAAACAAGGGCCAGTAAATAGAATTTTAAGTTTTCCAAACGATACTCGACTCAAATCAATAATCTAATCGATTATTTGTAAACTTTCAGATCGCAAATCGCAAACTTGTAGGTAGCATTCCGGGGCACGTCCGAACAGCATGTAGGCGCTCGCGCTTATGAGCGCGGCTGTCGCTCGATTTGTTACTTGGACAGACTCCCCCCGCGCGTCCTGCACGCCCCGTTAACAAATTTTTCTATCAAAGTTATCATAGGCGATTTTGATAGGTATAAACACTTTAGTCGCCTGTATCTCAGGAACTAATCTTGTCTACTTAGCCGTGATAGTTTTCCTTTAAAATTCGTTATATGCGCTTTCGTTGAAGATTTTTTTCAGATTTTTAGTATTTGTAGTTTTGGCTGTAGGGGGGGGGGGGGGGGGACACTTGACTCTAACAAAGCGTAATTGTTTTCACAAACCCGCAATATTTTTGAAAGACCTATCCAACGACACCCTACACTATGGGGTAGGAAAAAAAAAAGGCATCCCCACGTTACGTGTAGGGGAGGTGCATTAAAAAAAAATATTTTTTGAAATTTTATTTTACCACTTTGTTGGCGTGACTAATATGTATATTCATGCCAAATTACAGCTTTCTAGTACTATGAGTCTCTGAGCTAGACTGGGGACGGACGGACGGACGGACGGACGGACATGGCGAAACTATAAGGGTTCCTAGTTTGACTACGGAACCCTAAAAAAACGGAATAAAAGGAACACAGCAGGCAGACAGAGTTTAAACCAAAGCTTTATTGAATTAAACTCTAAACTGAATGCTCAGTGCTTGACTCGCCACCACTCATCCACGAAAGTCTCTGATGATGAAAGCCCAGTGATGTCACCAATGATCAAACCACCACACTTTAGTACCTAGTCCTAGTGCCGCCGCTAAGTTGCACTCGAAGAAAAGTTACATATATATATTTGGGGACGAGCATGTACGTGGTTTGTCTATGAAACTACTTCACTCCAGAGCCGATATAAAAAAAGACATGTACGGTGTAACGTCAATGGTCAAACCCTATTCATCGACATCGCAGGTACTCGAGAGTGTTCATAACGTCGAAAATAGTGTAACCAAGGATGATGTAATTGTTTTGTCTATTCAATGTCGTGAAAAGGATCCCTATGTCTTGCTGTCAAATCTGTGTAATACTTTGTTAAAGTTTAAAGGCAACCAAGTAATAATATTAAATGTACGTAGATATCAACATTTAGACGATAATATACTACATCAAGAATTGAAATCGCTTGTAAATAAATATGCAAATTGCAAAGTAATAGATGTATATAAAAGTTCTAATTATTACTCTCCATCGGTTTTAAATTGGATATGTTTTAAGCTGAACGAAGAAATAAATTGCTTACAGAGTAATAATAATATATATATATATTTTTTTTCTCTTTATTTATTTAGAAGCTTTGTTCAACCTTGAACATGTCAGCTCCAGCTGGCCTAAATACTACAACACTAACCAAAATAACACATAAAAAAAGGTTGATAAAAAAAAGGCTACCAAATTTCGAAAGGCTCATTTAGAAAAAAAACCATAAACAAATTTAGCCACCTCTGACAAAGGCTCTGCCAATATGGATTGGAAGATGCCAACATTTGAACAATTAATACCAAAGTGTATAAACAACTGTTCCCTCTTTGCACGAGTCCGAACACATTCCATTAAAAAATGTTGCACATCCTCTACTGACCCACACTCTTCGCAGTTGGGCGACTCCACTTTCCTCATGAGATGTGCAAACTGATTTAAAGGAACATGTCCGGACCGAAGCCTATGCGCGCTGACAACCTCTGCTCTGCGTAGCCGAGTACAGTCGAACCAAGGCACCCGAGGAGGCTGACACTGAATAGTCCTGTACCAAATACCTTTGTCACGAGACCGTTCATCAAAGTATTCTTTCCAGCGACCATAAGACTTGCTTTTGTACCGTGTGACTACCTCTGAGAAATCAGGAGCAATCACAGTCTCAGCACCATCAAAAGCGGCCGTTGCGGCCAGGCGGTCAGCCTCCTCGTTTCCTGCCAAGCCGATATGTGACGGAATCCACTGCAATCTCAGGCATCTTCCAGATCCCTGTATAACACTAATACGCTCTAAAATTTTGTAAGCCAATGTAAAACACCTTTCGCCCGAAGCACATCGAGCTATATGTTGAATGGCGCTTTTGCTATCAGTAAGTATCACAATATTACTATAACTCAACATTTCCACATATAACAAAGCCTCAGAGATTGCACAAAGCTCCGCGGACATAACAGATACACCAGAAGAAATCCTAAACTGTGCCTTTTTACCATTAAATGGATCAAAAAAAGCTGCTCCTATCTTGTCACCACACTTTGAACCATCGGTAAAAAGTTTATAAAAACCATGGTATTTCCTTTCCAGCTCTAAGATAACTTCAGCACGAAGAGAATAAGGATTGTAGGAACGCTTCGCACCTACAACGCACTCAAGATTGCAAAATAACACATTGTCCAACTCAAATTTAGACACCCACACATCTAATTGAAACATCTGTAAAGGATATGACGCATGAATATGTTCATCTGAGACCTCCTCTAAAACCTCAGCCAGCAAAGGTTTATTTTTCCCGCTCCAATAACCACTGTGGCTTAAGAACTCCAACTCACGAACCACATCAATAGTTGGACTATTCGAATAAGTTAACGTTTTTAAACAAAATTTTGAAGCCAAAAACTGCCTTCTGATATGTAAAGGAACTATACAAAGCTCACTTTCCATAACATGAATAGGTGATGATCTAATAAACCCTCCAACGACCCTCAACGCCTGATTTTGAACTTTCTCAAGCTTATATAAATGCGTTTTGGCACTATTGTCGTATAAAAAACATGCATAATCCATCCTACTACGAATCAGTGACATATATAATCTACGCAGGTGTCTAGGATGAACTCCCCAAGAAGCTCCAGCCAAAGTTTTTAAAATATTAAGAAATTTTTGAGTTTTTTCCACAACATATCCAATATGTTTTCCCCAACGCAACGATCTATCTAGCCACACTCCTAAGTACTTCATAGTAAGATCAGAACACAACTGATTACCACGTATATCGAGATCAACATGGTGAATTTTACGACCTTTACTAAATATGCAAAATTTTGACTTAAGTACTAGCCGAAACATCTAACCCTAACGTGTCCAAAATATTTACCATTATATCCAAAGAATCTTGCATTATATAAACACTATCTTGTAAATTCCTACACCTAACATATAAAACAAAATCATCCGCATATTGAGAAATAAATACCTTCTCTATCTTTTGACAAATCCGATAAGTAGCAATATTAAACAAAAGGGGAGACAGTGGATCCCCTTGAGCCAAACCTTTATCAGTCCAACGCTCCATAGAAAAACCAATATCATCATCTCGAAGAATGAGATGTCTCTCGCTCAAGAAAGCCCATAAATAATTACAGAAATTAGACCCAACTCCTAAACTGTCTAAATTACGAACGACTACTTCGACAGACACATTATTGTATGCACCTTCAATATCCAAGAAACATGCCAAAGTTGACATATCTTTAGAGAACCCCACTTGAATGTAAGACACTAGGCGAGCCAAACAATCTGCACACGACTGACCTCTCCTAAAACCTACTGTGTTCCGAGATAAAACCTCATTTTTCTCTACAAACCATTCCAAGCGTCTCGCCATCATTATGTGAAATAATTTACACACACAAGACATTAAGGAAATAGGTCTTAACTTCGATAAATGATCCTCCAACTGACTTGATTTAGGGATGGGTACAACCTGGATATTACGCCACTGCGTAGGGACAACGCCGGAAGCGAAGATTAAATTGTACAGCTTGAGCAAAAACGACTTAGCGATAAACGGTAAATTATATATAACTGCATACGGTAATCCATCAACACCCGGCGCAGAATTTTTCTTCTTTAAACAAGTACTTAACTCTCCCATAGAAAAATCCACCTCAAGAAGTGAATTAACTGAAAGAAACGTTGGTGTCTCTGGTCGCACAAAATCGGGTGCAAGAGAACACAATAGATCATCCTTTCTCTCTTTAGATGCAACTACTTTAGAACGACTATAACCTTTCATCCACCTCATTCGATGCCACATATCAGAAGCGGAGGTAGTCTCATCAATACTTTGACAAAACTCCTGCCAGTTCTGAAATCTGGCGTTACGAATAACACGCTGTGCCTCTGCAACCTTTTGCTGCAAAAACCTTAAATTATCGGGAATCGGATTCCGCCTAAATTTACTCAATGCAAGTCGCCTTTGTGCAACAACCCTTGACAACAATTGGCTCCAATAACGCTTAGGCTTGAAGTTGCGCGCAGGGTCAGCACAAATTCTAATTACTGGAACATGCGAGGCTAAAGCTCTTTTGATACTAGACTCAAAAAAATTATACGTTACCTCAACATCGTTTGGAAGAGAAATTGAGTCGGTGGAAAAATACTCTTTTAAAGTTTCACGGTAACTTGGCCAGTCAGCATTCTTAAAATTAAATTTTTGCACAAATTGTCGACTGTTCCAATAACTAAAACCTAATTTTATAATGAGATGATCGCTGCCCAAATGTTCATTGGTAACATCCCACGCGCAATCTACAGCTATATCCGAAGAACCAAAAGCGACGTCAGGTGAGCTTTCTTGAAGCGATCCATTCACCAATTTAACTCTTGTCGCCTTACCGTTGTTAAGGGACACGAAACCATGCTCGAGAGCAGAATCAAACAACTGACTTCCTCTTGAGTCACGTTTACAAGACCAATTAGTGTGATGAGCGTTAAAATCCCCTGCCACCAAGGTCTTACTCGAAAACGACGAAAATATAGAGTCCCAATCACCCTGCGTCGTCCGCACTGTAGAAGGACAATACAAAGATACAACAAAATTTAAAGAGGCACAATTTAAAATTTTAACACAAACGATTTCAATACCAACATTATTAACTGGGACGTGAAATACCTGAGCTTTTATAGAATTATGTATAAAAACTGCCACACCACCATACGAGTCCGATCTATCTCTTCTAAATACATTATAAGAACTTATTCTAAAAGCCGAATTACAGTCTAACCATGTCTCACTGACTAATGCAATATGAATCTTTTCTCTATTCAAGAATAGATCAAACTTGACTAGCTTAGGTCTTATACTTTGCGAATTCCACTGTGCTATATTCAAACTAAATTTGACATTAGACCTGGCCATTTAGATTATTGAAAAAAAACTTCACCTTCTCAAAATCGATACATCTCTTTTTCTTGTCCCTACTCCGACCTGGCTCCTGATTAACAATGTTCACAGGTCGCGCGTCAACCGGAATCTCCAACACTTGCAAATTAGAGCCCCTTGTAGCCCTTTTTCTCCTTCGAGGCTCTCGAGGCGACCCCCGCTCTGATTTATTTAAATTTGGTCTCTGAACTATAGGCTGGTCGATGACACTAGTAGATGCTTGATCTTCCACCGGCTTGGACAAAACAACGTCTCTATAGGACTTCCTACGCGTAAGTTCCTCCGAAATATGCGGCACCTCTTGGCTCCAGGACTTTACAATCTGCACTTTTTTGCCTTGGGTGTACAGCCACAAAGCTCTTTTGTAAATACAACCTTCAGCAGCCATGATACCACGAATTTCTTTTTCTCGTAAAAAAGCCGGACAAGACTTATTTAAGGCCATGTGAGCACCCTTACAATTCAAGCACTTGAATTCTGTTACCTCGCAATTAGCATGAGCTCCTCCACATTTCGGACAAAGAGTTTTGCCAGATGGACAAAATCTACTCAAATGACCAAACTTCCAGCATCTTGCGCATATAATGCCTTACCTGAGGACATACGGTTGCTCCAGGGAAATATGTTTAGGAATAAGTTAACAGACTGGCTTTTTGATAAGTTTTATTACAGTGTTAAAGATTTTCTCGAGCGTAATATTAATGTTAATTTGTAATTTGTAATTTAATTTTGTTGACATTCGATTATAATTGAATTTTATTTTATTTTATATTTTTATCTTTGAATTTAACTTGACATTTTATTAATATTTGCACGCCTGTATGCAGGCTCAATACACTGGACGTTTAAATAATAATGTTTACTACCACTTAAGAAACTGTATTCAGCAAATAAATTGTTTTGATTTGATTTGATTGATTTAAAAAATACCCTAACTTAACATGCATTCATAACATCTCATTCCAACTGTCAAACTGCCCCAACATGGGAAGGAGTTGTTATTCATTTAAATTACGCTGGCTAAGTTGTAAAATAAAATTCAGTGTTTTTTTAAGGTACGTCCCATGCATGTTAAGGTAAGGTCTTTTTAGGGTTCCGCACCTCGAAAGGAAAAAGCGGAACCCTTATAGGATCACTTTGTTGTTCATCCGTCCGTCCGTCCGTCTGTCAAGACCCCTTTTCTCAGGAATGCGTGGAGGTATCAAGCTGGAATTTATATCAAATACTCAAGTCTACTGTCCGTTGGAGCTGTGAAAAAATTAAACTTCTAATTCAACGCAACCAAAAGATTTTCGTTTATGCCGCAAATTTTTGAAACTCGCTAGGGAATCAAAACCGAAACTTCCCGTGAACTCAGAATCTTGAAATTTGGTACGGAGCAACGTCTCATAGCACAGATCGGCCATTCTCAGAATCGAGTGTTCTCTGCCTAATTACCGTAGGCAATTTTTTTTCTTGTTGTTTTGTCTAAATGACTTTTGAATATGAACAAGTGTAAGCTAATTAATTAATGTATCAAAATGGCATTAGAATAAATACAGTGGTTTTTGAGTTATTGAGATACAAAAATTGTATGGACATGGTAATTAGAAAAAATATTTTTACATGGCTACGGTAATTAGAAAGAGCAAATATTTCAAGTAAAATATTATATTAATATATAATATACATATTAATATAATATTTTTAACAAAACTACAATTACATTAAATAACTACTCTCATATTTATATGATTATAGTTTTACTTTTTTTGTAATAAACTTACATCGACGTTGAAATAAAATACTATACTATTTATTTTATAATCAAATTATTTATTTTAAAAGGTTTCGAGCAATTTTGTCTTCTAATAAACAAAAAAATATTTTTATCAAAATAACAATTACAATATTTTTATTATTAAGTGATTATGTAGGTAGGAATTAAAATTATATCAAAAATCTTGAGACAAATAAAGGAGAGAAAGATCTTAAAAATAAATACAAAACAATTGCACACTTATTGTAACGATTAAAATTACTTAGGTAGGAAATGGGCCCCTGGTGTAAATTACATTGAAACTCTATAAATTTGAATATTTCCATACTACGGTAATTAGAAAATAACCGGTAATTAGCACTACGGTACTTAGAAAACAATACAATTTATTAAAAATATCAAAAAATATAAACGATTGAAAATATTGGAAAATCGTAATATACAAACGCCTCACATCTCTTTCGGTTCACTAAGTATTAGAATATTTCCATAAGAAATCGAATTTATGAGTAGAGGAACGGGAATTAGAAAACTTGAAAACCAAAGCTACGGTAATTAGGTACTTACGTGCATCCTAGGCGTATACACCAACACTGAGACGTTCGCACTGTCCGATGGCCACGGCACGACCTAAAGGTCGCGACTCGTGCACTAGTGATCTTCGAATATTTCGTTGTTTAGGGATGAGCACTTCGAAAGTGAGTGGCGATGGTAATTATCCCTTCGGGCCGGACAGGGAGATATTTCATGATAAAGGTCATGGCCCACCTAGTATGAAAACTATACCCAGGGTGTACAGAAATGCAATAGGGCGGGAATTAAAGATAAATATGTATACTTTATAATGGTATATGTCGCATTAGTAATTATAAAAGAAGAAACAATAAAGCGATTTTTTTAACTTTTATTCAACTTCATCAATGTATAAATCTAAAGTTACATCGTCCAAAAAGGCTGCAGGTGTATCTATACTTTCTTGATGTCTGGCCCAGGATAAATAGTAGACTACGCTTGCAA
This sequence comes from Acleris laterana, assembly GCA_963966035.1. Classification (NCBI taxonomy): domain Eukaryota; kingdom Metazoa; phylum Arthropoda; class Insecta; order Lepidoptera; family Tortricidae; genus Acleris; species Acleris laterana. The sequence continues at coordinate 46,461,902 of OZ014438.1, forward strand.
TGCGGGCACAACTTCCTATGGTGCGGCGGCCTTGTATACAAGAGCAGTAGTAACCCTCGATACTCGTACTATCCCGGCAATGTGCAATTGCATGGCAAATTGACCTCGAGCCTGAAATGGAGTCTGAAATAACAGGTTGATACCGATAGAGGTATAGGTACCTGGATTAACTTAACACTAGGGTACTTTTTATCCTGGAAATCTGAAAAGCTCCCATAGAAACAACAATAACCGAATTCCATGTGGGCGGAGCAGCGGGCGAAAGTGTAATATTAATGTGTTTTAATATTAGGTATATCCTCGAACTTACCTCACGTGGTATTATTTTTTGTAGTAATAACACGGTGTGATCCCGATATCTTTCGAGGAAAACTCCTGTAAGACTGTGTTTTCTGCGACGTAACACAGATCGGTTACACGCTACACAACTACTAAGTCTTTCCAAATCAAAAAAATCCAAATCCAAAAGCAAAATCTCCAGTAAACACGCCAAAATAATCAAATCGAACACACAGATCACAACGAAAACCTACGAAGACTGAACTACCCACATTAAGTAGGGATTTCATATAACTACCTAATCAAAGATATATTAATAGCCAATCTTCTTAGCACTGTTACATATTACCTCCATGGTTTTTTTTTAAACTATTTACTTAAAATAAAGTGTGGGTTAGAACTATTAGGGCATATTTCCAGAAATGAGGGATCATTGGAGCGGCTCGTAGTACAGGGCCAGGTGGAAGGGAAAAGATCTAGAGGACGATCACCTACCCGATGGACAGACCTGTTGAAAGATGTCACCAAATCATCTGTGGTAGAGTGCACACGCAACGCATTAAACCGCAAGAAATGGAGAGAAATCGCGAGGGAAGTGTTCTCGAACAAACAAACCGGAGGTCAAGACCAACCGTGTATAACATCCCCAACAGCCACGACCACTCTGACAAGAGTGTACGACTAAGAAGAGAAGAGAGAACTGCATAATTTACCACCAATTTGGTTCATGTACGCAAACATTTTTTGACCGGGTAGGATTATGGGCCATGACCTTTAAATCAATCATGATAAAAAAAAAAAATTTTTTTTTGTGTTAAAACACAGGCAGTATTTCGGTCTCTTAAGTTTTTTAATGGCATAGCTTGAACTTATTCCTGACTTAAATGAGGAGCAGATTTACAGACAAAGGTAGCGTCCGGACAGGCTATGGTAATTGGCGAACGAGGGTTTGAAAAATAAAAAAAATTTAATAAATAAATAATCAACTTAAAATGTGTATGCTACTTTTAAATAAATACACAAAGTATACAATAAAAAATATTGCACTAACGTCTGAACGTATTTATGTATAAATAATGAGGCGGACACGCAAAATTTTGCTTTTTTGAGAATGGCCGAGATAAAGGAAAAATTACGAAAACCGTAAGTTTTTAGTTACATCATCATAATAAAAATATTTTTAATATATAAATTCATATCAAATACTCAAGTCAATAATACCTTTAAGCTGTAACAAAATCAAACTTCTATGTCCACGTAATCAAAAGAAACAGCAATTTAAGTCGCATATTTTGAAACTCGCAACTACTCGCAAGGGAATCAAAACCTAAAGGTGCAAGGTAGGTAGGTACTATTATCGTTAACGCGTTCTGAGTTGGTTTTAATTCACATGTTTGCTGTCACAGGGAGTTCCTTCTGTAGGTACATGTACTATTTATTATTCTGTGCCCGAATACAAATCACCCGGCCAAGTATGTACGCGTTTCTCATGCATTAATCTAGGGTTCCTTCACGCTATACAATATTATAAGCCCTACCTACGTAGTAACGAACTTAGGCCCTTAGGCCGGAGAAGGTCGTATGTAAAATGCCGCAAAATTGATCACTAATGTTTTCACTGAAAACCGATTAACGGTCTACAAAATATGGTTTAAGCACTCATTGACGGTTAAAAGGTTGTAACAGACAGACAAACTTACGGATGGACGGACACGTAATGAAAATATAAGGGTATGTTATTTATTTTATTATGTTTGGCTAGGGAAACTTAAAATTATCGTAAACGCATAAGTAAGTAAATAGTGAAAAGTGTGTCAAGTGAGAGTTGGCTCCTGCGAAGGGGATTTGACTAGTTGCTCCTAAAAGAGAAGTTGTTTTTTTTGCTTTCACCGCTCATGAGAGTTGGTAGAGTACAAATCTGTACACACCCATGTATCGGGAGCGTTGAATGCAGTTTTACTTTACAATAAAACTGCGACGTTATCGTTGAACTTCAATCGTTTAGATTTCTTACATTATCGACAATAATGATGTACATTGCTAAGCTATACCTCCCCTAGGATCTGCACAGATTGGTTTAATTTTTGTAAGATTGTACGAGTATGTTTTCTTATTTTAGAAAATAAATTAATAAATAATAATATAGAACTAAATCATTGATAACAAACAACGGTATTACAGGGCTCCAGCAGTGTCAGGGCGGTGGTCCAGCTGCTCAGCTCTGACAAGTTACCAAAATTAGTATCTTAAATATGAGGTAGGTTTAGGTTATGTTATTCCAGCCCAAACAGGAACAAGTAGCGGAGCTCCGTCGACCCTTTTAATTCGATATTCAAGAAGACATTATTGATCAGTTGGACAGAGCAGTTGGACCAATGCGCCGATAGGCTATCAGCAAGCTGTAAATCTTGAACCGTCTCGTAGGTAGATATATTAAAGCAACAAATAATAATAAGAATAAAAAAAAACAATAAACGGGTCTCCGTACAAGAATTATACGGAACCCTTCGTGAAATTCAATGAATTTAAAACTTTCCCTCGTTAAACATGCATGACCCGAATCTTCACCGAATTCCAACTTGATGGCACTACTGAACGCTTACGTGACTTTCAATAGTGCCTCTAAATCTTGGCGCCACGATTCGTATAGCTTGAGGTCATCCATACTCGTACTACAAGTAAGAAGATACTTCAACATCTCTACGAAGTCGATAACCTAGCCCGGAATCCTTTAGCAGAGAATTTAGAGGATTCAAGGCTAGGCATAACCACAAAGGACTAAGACTGCCGCCTTGGAAGACGCCTCTTTCTATCCTTATCAAGTTACGCGAATCAAAGGGAAAATCCCGACCTCCTAGTTGAGGAAGGTCTGTGGCCCGCTGCCTCATACACACCTAAACAGGCCCTCGAAGGTGCAGTGAGTCAGTGAGTCATAGCCTTCCTATAGTCAATCCAAGCAGCCGAAAGCGCGGGCCTGTCTTGCTGGCAAATGGTCATGTCTACCGCGGGACCCAACCTTACATCAATGAAGCAGAGGCTAAAACATTGTTTGCAATAAAATATGATGTACTGTAAATGGTTGTAAGGAGCTCGTGCTAGCCAAGGCAAGATGGTAGGCGAGCATGGACTTAATGGGCCGATAGTTCTTTGGTTCCACGGTACCATAAATCGGGGTGAGTAGAGACCCAACCTAAAATGAAGCATATGTTGCTAATTATAAGACTGAAATTACTTCCAATATACGTAACCTTATTGTCCATTTAATACTTGTTTTTATTTGTAACAAGTTATGACTTGGTTGTGTCCCTACTCACCCCGTTTTACGGTAGGTACTACTGATTTTATGGAGCACGAAGGTGACACCAGTCGTTAATAAATGTGACATTTTAAAGAACTGATCACAAGGGCATCTTGGAGTTGCGCTGCTAAACACTCATGTGAGGCTTTGAACCTTTTAATCTAAAAGTTATGCAACCCGTCCATCTCAGGACAGTTCTGAGCCATTCTGTGCCGTTCAAAAGCCTTACATTCACGTTCAGTACCACGCATTCAGTCTCCTTCTGTTTGCACGACCGGCACCGACCAGATGTTGCATGATAAATTAATCATAGCAGCAGTGGCCAGTAGTTGTCCGTAGCTCACCTTTTAATCAGGTCCTTCCCACTTTCGGTAGGTACACCTTATCGCTTTGGAAAAGGCGATTTTGCTGGTATCTGTGCACACCTTAGATAATAAAATAATAATAATAATAATAATTCTTTATTGTTCAAAACATATATGTATAAAGTACAATTACTGGAGACTGCGTTAGTTTTCACTGTGTTGCAGCCCCCAGTGGTTGCCCATTTACATGATCGCTATTACCTATGTTGTTAAGAACATCCAGAGTTAAGGAAATTATAGAACTTAAAATAAGTAGGTATCACATTACACTTTATAGCAATTACACGGCATGAATTGTGTGTGTGTGTGTGTGTGTGTGTGTTTGTGTGTGGGGGGGGGGGGGGGGTTAGTACGAGACATAATTAGTACACTCGACCTAAAATATTTTCAGTCTCTTCATAGTTCATATTGCTCAACCATGTCCATACTGTCTGTTTAAAGGCATGATTAGTGACGGTTTTAATAGTCATATCTCTATAGTATAATTTTATTTTATCATATATTAATGGGGCATAATAATTGATATTTCGCCGCGCGAATGCGGTTTTGCATTTAGGCATAGGACAACGATCGATGCGTTTGTTAGATACATGTAACATAGGAATTACTTTACGATGATATCGGTTAAGACATTGCATGATGTACAACTTACGAACTGAGGGAACCATTGATATGCGGTACAAGTCGGTAGTAGGATAACGGAACGGTAATCTTAGGGTGACCTTCAAGAGTGCCCGTTGGGCTCGCTCTAGTTCTATTATGTGTGACTTAGCGGCCCCACACCAGGAGCTAATGCAGTTTTTTACAATACACTCTCCTAGCGCTTTATAGGTTAGTATTAGTAGTGGTTTGGATGCCACGTCTCTTAGATTTCTGAAGGCATATATAAGCTTCCGAATTCTCGAAGAAACAACGGTAATGTGATGTTTCCAATTGAGATGTGCATCAATCTGAACACCCAAGTATTTGAGATGGTCAACGCGTGTCAGTACGGAACGATTACAGTTGGTGGGCCAGTTTCTGTTGCAGGGATAGGTGTGAATTGCAACTTTGAAATCAGCACCTGGATTGGTGGCAGCAGTCTTACTGAAACAGATGTAATTTGTTTTGGAGATGTTAAGTGAAAGTAACGAGTCCTCCAACCACGAGGTAACCAATCTAAGGCCGTTCTCGGCTAGCAACCGTACTCTGTCCCAACTCTTATCCTTGAACAGCAAAACTGTATCCTCTGCGAACATAAGCGTTTCGCACCCCGCAATGTTGTTCATACAGAGGTCGTTTACGTAAATCAGGAAAAGAGTTGGGGTAAGAAAGATGAAATTAAGAAAGCGTAAGATAGGTAACTAACGTGCAGGGCACGAATGTCATAAATCAGGTCCAGTGGACCTAATTCACTCAGTCGCAATCCTAGCGTCAATCACGTTACACGAGGGTGTGTCAACATAGTTTTATGATTTTAGGCAAAGGAAAAGAAAACACCCCAAGGTAGGTACGATAATGCCTTCGTGTGCTTTTACTGGTTGTATAAATTATTCAAGAAGAAACAAATTACACAGCATTATTACTTTTAACTCTTACGTACATGTTTCTTTTTATTTAAAATGTTTCGATTTACTTCATTTCGTTTGCGCAAGCGTTCGCCATTTTGCGGAACGGAACAGAAATACATATACGATACGACTAATTGTGCGATACGTTAGGTGTACTCTGCAGTTTTATTTCACAGTAGCGTCAACATATACATAAAAAAAAAGGAAATGTATAATTTATCTTGACTACAAAATTTCCATTATCTAATACTAGCGACCCGTCCTCGCTTGGTTTCGGTTTATGTGAGTTTTCTGTAACACTTGTACATACAACACAATTTATTATTAATAAAAACCTTCCTCTTGAATCACTCTACGAGTATCTATTAAAAAAACCGCATCAAAATCCGTTTTGTTTTGTTGAGTGTAGCGACTTTGTTTTATACTATATGTATGTATAAGGAAACCGAGTTATTTTAACAGCGTATTCCTGAGGTTTTAAAAAGCAAAAAAAATTATACGAGTATGATGATTGAAATATCGAAATATGTTTTTATTGCCCTTTACTCGTGTCGTTGGAGCCCTGGGTCTTTAGTAAAACAAGATCTCCTACCTTATAGTCCGGCGCTGGACGACGATGTTCGTCAGCGTTCTTTTTCTGTGCTGCTTGGGCCTTCTCGTGCACGTCCCGTGCATCTAGCAGCACACTAGACAATTTCTTGAGAAACGGCGTAATCGTCGCGACTACATTGTCGTTTTCGACGATTGTTCGCATGTCAGACAAGACATCGGCGGGCGCGCGCATTTCGCGCCCGTAGTTCAACAAGGCAGGTGAATAGCCTGTACTCGCAGTAACTGCAGAGTTCATCGCGAATCGGATCGCGGGAAGGTGAACGTCCCAGGTGTCGTGTTCCTTACCTACCAGAATGGCAAGCTGTGGCTTGAAGTCGCGGTTCTTACGTTCGACGGGATTTGACTCCGGGTGATAATATGCGGTCAGAGATTGCTTGATGCCCATGATGTGGCAGGTCTGCTGCATCACTTCACTCACAAATTGCACACCGTTGTCGCTGATAAGCCTCCTGGGTGTTCCGTATCGCAGGTATACCTCATTCACCAGAGTTTTAGCACACTCTTCAGCTGTGGCGGTGGGAAGAGCGAACAACTCTACCCCTCTGGTGCAGGTGTCCTCCATTATCAGGATCCATTTATTACCTGAGGGTGTCTCTGGACGCGGCCCAAACAAGTCTACTGCTAGAACTTCAAATCGGCGCGTCGTGGCTGGCGCCTGCAACAAGCCGGCGGGTTTTCGCGTGTCTGCCTTGTACCGCTGGCACGCCGCGCAGTCTTTTACATACTGACCGACGTAGGCTCTCATCCCAGGCCAATAGTACTTCCCAATGAGACGCTGCATCGTCCGCTCTACGCTGAAATGACCAGCTGTAGGGGCGTCGTGGTACTCGGCCAGCACGTCCTTGCGCTCGTGCTCCGGTACAACCAAGCTCGTGTCGTCATTATTCTCGTTCTCGGGGATATAACGGTACAGCACCCCGTCGGCCAAAATATATCCTTTGTCAGCCCACGCCCTCCCCCTAAACGGTTCGTCGGATTCTACCGCCTCGATGATTTTACGTACCTCAGGATCTTTGAGCTAACTTTCCCGGACATCCTTCGGGCTGCGTGAGGGCAGATCTACCATGGCAAGACACAAATCGCAAACGGTGTCAGTGGTGCACGCGGGGAGCGACAGTGTGTCCGCAATCACGTTTGCCTTACCTGGAGTGTACTCTATCTTCAGGTTGTACTCCTGGAGGCTGAGCGCCCAGCTGGCTAGGCGACCGCTCGGTGACTTCAAAAACATGAGCCATCTGAGCGGTTGGTGATCAGACTTCACCACTACCTCTGCTCCATCAATGTACCCCCGAAACTTGGATACTGCCCACACCACGGCCAGGGCTTCTCGTTCAGTCGTGTTGTAGTTTCTCTCGGCGGCCGTAAGGAGACGGCTGGCGTACTCGACTGGTCGCTCATCAACTCCCTCCCCTTGGAGCAGAACTGCTCCGACAGCGTACCCGCTGCTATCGGTCCTAAGGACGAACGGCTTCGTCTCGTCGGCCTGGCGGAGGATTGGCGCTGAAACTAAAAGGGACTTGATGGTCTCAAAGGCGCTCTGTTGTTCAGGGCCCCAATTCCAGGTGCTCGCTTTCCTCAGCAAAGAAGTTAATGGGCCACTGATCTCAGCGTAACCTGGCACGAAGCGCCTGAAGCAGTTCGAAGTTTGCAGAAAACACTTCAAGTGCTTCACATTCTGGGGAGATGGCATGTTGGCTATGGCGGACGTCTTGTCCGGGTCGACCTGAATACCACCTGGTACGATGACATGGCCAAGGAACTTGACGGATTCCCTCGCGAAGTGGCTCTCCTCACGATTCACCCGCAAGTTGAACATTGACAGGCGATCGAATACAGCCCCTAGATCTGCGAGGTGCTTTTCGAACGACTCCTCGGACAGCACCAGTAAGACGTCCAAATACGCGACTATCGTTATACCTGGGTGGTTGGATTTGAACCGGTCTATCAATCTCTGGAAGGTAGCTCCTGAATTACAAAGACCCATGCGCTTGAACCTAAAGGTGCCCAGTGGCGTCGTGAAGGAAGTGAGGTCCCTATGGTCAGGATCAACGCTCACCTGAAAGTATCCAGATCTCAGGTCCAGCGTGGTCATGTACTTGGAAGTCTTGGCGGGTAGCGGTCAGGCTCCGTGACCGCATTGAGTTTGCGGTAGTCGACGCAAAGCCTGAAGCTACAGTCCTATTTCTTCACCAGGACGACGTTAGCGGCCCACGGAGATTCGCATTCTTCGATGACATCGGCGCCGAGTAGCTTCTGCAGTTCTTTCTCCAGAGCTTCTTTCTTCGACGGCGACAACCTGTAGGGTGGCGAAGCGAGGGGCTCCTGGTTATCACTCACCTTAATTTTATGGGTGGCGAAGTCCGTTGGAGATCCTTCAGCAGCAAACTGGGACACTCTGCTAAGCAAAAATGCGTTGAGCGCGTCCCTTTGCTCTGGTAACGACTTCGTTCCTTCCTCGCTGCGCAAGGGAACGTCGGAGATTTCCGCTTGCATCAGCTTCGCATCGTTTAGAATGACAGATTGCACAAATGGGAATATCTGGTCAGGCCTATCGGAAAAATACCAAGACACCTGGGCTATGTCTAACGTGACTCCCGCCTTGGCAATAAAGTCGCGGCCTAACAATGTTCGGGTATTTTCCCCGGGAAACACCACGAACTCGGTGGCTACCTGCCTACCTTCTAAAAGCACCGAAACTGTCGCTATGCGTACCGTCTTTAGTTGGCGAGACCCGTCCGCAAGCCCTATGGTGCGTTCCGCCTCGCGAAATAGTAGCTAATAGCTCATATCGTTGTTAGCGGCTCTCGTTTTCCGTGTTTTCGGCATAGCAAGAGTTCATCACACGCGTTTTGCACTTTTTGTAACAATAGGTATGTACTTGCCGCGGCACTCGCGACGAAGACGTACGTAAAGTTCGAGGTTAGGATTCGAAGCCTCTAGTTGGGCAGCCACTGTAATGGTTTAAAACACATTAACTGTTCCCAAAATGTTTATATTAGAGTAACAAAGTACAGATTGAGGCACAAACTGAATGAAAACGTGGATTATGGAAGATAATTGTTGCGCAGCAACTATGGCGCGTGCCGCGGACGGAAGCAGTCTGTTGATCGCGGGCGGGGAGAGCGGGAAGCGCGAGCTGACCGCGAGCCGAGCGAGACCGATGACGGGCGAGGGCGGCCGAACACCTGTTCTATCGCACGCGTACGTCGAAATAGGTGTAAAAACCCTAACGAATTACGTGGGTCCAGCGCGTTACGTTACACATAGTATTTTTGACATAATATTTACAGAATTCAACCTTAATCCAGTTAAGACTACGCCGAGCGTACGCCGGATGTACAGTGGCGCCCTCATTACTTTTATTGTGTTTTCTAATTAACTAAAGAATTTCCTTGGAACCAAACAAAATGTGTTTGTAGCGCAAGTATAAACACAACTTATAGGGTATATCATATAGTTTAATAACAATTCACCTTCGAGTTATTAACTTAACGAAAAAAAGTGGCCACCTTTTCCCGTTAAGCTGACTACTCAAAGGGTAATTGTTATTAAAGTTTGTTACGTATCCCATAAATTGTGTTTATACTTGCGCTACAAACACATTTTGTTTGGTTCCAAGGAAATTCTTTAGTTAATAAGAAAACCCAATAATAGTAATGAGGGCGCCACTGGACGCTCGGCGTTTGCTCGGCGCAGTCTTAAATGGCTGATTAAATGAAATGATTTATTGATTAAATGGCTGACCATATTGATATTTCTGCTCACCACATATATTTTACTGCTTAACTACCAATCAAAGTTGTGTAATCTAGCTGAACATTACGTAATCATTTTGCGGATCTAATTATTATTATGTATGGCGATTATTTACCTACTTAGCGCAGACAATATTTTAAGCCTAACTAATGTTGATTAATTTGCCGATAGTATTTGATTTATTTGTGGCGCAAGTTGCGACCGGTTATTTATTTGTTGCCGACAATAACGTTGCGATTGATATAACTGCTGTTTTAATGCTGATCAAATATAATAATTGCCAACCAAAAATAATATTACCTAAGTATTACCAGGGCTAGTGCTTTTTTCCCGCTGATTGGGCATTGGGTAAGTTTGTATGAACATAGAGGCTAATTTTTTTCAGCGGCTTTGATAATATAGAGCAGCTCTAAATACACGTAATTATTTACATGTCATGAGAATATAGAGCAGCAGATGACGTGATACAAAAAGTCACGTGATGTGCCAGTGACGTGATTGGTCTAAAAACTAAACGAATAGAAACGATAGTTAGCGTAATGTAACTTATCTGGGCCCTCTGAATACACGTAAACATTTACATGTAATTAGAATAAAGAGTAGCTCTAATTACACGTAAATATTGACATGTCATGAGAATATAGAGCAGCTCTGAATACACGTAAATATTTACATGTCATGAGAATATAGAGCAGCTCTGAATACACGTAAATATTTACATGTCATGAGAATAATATAGAGCAGCTCTGAATACACGTAAATATTGACATGTCATGAGAATATAGAGCAGCTATGAATAGGTACACGTAAACATTTACATGTAATTAGAATAAAGAGCAGCTCTAATTACACGTAAATATTTACATGTCATGAGAATATAGAGCAGCTCTAATTACACGTAAATATTTACATGTCATGAGAATATAGAGCAGCTCTGAATACACGTAAATATTTATATGTCATGAGAATATAGAGCAGCTCTAATTACACGTAAATATTTACATGTCATGAGAATATAGAGCAGCTCTGAATACACGTAAATATTTACATGTCATGAGAATAATATAGAGCAGCTCTGAATACACGTAAATATTGACATGTCATGAGAATATAGAGCAGCTATGAATAGGTACACGTAAACATTTACATGTAATTAGAATAAAGAGCAGCTCTAATTACACGTAAATATTTACATGTCATGAGAATATAGAGCAGCTCTAATTACACGTAAATATTTACATGTCATGAGAATATAGAGCAGCTCTGAATACACGTAAATATTTATATGTCATGAGAATATAGAGCAGCTCTAATTACACGTAAATATTTACATGTCATGAGAATATAGAGCAGCTCTGAATACACGTAAATATTTACATGTCATGAGAATATAGAGCAGCTCTAATTACACGTAAATATTTACATGTCATGAGAATATAGAGCAGCTCTGAATACACGTAAATATTTACATGTCATGAGAATATAGAGCAGCTCTAATTACACGTAAATATTTACATGTCATGAGAATATAGAGCAGCTCTAATTACACGTAAATATTTACATGTCATGAGAATATAGAGCAGCTCTAATTACACGTCAATATTTACATGTCATGAGAATAATATAGAGCAGCTCCAAATAAACGTTACATACAAAGAGTTATCTATAAGAAATATATCTGAGCCGAGATATTAAGCCTTCATTTTTACGTTTTTGGTAAATACTAAAAGTACACAAAGGTATCAATTTTCATATCTCGGCTCGGATCCACTTAAGGTAAGAGTAAGTACTAAAGTTGAAGACTAAAACACAATATTTAAATCGTTAAGAATGGTGAATTTATATAAGTTTGTAACGGCATGTATTTCTTATCATTTTTAAGGGTATATCATTTATATGTAATTTGGGTGATTCTTTTTATTTAGTTAGTAGGGTTCAGAATTACGATTAAGACTGCGCCGAGCGTACGCCGGATGTACAGTGGCGCCCTCATTCCTATTATTGTGTTTTCTAATAAACTAAAGTATTTTCCTGAAATTGGACGATATGTTTTTGTACTACAAATGAAAACACAACTTATGGGGTATATCACATAGCTAAATAACAATTCACCTTCGAGTTATCAACTTAACGGAAAAAAGTGGCCACCTTTTTCCGTTAAGCTGACTACTCAAAGGGTAATTGTCATTAAAGTTTGTTACGTATTCCATAAATGGTGTTTTTATTTGCACTACAACAACGTATTGTCTGATTTCAAGGATTTTTTTTAGTTAATTAGAGAACACACTAGTAGTAATGAGGGCGCCACTGGACGCTCGGCGTTTGCTCGGCGCAGTCTTAAGTGTCGTCCTCATTTGTCATAATTAAAACTGTGTAAAATGCCCCTTCATTGTAAATAAATAATAAATAATCAACTAATATTATTATTAAACATGCAAACATTTAACATTCATATTTTATAATAATTTACTGTACGTACTTCGCTCCCAAATTAATAGTAAAATGTCGTGCATGCCTGAACAATATTGTTGCTTGCCTTGCTCAGCCTCGTACCAAATGACCAACGTCTTTTCCGCAACACGGCAAAGAAGTCATCCGCTCTGTTCACGGCAAACATACCGGACGCGTTACACCGCCACGTCGCCGCAGCATCCCTCGGAACGCGATGTTATACTGTACTTACTCGAAGTCTGTCAAAAGACCGCTGAGTGTACTGATACCACAGCTGGCTAGTGTAGAACGCCTGACAGTACGCCCCGAACAGCGTTACCTTAACTTGGTCCAAGCTAGGGTATGCAAAAACCCGGTTATAATCGGTTTTAACCGGTTATTTTCATACAAAACCGGCTAATACCCGGTTAAATTGCATTCCCTAGTTCAAGCACTGAGCAAAATCGGCGCCCCATCATATTGGTTTTAATAACTAGCAATGGCACGTCGCAGTCTTAATATTCTAAGAGCCCACGACACTAAACTTAGTTCGATAACACTACCAAATTATATTCGAGTACATATATTAGTAACGTCATTAATGAGGGAACAAGAAATGGAAATACTTCAATGCGAAAAACCTGGCACAGCATTTTGTTTTTAGTTATAAGTCCGATATATAAATGCAGCAGTGGTTCTTCTTACACAGAAATTGATGATCTTTCATATGAGCTTTGGTTTTTTGAGGAGAACGATCATACTAGATACATAAGTAGGTACATAGTAGTACGTAGCTTATCATGCTCCTGCCACTGATTAGGCCAGGCAGGGAGGCTTGCAGCACTGCATTGTCGTATAGTGTCCTACCCCTGCCCTATTCCGAAGAATAAACGAAACTTGGGAGTCTTATTATCATACTAGACATGGGAATTATAAATAATAAAAAAAAATGGTTTTCCAGGTTTTTGAATTGCAGCATTGCCATTTTGTGTTCTGCCATTAATGATGTGACTACGTATACATATACAGTATGTAATAGTATGTAATCGTTAAGTGTGTCCAGGCGATTATTCCGTAACTATTACAGATACCAAAAAACTTTAAACTGATATCGAAAGTACGTCAGGTTCCTAATGAGTAAAATGACAACAATAACTTTTTAAAAATCAAACGAGAAGTATCAAAAATGTTGATATTAAACACTCTCATTCATTTAGTATGAGAATAGTAAAAAGGTTTTTTTTAAGTTTGTTTTAGTTTAGTACTGATATTAAATCTGTTTATTAACCTAACAAAGTAATACAACTATTTTCTAATTGAATAATATTTATTTCTTAGTACAGTTATGAGATTAAATTTGGTACCCACCTTAGGTCCAAAGTCAATCAGACATTCTACAACCATAAGGTTGAGTTTCCTAAAAGTTACAATGACTTGGCATCTCTAATGACATTGACTACTTCAAGCATCAGCTATTTTTCTTGAAATGGGTCCCAAATTAACGCACGTCCCTGAAGTCCAAAATTTTGTATCCATAGCAGATTTTCGAAGTGACGTCCTTTTTGTGCCATTTTTCAATCAATAAATGAAACAATTACGATTATTAACGCAAATTATAAAAAAAAATACGATAAATTAGCGGGAACGACAACCCGCGATAAAGGTTTTAAATTTAGAACGAACACCATCTTATTTTTTATCTTACTATCTTATTCAAAGTGTATCCGTAAGGAGTGCCAACCTCACCTGCCCGTGGTGCACCCTGCTGGACAACGGACGAGGCTCTGGCGACCGAACCGTTGGTGGTATAACCGACTAAACGCAGAGCCAAATATCTCTGGCCAGTGGCGGGCAGCAGCGTCACTGGTGCGAGGCTCTGTGCTGCGCTCACCAACCCGCTTGCCCAGCGTGGTGAGTACGGGCATGTACCCCTCATGAATAGGAGACAAAAACCACGGCCCCTGGTTCCCGGCCGCCCTACTACTCTGGGTCACGGCAGCGGCCTCGGTTACGGTAGGGCAGGGGGTGCAAAGAATCCCCGGGCTACGGACGGCTGCCACAAACCACTGACCTTGGCAACGTATAACGGACGCAGTCTACGGCTGGATGAAGGCCTGGTCGAACTCGAGGAAGAGCTTAAAAACATCAGATGGCATATTCTAGGGTTGTCGGAAGTTCGAAGACAGGGGGAGGGCACGATCACCCTGGAATCTGGCCACATTTTCTCCTTCCGAGAGGGAGACCAACTCTCCCAAGGTGGCGTAGGTTTCCTTGTCCACAAAGATCTCCGTGACAACGTGTTGGAGATATCCAGCGTGTCGACCCGGGTAGCGTACCTTGTACTAAAACTGACTGAGAGGTACTCCCTCAAAGTCATACAGGTATATGCGCCGACGTCGACAGGGCATTCGGATGATGTGGTCGAGGCCATGTATGAAGATATATCTAAGGCCATACATCATACAACCAAGACCCACTTCACCGTTGTCATGGGCGACTTCAACGCCAAAGTAGGAGTACAGGAACGCGACGAATCGTGTGTAGGACGGCACGGCTATGGAACCAGGAACCACAGGGGGCGAATGCTGGTAAACTTTCTGAGTTTGCAGGGGCTCTTCTGCATGAACACCTTTTTCCAGAAGAAGCCCCAGAGAAAGTGGACCTGGCTAAGCCCCGATGGTAAGACGAAGAATGAGATAGACTTCATCATGACGGACAAGAAGCATATATTTAGGGATGTCTCTGTGGTAAATAGGTTTAACACCGGTAGCGACCACCGACTGGTAAGAGGCACCCTAAATATCAACATCAAGCTGGAAAGAAGCCGCATGATGAGGTCGACTCTTCGTCCGACACTGGTCCAGGCCGGCCAAGACTCCAAAACATTCCAGTTGGAGCTCCGAAACCGATTCGCTGCTTTGGAAACTACTGAGGACGTGGACAGGGACCTTGATGGTGTGATTGGAGTCATACGCGAAGTGGGAAACAGGCACTTTAAGGGAAAGCGAGCGTGCCGAGAGGCCAAACTTTCGGGCGAGACCTTGAAACTGATGAAACGTCGTCGGGAAATGCCAGAGGAAGCCTTGTCTGGTACCCATAAAAAGATCCGGAGATTGGTGAGACGCGACCTCCGCAGCTACAATACTCGCCTCATAGAGGAGGCGATTGAGCAGAATCGGGGGTCGAAGGTCTTCACTAAAAGAATGGGGAAAAGTCACCTGACAAAGCTGAAAACCTCGGATGGCAGAATCGTCTCATCGGTTCCGGAGATTCGGGCCGAAATCGAAGGCTTTTACGGCCGATTGTACGCATTGCATTCCCTACAGCCGCAGCCCGACGCGAACGACCCAAGAGCCAAGCTTACCCGCCACTTCACTGAAGATCTCCCAGACGTGGAGGAGGATGAGATTGAGGCGGCCCTCGGACAGCTTAGTAATGGGAAGGCTCCCGGCGAAGACGGAATCACAACTGAGCTCTTAAAAGCTGCAGGCCAACCTGTGCTTGGCGAACTTAAGAGGCTCTTCAATTCCGTCATAGCCAATGGGACAACTCCGGAAGCGTGGAGTCGGGGCGTGGTGGCATTGTTTTTCAAGAAAGGAGACAAAAATCTCCTGAAAAACTATAGACCAATCACGCTCCTGAGTCACGTTTACAAGCTGTTCTCGAGGGTCATCACAAACCGTCTTTCCGCAAGATTTGACGCTTTCCAGCCACCGGAACAGGCTGGGTTTCGCAAAGGCTACAGTACCATAGACCACATCCACACGGTGCGACAGGTTATACAGAAGTCCGAAGAGTATAACCAGCCCCTGTGCCTGGCCTTTGTGGACTATGAGAAAGCCTTCGACTCGGTCGAAACCTGGGCTGTTCTGGAATCCTTGCAGCGATGCCAAGTCGATTGGCGGTACGTGAAGGTGCTAAGAAGCCTGTACAGTATGGCATCGATGTCCGTCCAAGTACAAAACCACCGAACAAAACCCATCCAGCTGCTCCGAGGTGTTAGACAGGGAGATGTTAAACTCCGAAACTGTTCACCAACGCACTGGAGGATGTGTTCAAGACGCTGGATTGGAACGGACTGGGCATCAATGTAAATGGCGAATATCTTACGCACCTTCGTTTTGCCGATGACATAGTTATTATGGCAGAATCGCTGCAGGATGTGCAAAAAATGCTGCACAGTCTTAACGCTGCCTCGAGACGAGTGGGGCTTGGGATGAATTTGGACAAAACAAAGGTAATGTTCAACGAACATGTCATCCCGGAACCAATTTCCGTCGAGGGCACTACGTTCGAAGTTGTCAAAGAGTACGTCTACCTTGGGCGAGTACTACAGATCGGTAGAGACAACTTCGAGCGGGAAATCGCCAGAAGAGTGCAGCTTGGCTGGGCAGCATTTGGGAAACTGCGTCATATCTTCACGTCGACACTGCCGCAGTGCCTGAAAAGCCGGGTGTTTAACCAATGCGTCCTACCAGTTTTAACCTACGGAGCCGAAACGTGGAACATGACAGTCAAGTTGGCCCACCGACTGCACGTCACTCAGCGTGCTATGGAAAGGTCTATGTTTGGGATCTCATTAAGGGATAAGATCCGGAACGAGATCATACGACATAAGACTAAGGTGACTGATATAGTCCAAAAATGTAGCAAGCTGAAGTGGCAGTGGGCTGGCCATGTCTGTCGCAGAACCGACGAGAGGTGGAGCAGGAAGGTTCTCGAATGGAGACCACGCTTAGGCAAACGTAGTGTAGGACGCCCCCCGGCTAGATGGACCGATGACCTGAAGAAGGCAGCTGGCAGTGACTGGATGCAAAGGGCGGGAGATCGTGCGCGGTGGCGCTCCTTGGGGGAGGCCTATGTCCAGCAGTGGACTGCAACAGGCTGATATGATGATCCGTAAGGACCCCACCAATAAGGTAATAAGATCTTTATTTGTTATTTTTGTAGTGTGTTGCTTTTCAGCCAGTTCAAATAATGCTATATTGAAACAAGGTTTATTACTAATTTGAATTGGTAAGATAGTTAATCTACATGACTGTATCTGCATGAAAATCATTATTATCATATCACACGTAATCATAAAATATTACGATAAAGGTAAAATGATTACTAGACCACTTAAAAAAAACCTAAATCCTTTCTACTAATCTCATACTAAATGTATGGGAGTGTTTGATATCAAAAAAATTGATACTTCTCGTTTGATTTTTAAAAAGTTGTTAATGTCATTTTACTCATTAGGTACGTTTGATATCTGTAATAGTTACGGAGTAATCGCCTGGACACACCTAACGATTAGGTACACTTGTATATGTATAATTTACGAGTATCATCCGGCAGTCTCATCGAACTAGGTTTAGTGTCGTGTAGGGAAGCCTCCCTACTATAAATTCTAATGTAGAAGTTTTCGGGTTGTACAGATGCATTCTTAAGAATGGTTAATTTTTAAACTAACCCCGGAAAGAAAATCGAATACTTTTGATATGAAATTACGCCGATATCTATACTAACCTAAAGAAAGTGTGTTCTCTAAAGTATAATTTTTTATTTCTTCTAAGTTTTTTAGTTTTGTCTATCGAGGGGCTCCGTAAAATATTTGCTGTTTCAAAAGTGCTTCGTCACTAAATAAGTACGAGAATCACTGCTCTAGGTACAGTCAACAGCATAAATAAGTGATAATTTATGTACCTTGTCGCTTTCAATCGTTTCACAATTTTGTATAACGTTTCAAACATGACGTTGAAGTGACAGGGTACATAAATGATCACTTATGTATGCTGTTGACTGTACTCTCTTATAATTTTGTTCATAAGAATGAAGAAAAAACGCTTTATGTTTCAAAAAACTCCCTATTCTATCACCAATACCACCCCTTTTACCAAAGTTGAACCTGAGTCTTTGAACCTAGTATTAATTCAAGTAGGTAGGTACTACCACCTACCACTTTTTACAGTCAGTGTTATTTATTCGTGGGTCAATTGGGATACCGTGCTTTGTAAGCAACCAACTCACCATAACAACCGCAAATCTCAGCTTTAATGTTCGTCTTGTAAGATTGCTCAGGAACTTGACACCTTCCCGCACTATAACACATGCCAACCGAAAAACACCTCACTCGTAAAACTACGACTTCTCGGAAGAGTTATATTATTATGCGAAGCCTCCGGACGCGGCCGCTCTACGTGGATACGGTGCACTCACTGCCGCCGGCCAAGGCGCGCACCGCACCGGATCTGTACTTATTAAATACGCTTTTCATGCTATATCAACATCGATTCAATCGCGTCGAGGTCAACTTGAATGGCTTTTCTTCATGATGTGCAAAATAGCCCAATAACTAGTAACACATCTTTTCAACTGCTACGTAATCTAGGTAGATTCTGACTTAAGTTTCGCTGTAATCTGATTAGCGCAGTGCGGCAAGGCTCACGACAGTATCGACCAACACATACCTCATGGATTCTAGATATCTACCTAATGGGGTAAACCTTTCAATAGCAATGAGTACCTATTAAATACTTAAGCTTTATAGTAAAAAACCGGGAAGGAGCTTATTGGACCATGCACGCAAAGGGTTTCGACGCCGTTACTACAACCACACAAAACCGGGCAAGAGCATGTCTGAACATCCTCAGTGTAGGGTTCCGAAGCCTACTACTACACAAAAACCATCTCAAAAACCACAAACAAGTATGAACTAATTATTTATTTAAAGTTATTTGATTTGTGATTTTAGCCGGTAGGTATAAACACTTTGGTCGCCTGCACAGGGTCCGTATTATGCTCAGCTTTATCGCGGTTGATGAACCTCCGTCACTCTCGCACTTAAATACTGGACAGAAAGGGACAGATGTTTTCTCCACGCTTATTTGACGCCTTATTATGATTGTTTATATTAGTCACGCCAACAAAGTGGTAAAATATAATCACGAAAAAAAAATTTTTTTTGTGTACCTCCCCTACACATAACGTGGGGATGTATTTTTTTTCTCGTCTACCCCTTTGTTTGGGGTGTTGTTGGATAGGTCTTTCAAAAATATTGCGGGTTTGCGAAAACAGTTTTTTGATTTGTTAGATGACTTTCCCAAACGCATTTTTTCTTTGAAGCAAATTTTCCTTTCGCGTTTTTTCCCGAACGCGGTAATTACCAGAAGCCTTTTCCCTGGCACCATATTTTCACAGTCGTGTTTACTTCTCCTCTTGCGATTTTCATCCAGTCGCTTCTTTTCCTGGTACCATATTTTCACTGTCGTTTTTTTCTAATTCTAAAAATCTAATTTGACACAGTCGACGGAGACGACGGACGACTCCTATTTCTGGGTTATTTGGCCCTCCGGGCCTGCTGCAAAACTAACATAACCTAAGCCTACCTACATTACGATGTAATTAATTTTGGGAATAAGTGCGACTGGGATAAAATCGAACGAGAACAAATGCGACTGGGTAAAAAGACGAACGAGAATAAAAGCGACGGTAATAAAACCGAACAGGAAAAAATAACATTGGGTCAAATTGAGAATCGGAAAAAATGCGAAAAGAAATATCGCTTCACGGAAATAATGATTTTGTGAAAATTATGTAACAAACCCGTATTGTAGAACGCCACTTGACGTAATTGCCCCACTGACGTAATAGCCCCGCTCGACGTTATGTCTTGCGAGTGCGATTCGTTCTAGGTACCCAGGTAGTTTCCCAGAATCTTTAATTGTTTTGGGTTGTTAAGTTTAATTTTCCGTTAAAGTTTGTTGCTATTGTATGAATATTATTGTATTAATGCATTATTATCATCTGAAAAAAAGGTTAACGACACCGGCTTCTTTGCTTACCTAATTTCTAATGCTAAAAAACGAAATATAGTTGTGTTGTTGATCAAGGATTGTGAAACACAAAATTTGAATTCAAGAAATAAAAATAAAATTGCTATTAAAAAAATTCGTGTCCGGGTAACATGTAAATCATTTGTGGGTCAATGCATTCATTTTTATACTAAATAACCTGCCGTAGTTTTAAAGTTACCATTTCCTGTAGTACTTACTTAAAAAGTACTTGAAAAAGTCGTTGATGTCTACAGCTTACAACAGGATCGAGGACTATTTAACACATAAAAATGCTTTCCCAAAGTCAAACTCCTAAATAAATAACTTAATAACTTAGGAATAATAGTACATTGTGTATTAAGGGTAGTAAAGAAAGAATTACAAACGAGAGTCTGTTAGAAGCCCGAAGCCGAAGGCTGAGGGCTTTAATGACTCGAGCTTTGTATTTCCTTTACCACCCGTGTAACATACAATGTTTTTCATCACAATTGCGAGGAAATGAAATAAAATCAGACAAAAGATCATATTTTTAACTTATTAGCGGCAGACTACATCATTGTCTGTGACTTACCACAGATAATGTCAAACGTGTTCGGAGTCCGATTCTAGTGACATATGAGATCAATAGTTTATTATGCGAGATTTTTAGGAAATAGTATTCAACTGACATTTCATCTCGAATGAAACTTCATATCGAATGGCACAAGAATTGGGGTCCTGACGTATTGTGATAGTTTGAGTCCATGTATAATATTTAAAAAAAAAGCTATTACGCACGTTAGAAGCGTAATGGTAAAAAAAGGCCCGTGGGTATTATTTTGGATTTACGGTCGATTTTTCTAGCATGTTAGGTTTTTTTACGAGCAAGTGTAATGAAAAATATTATTACATACTTGTGGCGGTCCCACATTTATTAGTTATAATTATTATTTACTTTCAATATTAATATTTATATTGTTACTATGCCAAGCCGTCGCGTAGTGTAAATGTCTTTTTTATCTACAAGCGACCGGCCGAGAACAATAGCGGGCGCCTGCGCAGCGTCATTCAACCAGTCCGCTTCCAGCCGCCGCACCTTGCGCACGCTCATTTGCTCCGCATTTATCTATCGCATTCCTTACGCAAAACCTACCGGTCTCGCTTGCTATCGACTGCTTGGCATCCTGCTATGCTACTGTGACTTTCCCGTGCTTACTACCTACTCCCTTACCGTGCTAAATAATAAACTTTATAGTGACTCAGTGTATGTTTCATCTTACGACAACACCCCAAGAAGATTCACTACACTGGTGACCCCGACAATTGGATACTGTACTTTGGTTTGGATTAATCTGTGAAACAGTAAGCAAAACATATCTGCATCATGCCAACGGGCGGTAGTCCATCTACAGCAGGTAAAGACGCAACGCCAGTTAGGCCATTTACACTGTCCGACATAAATCGTGTCGGAGTACGGCTTCCACCTTTCTGGCCGGAAGAACCGGCAATTTGGTTTGCGCAAATAGAAGGGAATTTTATACTATCCGGCATTAAAGACGACGATACTAAATACTATTACGTAATCGCCCAGCTAGACAACCGCTACGCAGCCGAGGTGAAAGACATTATAGTCGCACCCCCAGCCAAGGGAAAATATGAGACGTTAAAAACCGAGCTGATCAGAAGGATTTCGTCTTCGAGAGAAAAGGACGTCAAACAGTTATTGATGCATGAAGAAATGGGCGACCGACGTCCATCAGCGTTTCTGAGATACCTGAAGCATTTGGCTGGACCAAATATGCCGGACGATTTCATACGTACCTTGTGGACCAGTAGGCTTCCGAGCAATTTGCAAACAGTAATTGCGTCCCAGCCGGACACGACCTCATTGCAAGCACTAGCTGATTTAGCCGATAGAGTGCATGAACTCGCGCCATCCTTGCCTCAGGTAGCTTCTACAGAGCCCGCGCCTGGTTCCGCACTTGACAACATGTCGAAGCAGATCGCGGAATTAACTCGTCAAGTTCAAGCACTGTCGTCGAGTAATAACCGAAGATCCCGTTCGAGAAACGACAAGAACCGCCGCGAACGCAGCAAATCGAGGCACACCAGGTCGCAATCTAGTTATCGAAAGTTTCCGATATGTTTGTATCATCATCGCTATCGCGAAAATGCAAGAA
Organism: Acleris laterana; assembly: GCA_963966035.1. Classification (NCBI taxonomy): domain Eukaryota; kingdom Metazoa; phylum Arthropoda; class Insecta; order Lepidoptera; family Tortricidae; genus Acleris; species Acleris laterana. Next base: position 46,484,171 of record OZ014438.1, read on the forward strand.
AATGCTTAAAGCCATGTGACTTCAATCAGGGAAACGCGCAAGGCAATCGTTAATGGCGACAGACGATTGCCCCACTTCGTCTGGTCGCCTATTTGCCACGGATCAAACTACGAAAACGCAATTCCTCGTCGACACTGGTAGCGATATCTGCGTCTTTCCTCGGTCCGCAATTAAACAACGACGACCAGCGACTTCATACGAACTTTTCGCCGCTAATGGGACGACTATTGCAACATACGGTTTCGCGCACTTAAACCTAAACCTGGGCCTAAACCGAAATTTCACCTGGCGTTTCGTAGTAGCGGATGTTACCAAAGCTATTATTGGAATCGATTTCTTATCGTTCTACAATCTGATAGTCGATTGCCGCGGCCGTCGTCTCATTGATAGCAGTACCAAATTAGCTGTGAATGCTATTCCAGCGCCAGCACTGAATGCCATTTCTTCAGTTAAACCAACCACAGGCGAATCTAAATACAACGACCTGCTCCGAGATTTCCCTGACGTCACGCGCCCATCCGGAACTCAAAAAGTACCTCGCCATAATACCTTTCACCATATTAGGACGACTACTGGACCTCCAGTTTTTTCATCCCCAAGAAGATTGGCTCCAGATAAGCTGAAAATTGCAAAAACTGAATTTGAGGCGATGTTAACTAACGGCACTGCTAGACTTTCTGAGAGCGCTTGGTCTTCGGCGCTGCACTTAGCCCCGAAGAAGGATAACGGATGGCGACCATGCGGAGACTACCGTATGCTGAACGCCCGTACTATCCCAGATAGATATCCCATAAAACATATACATGACTTCACTCATAACATATCTGGTTGTACTATCTTTTCAACAATTGACCTTGTAAAAGCCTACAACCAGATCCCAGTCTATCCAGAGGATATCCCCAAAACGGCAATTACGACGCCTTTTGGGATGTACGAATTCCCGTTCATGACATTTGGCTTACGCAACGCTGGTCAAACTTTTCAAAGATTCGTGGACGAGATGACAAGAGGTCTTGATTACTGCTACACGTACTTGGATGATTTTTTAATCTTCTCTAAAAACGAGAACGATCATCACGAGCATCTCAAGCAAATCCTCACTAGACTGCAAAATTTTGGAATGGTTATAAACGCCTCTAAATGCGTTTTTGGCGCAAAAGAAGTGACATTCTTAGGATATCGAGTCTCATATCAAGGGGTTAAACCACTCGAAACAAAGGTTGAAGCCATTAAGGAATACCCTGCGCCAAAAAACGTCCGGGAACTAAGAAGATTCCTCGGAATGATAAATTTTTATCGTAGATTTATCCCCAACGCGGCTAGAATCCAAGGTCCATTAAACGCTCTGTTGATTGGTGCAGCAAAAGGATCTCACCCGATTAATTTAGTAGGAGACACACTGTAGTGCGCATATTATCTACTTACAAGTTTTTAACAAAATTGCAATAAACGTCAGTCATCATTAAAGTTGCGGTATATAATTGTTTTCTTTTATCAACCTAAATGAGGGTAAGGGGCGAATGTGATGAAGATGACAGACGGATCGAACAAAGGAAAAGTATCACGCCGGATCGCGGTTGGTGATTATTAATATGCAAATATGTTTGTAATGACGTGATTATTGCGTTAAACTATTCGTGAGTTGATTGTGTAGTAACGGGGTAAGTGTTAGTGTTTGTGAATAGTGGGATGTTAATGTCTGCGCGATGCTTGGGTAATGTATGAATGACAGGTCATCTTGTCCGCAGCTTATGGAAACGCCCTTTCGCGTGCGGTGCACACGGTGTCTGTAGAAGACTGATATTTTGGAAACCAGCTCAAATTTACATTAGTTCCGGGAGAGTTAGAGTTCTCGTGAAGGGTCAAGTTGTCGATATTGGAGCTTACTTTCGACAGCAAACATAAGCGACTGATGGTCTAGTGGAAAGGGCATTGGACAAGCGCACAGCCGAACCAAGTTCGAATCCGACTTCTGTGATATCATCCATCTTTTTGTGTTTTTATTTTTGTGTTTTTATTTTTATGGCATGCATTATTTTACTTTATTTTATTGGATTATTTAGGGAAATGTTAATAAGTAATTAACAGAAACCGTGTTTTATGCTTTTATTATATTATAATGAATTTAATTGAATAATTTTAGATTCACTTGATTAAATTGATTTTGTTTGAGAGATCGGTATTTGTATTTATGAACCCACGTCGCAAACCTGTGTTACGAACCACAGGCATCTCATTGGCGCTCAACGGGTATTATCGGGTATAAGTTCATGACCTATCTCTCAATGTTTTTGTTTTGTTGTTACGTAATCGAGCGTATTGGTTGGCCCTTCTGCTGATATTGTGTATCGATATCTCCTTATACTGTTATTCTGATTTTGTTTGTATAGCTTGCGTTTTCCCAAATCGTGACGGAGAGGGCTACCGATCTTATTGTCAGGGGGTTCAGGTTAAGCATTACGAAGCTCTGTAGTGTTAGATAATTTGATTGATGATGACGGATAAAATGCAGGCTAGTGACTTGTTGAAGGATGAACTTGAGTTCGAGTTGGCCTGTAGGGGCGTGTATAATATATTAACGGTCATGCCTATGAGAAAGATTCTTAGAGAGATGATCAATTCAGAAAATAAAGGGGATTCTTCTATAGGTATCTCGGCCCCTTCTGCTAGTATAAAAGAGCCCCAGTCTGAATTAGAGGTTTGTTTGGGTAAATTAGGGGCGCTTGCACAGGCGGTGGACGAAATGCTGGATGCTCCTGATCGGGCAATAATCAGACGCGTAACTTCCCGTTTGCTTCACCTGCAAAATTGCGCTAGATGGATCAGCCCTTTGAGTAACGATATCGAGCGCCACCTAAAGCTTTGCAAAGACATTGACATTCTTCTGGATCACATAAATAAGTTGCAGTCACGGAGTCAAGACAGTGAAGGAGGGCTGTCAGAGGAAGATAAAGAGATTTTACACCAATCGTTAGGGCCGGAAGCCTTGCAAATTATAACAAAACTAGAGCTGGAAGAGAAACTACCTTCTTTAGCTCACGGAGCCGACTCTGGTCCTTCCGGTGGTATGTTACAAAAGAATAAAGAGGATCAGATATGTCTGAATGGTCCGGGGAGGCAGCCCTCCAGGCAAAAGGAAGCGCAATTAGATTTATTTACGGACAAAAATGTGGCTCAAACGTCTAACCTAACGGCGTTTCATCGGCAAAGTAAGTTAGCGCGGTCATCTACAATTGACACGGAATTAGTGCACAGGAAACTGGTTCCAATCAGAGATTGGGGAGTTAAGTTTTCCGGCAAAGGTGGCATGAGTATTAATGCGTTTTTGGAACGCATAGACGAACTAAAAGATGCTCGTAATGCCGAAGATGTGGATTTATGGAGATATGCGATCGATTTCTTTGAGGGAGATGCTCTAATCTGGTTTAGAGCCAACAAAAGTTATGTTCAGGACTGGAAAGAACTAAGGGCACTTCTTTTAGTAACTTTTCAAAGACCGTATTATCAGGACGAGTTGCTCGACGAGATTAAAAGAAGAACCCAAGGTAAAGACGAGAACGTCACGGTTTACATCTCGGTAATGCTAAATATGTTCAACAGACTTCCAGAGAACCCAAGTGAATGTCAGAAGATAACAATTTTGCTAAAGAATATACAGCCATACTACCAACAAGCGGTATGCAGGGACAAATTTGTATCGGTCTCCGAGTTAATTACTGTGCTCAGAGTGGTTGAGCGTACTAAAACAAGTTGTGATCTTTTCCGAGAGCCAATAGTGACAATAAACACCTTAGAACCAGATTTGGCATATAAAGGACAGCACAGTGAAGAGATTAATGCTTTTAATCAAAAAACCATAACGAGGGAGTTCAGCAGGACACATAACAGAAGCATGGACATGAAATGTTGGAATTGTCGAGCCCCTGGACATACCTTCAGATCTTGTAAACTGCCTCGCCAAAGAATGTTTTGTTACAAGTGCGGTAAATTTGGTCAAACCACTAGCAATTGCACAAATTGTGTTAATTCGGGAAACGACAAAGCGGAAGGCATAAAGACTGCCGAATGTCTTCCCAAGCAGTAAAATTCGATAAGTATGAATGGCAGACATGGCTTGGCACTGTTTCTAACTATTTTGCGACTGGGGATATATGCAACATATCGAAATTACATAACGATAATCGATATTACGGGAAAATAAAAGTATTGGGCCGAGAGTTCATCGGTCTCATGGATTCTGGGGCAACCACATCAGTCGTCTGCAAAAAACTAAGTCTGGAACTTTTTGCTTTGGAATTCTCAGCGCAAGAGGTTCCGCAAATAAAGTTGTCAACGGCGGATGGGACAGCTCATAATGTTTCTTCGATATTGTATTTACCTGTTGAGTTCTGTCAGAGTTACAATGTCATCCAGTTTTATGTTATGGACGATTTAAAACATGACATGTTACTCGGTATGAATTTCTTTGAGGCGTTTAGCCTGAATATTGGTAAAAATACGGAAACCTCTTCGGGAACAAACCTAGTCAAGGACAAGGAGTTGTTGGAGATAAGTTCACCAGTGTCAGTGATATCACGGTGTGAGTTGACCTCGACACAGACCAAGACGTTGGATGAATTGGTGTTAAATATGAAAGATACTATTGGGGTCGGTCTTGGTCGTACCGATTTGCTTGAGCACAGGATAGACACTGAAGATAATGATCCGGTTAACCAGAGGCAGTATCCATTTTCTCCTCAGGTCATGAAGGAGTTGGACAAGGAAATTGACGAAATGATTAGATTAGACGTTGTAGAACCATCGTATAGTTCATGGCGTTCTCCGATTTTACTTGTAAAAAAAGCGTCGGGTAAAAACCGCCTGTGCTTGGACAGTAGGCAACTTAATAGATGCACGAAAACAGATACTTATCCCTTGCCACGCGTTACAACTATATTAGATAACTTAAAAAATGCTCACTATTTGTCCACATTAGATCTTAAATCAGCGTTTTGGCAGGTACCTCTGGAAAAGTCAAGTAGGGAGAAGACCGCGTTTGGGTTGCCGGGTAAAGGTTTATTCCAATTTAAGGTAATGCCATTTGGTTTGATCAACGCGAGCCAGACACAACAGAGACTAATGGATAGGGGAAGATGGGGTGGCTTCGTACAAAGGGAGCATTCGTACAGTGGTCATATCTCGACTATCCAACATGCTAAAGCGTTCATATTTATATGCGTGACTGCCGCTCATATGCATAGGCTACCCTCAAAAAGTGATGGCAGTGCAGCAGCAAATTTCGCCAGAAATAAATAATATGTGTTTCCGCGACCCGAAAGTAATTTTTGGTTCTCCTTTCAATGCGTCTGTCTCTAATAAGTTTTACTTGAATTAGAAAAAATATTTGTATACAGTTGGTAATTAGATGCTAGAGATTAATATGTATACAATAGTTTTGGGATTACTTTTACGGTTATTTTCTATTTTGATTATTTTTCTGATCGTTTTGGTTGGGGTACCTTCGTGCAGTCAAAATACATGCAATTTTATACCGTACGAATGCACCCCCTGTAAGTAAAAAAAATTTATATCAAGAATAATTAGAACTACAAAACCAGGTCAGTAAGATATGCCTAAAAGATGACTAAAACAGGTAAAATAGCTGACAATCCAATGAATCCTGGGAAAAAACGAATAGTGTATGAAGGCACCCCACGTATGGGGTACATTCGTACAAATCCCATTTTTTGAGAAAACCATTATATCTTGGCAAAGTTGCTTTGTATCAAAACTGAAATACAAAATGATTATAGCCAAATAAGTGGATGATGAAGTAGCATTCATCTCATATTGAAAAAGTGGTTCGTTTTTTTTTTACAAGGCTTAGAGTAAAAAGTGTACGAAGCCACCCCATCTTCCCCTAGACTTTTCCCAACTCAGTATGAAGGGAAAATATTCGCATACCTGGATGACATTGTCATATGCACTGCAGCACTAAATAAAGTTAAAGTACCACATGGACATTGTGCGTGGCACATGCCAAACGTTAAATTTTGAAATTAAACCGTAAAAAATTTTAAACAATATTTTAATTAAAGATAATATATACAACAAAAGGAGACAAAGGAAAAGAAGAGGTAAAACAAGAAAGAGGCGAAGGCCACGTTAAATAAACCAAAAAAAGTAGGTTGGATATACGAATCTATTCCGGTTTCAAATGTTAGAAATGAACATTACAATTTTGGGGTAGCAAAGCCGAAAGGTCGCGCTAATGCGCTAGTGTTAAAAACCAAAAAAAAAAATCCAAATTACCGTTAGTCGGTATGCGGGGCTCGCGGGCCTATTTTAGAATTTGGAAAAAAGGAGATGATCACCTCGACATAGGTCAATTCGCCGATATCCTACCAAGTTGATCTGTGGTTATTAATTTGTAAAAAGGGACAAATTAACAACCACAGAGCGAAATATATCTAAGATGTGCACTTCTATAGAATATTTTAAGTAGGATATCTAAATCTAGCATAGCAAAACAATGGAAAAAACAGGTTCAGAAAACGTTACCGGCGATATAAAAACAAAATTAGGGTTATATAAAAAAACAAGTTGGATGGTCAGTTCCTGGTAACGGCTGGTGGAGTGACGGGAAACGGGGTGGCAGCTACGACCACGGGAGTCGCCGGTTTATTGGTGGGACGCTCTGCGTGCCGGTATCGACAGCGCGTCAACAGGCACACGGCACGACGCAGAGGCGGATCCTTTTTATAAGGAGTTCTGACCCAGCCCCAGGGGTGGACTGAAATAAAAGTCTCGTTGAGCTAACGTAGGAACGTGAACTAGAAGGTACGCCGGTCGGGAGATACGTTGGGGAAAGGGAATCACGACCGCGAATGCGACTTACCCGGATAATCCCGGTTGAATGTCAGCGTTGTACGAAGACGCCGGTGGTTTTTGTAACACCAGTTGCGCAAGCAAACCTTTTGGTGGTTGCCTCAAGAACACAACAAAACACACGACGTTAACTGAACTGAACTTTTTGGAAATGGGCCTATGCCGACACAACTGTATTGCGTAAATTTCTATTTAATAATTAAAGTTGTTCTTCTGGTTGGGTTCTGATGAAACAAAAGAATATTTTTCCACGTCGCTTCGACACACTGTCAAACGACGTATTCCAAACTTGAAAACTAATCTACCATGAACTGAACATTCGGCCAGACAGTACGATAAAATAAATAGGTTAAACACGAGTCGTGAAAAAAGAGGCGGGATTAGATTTTTGTAGCGGTCACGCTACAATTATCTCCCAACTAGAGCAAAAAAAAAAAAAAAAAAAAAAAAAAAAAAAAAAAAAAAAAAAAAAAAAAAACAACCCTAAAAAGAACAGAGAGGATAACCCTAAAAACAACAGGGGACAACCCTAAACTAACCCTAAGAAATGTCAGCACAAAAACTCTAATAGTGCCAACCGTAAACAATTTCGGTGGTGACAGCCCTGAAATTAATTGCAGTCAACCACCATAATCAAGGTCGGCAAAAAAACACAGTACCGCATAAAAAATATATATATATGGTGAATCGGAAGTAGGGGAGGAGTATTGGAGACAAGGTGTGTCCGTCCCGACTGCGTTCCACACCTGGGTCCGCAGTCTGAACATTGTCAGGCCACATCACTTGACCTGGTAAGATGGCTGGGGGAGCATTTGGAACACGTAGCGCGTTCGTCCCGACTGCGTACCACTCCTGGGCCCGCAGTCTGAACATTGTTACACAGACCGCTAAATAAAACGTGTCCAAAAAAAACTCCAGCTGCACCATAGAAAAGTCAAGAGAAGTGTTAAATTGTTGTATCAACGTGTTGTGACAGGGTTTGTCGCCGCGCACCATAAACAAAAACTGGCTAACGAAGACAAACACCACCCAAAAAACCTGTCATAACACGTGACTCACTGAGAAAAATTAAAAAAAAAAACACCATTACGTTAAGAACTTGCCGCGCTTAGCAAGAAAAACTATCTTAAAACTACCAGGGAAAAAAAAAAAAACTAGACGGAAAAATAGTCTAAGGCTTTGGTAGGGAATGCCAATAGTCAAGACAAGTCTCAACACGCGAACACGTATGGTACGCGAAGCTGAGGGAAAGTAACCTAAGTTTAAACCTAGACTTAAAACGAACCTAAACTAAACTAAGTCTAGAAGTAAAAAACCTTAAGACTATACTAAACTAAACTAAATCTAGAAGTAAAAAACTTAAAGAAATAAAATAAAGATGATCGGGAGATACTTTGACATTACTTCAAAATGTCCTTAACGTGGTAGGTACCACGATGAGGCGAGTCAACGTCGGCCAACTCTAACACCTGCGGGGAAATAACACGGACGACTGTACACTTAATAAAACGCGGAGCGAATTTGCCGCCACGAAATTCATCTTGCCCTGAACGAGCGAAATTCCTTCGCCACACGAAATCACCAACACCATAACGGATTTGTGTTCTGTTGCGGTTAAAGTACGAAGCATTTCGCTGAAAACCTAAAACCAAAGCGTCTGCAACCTTCGCATAAACTTCCTGAAGTGTTTCGAGACACAAAGCGCGTTCGTCCCGACTGCGTTCCACTCCTGGGTCCGCAATCTGAACATTATTACGTTCGTGTATCGAAACGACCTCTCGCCCAAACATCAAAAAGTTTGGCGAATAAGAAGTTGCGAGGTTGATGCAAGAGTTCAAATACAAAGCGACTTTAGGAAGCATTTTAGCCCAACACTTAGCATCGTTCTCCACGAGTATACTCAAAGTCGTGATAACACTCTGATTATACCTCTCAACGACGTTAGCTTGAGGAGTATAATATGGGGTAAAAACAGGACCGGGAATCTGGTAGCCAGATAAAAATGAAGAAAATTCTGAACTACGGAAAACGGTAGCGTTATCGCACAACACGTTTTGGGGAGTTCCATAACGCATGAAAACTTCGGCCTCCAGAGCTTTCGAGATATTCTTGGCATTTACGATCTTCAAGGGTACGAGCCAAACGTACTTGGTAAACACATCGACCATTGTCAATATGTAACGAAATCCATAATAAGCAGGTGGTAACGGACCTATCAAATCTATGGAAAGCAAGTCCAACGGTGCATTCACTGACCTTGGGTAAAGTCTAAGACCATGCGGAGTGCAATTCGCAATCTTGTACGCTTTGCACGTTTGACATTCCGCTAGAATAGAAGCGATAGAACGATACATGGAAGGCCAATAATATAATTCCCTTGCCTTGGAATAGGTCTTCATAACTCCAGGGTGGACATTGGGAAACCCGTTATGTATTTCAAGAACGGCTTGTCTGATCTTGTCCGACGGTAAAACGATACGCCAAGGATTGCTCTTTAACGGATTGTCGTTTGGCATTTTACGGAGTAAAACTCCATCATGGATGCAATAAGCATGAAAGATCTGAGGCGATTGAAGGACACCATTATAAATACGTTCGTACCAAGGATCGGAAGTAGGGTTGTTGCCACGATTAAACGAAATCAAACCGACCTGAGCGCGCGAAAGTGTGTCAGGAACTACGTTCAGAACGCCTTTCCTATGGACGACTTTAAAATTAAATTGAGAAATAATGGTAGCCCATCGAGCTAGACGGCCGGAAGGGTTATCGAGCGTAAGAAGCCATTTTAAAGCGATATGATCCGTGATAATCGTGAAATTAACGCCATCAAGGTATCCCCGAAAATGTTTTATCGAATCGAGGACAGCCAGAAGTTCCCTTTCCGTCGTGCTATAATTCCTTTCGGCTTTAGTGAATAATCGCGAGTGGTAGGCAATAGGATGCTCTACACCCTCGATCTCCTGGACAAGCACAGAAGCCAGACTCACGGACGAAGCGTCTGTCTGAAGAATGAACGGAAGACTGAAATCAGGACATGACATAACTGGGGAGTCCATTAGAGCCTTCTTCAGCAAGTTAAAGGCTGTATTTGCCTCGCTATTCCAATTTATAGGGTCTTTACCTTTCCTCTTACCTATCAGGGCTGTTAAAGGAGCAATTATTGACGAAAAACCTTTGATGAATCGACGATAGTACGAAGCCATACCGATAAAACCTCGTAATGCCTTAGCATTTGTTGGAACCGGAAAGTCATTGATCGCGTCGAGTTTTTTTGGATCAGTCTGTAAGCCTTTCTCGTTTACGATATAGCCGAGGTATTTAAGCTCAGGCTTACAAAACTCGCACTTCTTTAAACTGACAGTTAAACCGGCTTCCTTTAACCTGTCACGAACCTTACGAATGAGACGTAAATGACTGTCGAAGTCCTTCGAAACTAAAATAAGGTCATCGATATACCCGAAGACAAAATTGTCCGAATCCGTGGTAAATTCGAAATTCACAATCAGATCGGTTAACCTTTGCATCTCTGATGCAGCATTAGTTAATCCGAATGGCATCCGCGTAAACTCGAATAAACCACGTTGAGGGACTATGAACGCAGTCTTCTCACAACTCGCCTTATCGGCCAAAGGTATTTGCCAGAAAGCACTACGGAAATCAATCGAAGTTAGATACTTGGCTCCACGCAAGTTATCCAAAATATCTTGGATGCGGGGTAATGGATAAGAATCACGTATTGTAACACTATTGAGTTTGCGGCTGTCGACGCAGAATCTGACGGAACCGTCCTTCTTGGTAACCATCACGACTGGACTTGCCCATGACGACCTGGATGGGCGGATGACGCCACCTTCCAACATCTTGTCAATCTCTTCATTTAAAATTTTCAGTTTGACAGGAGAAAGTGGGTAATACCTCTGTCGGATGGGAGGTCCCTCAGTGATGATTTTATGAGAAAGCCAAGACGTACAGCCGAGACCGACTTTATCAGATGAAATTTCTTCGAACTCATCAATGACCCTCTGTAGTTTAACTTCTTGTTCTGAAGACAAAATCGAACGTGGATGAACATATCGAACCTCATTGATGTGGACACTGCTAAGGTTTGAAGTGTCATTCTGCGGCAGGAAAAGAGTGCCGGAATGTTCACCTTCGAAAGCCTTAGCTAGGATAGCAGTAAGACCGAAATAGTTCCAAAACTGGATACCCAAAATAAGCTGAGTAGGCAAATTCCTACTAACTAAGGTTGGATGTTGGACCCAAACGCCTCTAAAGAAAATAGGCAGGTCAACACAACCAAGAATCTCGATAGGAGAACTATCAACAGAATTAACCAGAGGTCTGTATAATTGGGGCTAAAAGACAAATTGAGGCCTTTTAGGATAGTGACGTCAATTAAAGAAACTTGAGCGCCACTATCCAGCAAAGCCTTAACTCTAAACTTATTAATTGTAATCTCGACGAAAAGTCGGTTGTCGAGTGATCCGGAAATAATGACAGGTGATACGTTCGGTCTAGTCGTATCACCTTCAATCAGTTTTTTTTAGGCAATGGGTTACAAGACGAACAGTCGCGCGTGACAACACCAGGACGCTTGCAGCTGAAACATACAGGACCCGGAACATTCGGACAACCACGGTACTGATGTCCGGAAGTATCACACTTTAAACACACGGGTGGTACAATACCCTGTGCGGAAGTTGACGCAGCACAAACGCATGTCTGGGGAAGAAAGGCCTCGAAATTCGACGTTATATGGAGCAGCGCATCCAAGTCCACGATCAGGTTTGTTGCCAAACAAGGGTGATACCTAGAGTGCAAACCATATTTAACGATCGTGAATAAATCAGACTCAGAGATGGGGTTACGCAGCTTTGAATTAAGGTCACGAGCTGATATGATGAAGTCCCTTGCGGACTGAGTAGGGGGTTGACGTAGAGTACGCAACTCGCGCTCGACTTTGAAGTCGTAATCAATTACGCTAAATGTGCGTAGAAAAGCGCCTTTTAACTGGCTAAAAGTAAGACCAGGACACTTCACTGATCTGAAGTATTTCAAAGCGCTTCCCGATAGGAGTTCATGGAAACGACGAACGACGTATTCATAGGTAACCGCACGAGCTTCAATCTCCTCGTCGACACGCAGGAAGAATTCCCGTACGCAAGACTCGCCGCTAAACACGATATTCCACTTCGTAAGTGATTCTTGTTTAAAACACTGACGCTGTGGGATAACAGGTAGAGGCGTCGATACTATCTGGTCCTCAGAATCAAAAAACTGCTCTGGTTGCTTAACTGGAAGACTGAGAGGAGTATGTCGCTGTGGCGTCTCCATGTCCTGAAAGGGTTCATCACCGCGCTCCATCGCAAAAAAAAACCGGGCTAACGAGGATGAACACAAAAACAACAGACCCGACACGAGACACACACAAAAATAAAAATATCACTCACCTTGAACCATACAAAGTATTAACACGGGAAAATAAAACTCAGGGCTTTTTGTGGGAAATGAAAAAACAGTAAAGTTCGGATGGTTTAACAATTTTTTAAAATAAATTCATGTTGGTACAAAGTATTAATAAATCGAAAAGCATAAACACGTCGGTCCGAGCACGAAGTGTAGGTAAACCTGACGTCGATGCCGATAGCTCCCACAGATGTCAAACGTCAAATATCAAACAGCGTCACATGAAAAATGTTGACGACCGCGTCAAACGTCCAAGATCAAACAGTGCCACATGAAAAATGTTGACGACCGCTGGATGCTAAAACATATAAATTATCAATAGCACAGAATAAAGGAGAAGTTTATTGGTCGACTAAAAGACCAATCCACCTCCACTGGACACAAAAAAAACAGAAAAATTCACGTTAAAATTTCATGAAAAAAGGTATTAAAATTTACTTACATAGAATTCTTCGGGCGCCATTTTGCAGCACTAAATAAAGTTAAAGTACCACATGGACATTGTGCGTGGCACATGCCAAACGTTAAATTTTGAAATTAAACCGTAAAAAATTTTAAACAATATTTTAATTAAAGATAATATATACAACAAAAGGAGACAAAGGAAAAGAAGAGGTAAAACAAGAAAGAGGCGAAGGCCACGTTAAATAAACCAAAAAAAGTAGGTTGGATATACGAATCTATTCCGGTTTCAAATGTTAGAAATGAACATTACAATTTTGGGGTAGCAAAGCCGAAAGGTCGCGCTAATGCGCTAGTGTTAAAAACCAAAAAAAATAATCCAAATTACCGTTAGTCGGTATGCGGGGCTCGCGGGCCTATTTTAGAATTTGGAAAAAAGGAGATGATCACCTCGACATAGGTCAATTCGCCGATATCCTACCAAGTTGATCTGTGGTTATTAATTTGTAAAAAGGGACAAATTAACAACCACAGAGCGAAATATATCTAAGATGTGCACTTCTATAGAATATTTTAAGTAGGATATCTAAATCTAGCATAGCAAAACAATGGAAAAAACAGGTTCAGAAAACGTTACCGGCGATATAAAAACAAAATTAGGGTTATATAAAAAAACAAGTTGGATGGTCAGTTCCTGGTAACGGCTGGTGGAGTGACGGGAAACGGGGTGGCAGCTACGACCACGGGAGTCGCCGGTTTATTGGTGGGACGCTCTGCGTGCCGGTATCGACAGCGCGTCAACAGGCACACGGCACGACGCAGAGGCGGATCCTTTTTATAAGGAGTTCTGACCCAGCCCCAGGGGTGGACTGAAATAAAAGTCTCGTTGAGCTAACGTAGGAACGTGAACTAGAAGGTACGCCGGTCGGGAGATACGTTGGGGAAAGGGAATCACGACCGCGAATGCGACTTACCCGGATAATCCCGGTTGAATGTCAGCGTTGTACGAAGACGCCGGTGGTTTTTGTAACACCAGTTGCGCAAGCAAACCTTTTGGTGGTTGCCTCAAGAACACAACAAAACACACGACGTTAACTGAACTGAACTTTTTGGAAATGGGCCTATGCCGACACAACTGTATTGCGTAAATTTCTATTTAATAATTAAAGTTGTTCTTCTGGTTGGGTTCTGATGAAACAAAAGAATATTTTTCCACGTCGCTTCGACACACTGTCAAACGACGTATTCCAAACTTGAAAACTAATCTACCATGAACTGAACATTCGGCCAGACAGTACGATAAAATAAATAGGTTAAACACGAGTCGTGAAAAAAGAGGCGGGATTAGATTTTTGTAGCGGTCACGCTACAGCACCCAGACTTTTGAGGATCATATTGCAACATTAAAGTGGGTTATCAAACAGTTGGCTAACGCTGGTCTTACAGTCAATATAGAGAAATGTCAGTTTGCTCGGGCTTCTCTTAAATATCTAGGCTATATAGTTGACAAGGAAGGGCTACGTACGGATCCGGAGAAAGTAAGTGCAATTGTTAACTACCCGAAGCCACGTACCTTTACAGAATTGAAACGCTTTTTAGGATTGGCTAGCTGGTATAGGCGATTCGTGGAAAACTTTGCAATGGTCGCGGCTTCCTTGCATGATCTTACTAAAGGAGGAAAGAAAGGGCGAGAAATTATGTGGACAAAGGAAGCAGAAAGATCTTTTAGCGATTTAAAAACCGCCTTAACAACTACACCAGTCTTGAGTTGTCCCGATTACTCGTCAGAGTTTATAATTCAATGCGATGCTTCTAACAGAGGAACAGGGGCAGTTTTAATACAATTCGGTGAAAACAATACAGAGAAACCAGTTGCATATGGGTGATTATCTCAGCGAGAAATTTTTTGCGGCGGAGCTGATAATCATAGTGTGGAGTCATTATTTTAGAAGTTTAATTTTTTTTCTGAATAAAACATACTAATTATTATATTAAGCCAAATCGCAAAGTGTTATAAAAGTCCTTTATGTTTATTAAAAAAAATATTTTCGTCGAAATCATAATTTTTGTGTGGCGTCCAGAACCTCTTGTTCTTGATATATGATTTATTATAGAACCATAATATCCATTTATTTAACTTAAATTGCCATTAATTTAATTCCTCATTACTTTATACATCATATAAGAACATATAAATAAGGATAAGTACATTTATTGATACTCAAAACTAGGCCCTAAGGGTTGTCCGGGTGAAATTGACAATTTTGGTGGTAATTATTGAATACGATTTTGTCGTCGAACGGAACGCAATAAGACCACCAAACGGGAAGTAACCTGTTCGTTCAGTTCGACTCGAGCCTTGACGGATGACACACGTGCCATATCTTGCCAGATCTGTCCGCCAAGAACGTAAGTACCTAATTTTGGTGTGTTAAAATACTTTTTTATCCAATTTTGGTGGTATATGTAATTAATGACTGAGTAATATTTGTTCGTGTTTGAATTTAATGTAAGGCGTGTTAGCAGTTTTATTTTCAAAATATAAAGTTAATTTCGAAGTGTATGTTACTGTTTTTTTTTAATCATTTTTTTATGCACGTTTCCTAATTTTGGTGAACCAATTTTGGTGGTTTTGGTGGCCATTTGAAATCCACCAAAATTGCTTGATGCCACCAAAATTGTTAATACTATGTTTAGTTCCGTATTAATATTTTGTATTTACAATATTATTGATTCAGAGCACTTATTTCGGTAAAATATAAACACTTAATCATACTTCATTCATACTAATATTATAAAGGCGAAAGTTCGTGAGTTTGTATGGATGTATGGATGGTTGTTACTCCCTTACGCAAAAACTACTAGACGGATTGTGATGAAATTTAACATGGAGATACCTTCTACCTTGTATTAAAACATAGTCTACCTTAAATAATGCTATTCCCTCGGGAACTGTTTCTACGCGTACGAAGTCGCCACCGGAAGCTAGTTTACAATAAAACTAAATTACTTGTGTAAATTCATGGTAAAAATTTAAATTTGGTAATTACTGTCTGCTGGAAATGAAAATAAAGTAAGGCTTTATAATCGCTTTAATTATAAATACCAAAATACTTTTTTTTTATTAAGTACGATTTTCCTATGGATGGATGGATTTTTTTTGGATCGTTTAGATCTTAGAGACAAATAGTAAGTAATTAACAAATTTTACTTGTATTCAACAATACCTAATCCTAGGATATAATATAAGATATTTTTTTAACTCAAGGAATTATATAACTCATATTAATATGTATTAATAATCGTGGACATCAGTCAGAAACCTATAATAATTACACATAAAGTCATAGAAGTACAAACACTTTTTATATTTGTACTTCAATGACTTTTATTTAAATCTGAGAACAGTTGAGATCTTCGACTCTTCGAGTCAAACAATAAGTAGTTATAAAATTTTACTTGTAATCAACAATACACGGACATTATAAGTTCAATTCTTCCCTAAAGAAATATATTACTCATATTAACATTAACAATCGTGGACATTGATAATGTTAATGTAAGTTATATCATTCCTTGAGTTAGGAATTTAACTTATTATGTCCGTAGGGTTAAGTATTGTTGATTACTGGTAAAATTTTATAATTACTTACTGTTTGACTTGGAGAGTCGAAGATCTCAACTATTGCCAGATTTAAATAGAAGTCATTGAAGTACAAATATAAAAAGTGATTGTACTTCTATGACTTTATGAACAATTATTATAGGGTTCTGACTGGTGTCCAAGATTGTTAATGTTAATGGAAGTTATATAATTCCTTGTGTTAGGATTTGAACTTATTATGTCCGTAGGATTAAGTATTGTTGATTACTGGTAAAATTTTATAATTACTTACTGTTTGACTCGAAGAGTCGAAGATCTCAACCGTTGCCGCATTTAAATAAAAATCACTGAAGTACTTCAGTGATTGTACTTCTATGACTATGTGCAATTATTATAGGTTCTGATTGATGCCCACGATTGTTAATGTTAATGTAAGTTATATAGTTCCTTGAGTTAGGAATTGGACTTATTATGTCCGTAGGATTAAGTATTGTTGATTACGAGTAAAATTTTATAATTACTTACTATTTGACTTGAAGAGTCGAAGATCTTAAAGATTACATTGTATTTTCGTATAATTAAAACGATTAATAAAACTCTTGATGTCTTTTCATTTCCAGCAGACAATTTAATAACCAAATGGTAATTTTTATCATGAATTAGCACAAGTACCTAATTTTGGTGTAGATGTGCAATTTTGGTGGCCAATTAATCTAATTTTGGTGGGTACAAGCAATTTCGGTGGGAGCAAAATTACAAAAAACGTAATATCTCTAAAACTATTATGTATGATGAAAGGCCACTACTACACTTTATTGATTATGACTAGTTACGTATTATTTATATGAAATTTTGACTCAGAAATCAAAAATAAAAAATACCACCAAAATTTGATAAATTTCGAGCTTGTTGAAATTTACCCATATAAGAGTCGTAAACTAACTGACAGAGAAACGAAATATTCAACCTCCGAAAGAGAACTTCTAAGTGTGATTCACGCGGTGGAACACTTTCGGCCATATGTTGAAGGAACACGATTTAAAGTCATCACGGACCACAGTGCTTTACAGTGGCTATACAAAGCAAAGGATCCACATGGAAGACTGGCTCGTTGGGCGATGAAACTGCAACAGTTCGACTACGAAATCATATACAGGAAGGGGCGAGAAAACGTTGTACCTGATGCCTTGTCAAGGTCGATAGTAGAACAGGAAATAAGTGTCATTGAAGTAAAGTTGGAAGACAAGGACGATTGGTACAAAGCTAAAGAAAATATGGTCAAACAAGGAAGAGAGGAGTCAGACTGGGAAATAAATAACGGCATACTATGGAAATATTTAAAACTCAAGCAGTTCCCAGACGACACTGATTCTTGGAAAATGGTGATTCCGGAAAAGTTAAGAGTAGAGGTGTTCACTGAATGTCACGATGATCCCACCGCTGGTCACTTGGGTGTTAAAAAGACAGTTAATAGGGTGAGACAAAGGTATTATTGGCCAACATTGATTAAGGATGTTAAAGAGCATGTACGAAGATGCGAAACTTGCGCAAAACACAAGACTTCTCAAAAACCCCCTCTGGGTTTAATGGGTAACCATAGAGATGTTACTAGGCCATTTCAGATTATATCCATGGACTTAATGGGACCATTTCCCAGGTCGAAAACAGGAAACACCATGCTATTAGTAATATCTTGCTGGTTCAGCAAGTTTGTACTTCTATTCCCACTAAGAAACGGCAAAGCGTCAAATATAGTAAAGATAGTGGAAGAACAAGTGTTCCTGATCTTTGGCAGGCCTGAAGTAATCATATGTGACAATGGCAAACAGTTTACAGCAGTTCAGTTCAAAGACATGGTTGAGAGCTACAATACCGATATTTGGTATACCCCGTATTATCACCCACAAGCTAACCCCACCGAAAGGGTGAACCGGGTGATAGGTACTGCTATAGCGTCCTTTATAGAAGATAATCATAAAGATTGGGACAAGTACATACCACAGATTGGTTACGCTATCAGGACCGCCGTTCATGAGGTGACGGGACTAACTCCTTCTTATTTATTCTTAGGTCGGGAAACGTCGTTTCACGGTACTACTGCCTTCAATCGTAGCCAAGATCTTCCCTTGAATGTTGATATATCCTCTTATAAAGAAAAGTGGGAGGAGCGAAATAAAATTTACAAAGATGTCCAAGAAAGGTTAAAAAAGGCACATGAAGTAAATAGAAGACAATACGACAAACGAAGGCGCAAATGTACATTGGAGTTGGGAGACCTGGTTTGGAAAAAGACTAAACCGTTATCGAACGCAGGCAAAAGCTTTATGGCCAAGCTCTCACCTAAATACGAAAAAGCGGTTATTGCGGACAAATTATCGAACGACGTTTATATTCTAAAAAGTTTAAAGGGAAAAATCTTGGGGAAATGGCATTCAGCGGACCTGAAACGAGCGATTTGCTGCATTGACGAATCCTGCGCGGATTCTTTTTGCGGAGGGGGGATAATGTAGTGCGCATATTATCTACTTACAAGTTTTAAACAAAATTGCAATAAACGTCAGTCATCATTAAAGTTGCGGTATATAATTGTTTTCTTTTATCAACCTAAATGAGGGTAAGGGGCGAATGTGATGAAGATGACAGACGGATCGAACAAAGGAAAAGTATCACGCCGGATCGCGGTTGGTGATTATTAATATGCAAATATGTTTGTAATGACGTGATTATTGCGTTAAACTATTCGTGAGTTGATTGTGTAGTAACGGGGTAAGTGTTAGTGTTTGTGAATAGTGGGATGTTAATGTCTGCGCGATGCTTGGGTAATGTATGAATGACAGGTCATCTTGTCCGCAGCTTATGGAAACGCCCTTTCGCGTGCGGTGCACACGGTGTCTGTAGAAGACTGATATTTTGGAAACCAGCTCAAATTTACATTAGTTCCGGGAGAGTTAGAGTTCTCGTGAAGGGTCAAGTTGTCGATATTGGAGCTTACTTTCGACAGCAAACATAAGCGACTGATGGTCTAGTGGAAAGGGCATTGGACAAGCGCACAGCCGAACCAAGTTCGAATCCGACTTCTGTGATATCATCCATCTTTTTGTGTTTTTATTTTTGTGTTTTTATTTTTATGGCATGCATTATTTTACTTTATTTTATTGGATTATTTAGGGAAATGTTAATAAGTAATTAACAGAAACCGTGTTTTATGCTTTTATTATATTATAATGAATTTAATTGAATAATTTTAGATTCACTTGATTAAATTGATTTTGTTTGAGAGATCGGTATTTGTATTTATGAACCCACGTCGCAAACCTGTGTTACGAACCACAGCCATCTCAACACTCTCCAGTTTTGAAGAAACCAAGAAGAGCTTATGCCGCGCCACTTTATTGTCACATCCGGACTTGGAGGCTAGACTAGCTGTGGTGACTGACGCCTCAGACCTGGCAATTGGCGCAGCTTTACAACAACAGAAGAATGGTTATTGGCAACCACTCGCCTTCTTCTCCCGAAAGCTGAGCCCATCACAGCTTAAATATTCACCTTACGATCGAGAACTTTTAGCTATATACGAAGCAATTAAATACTTTCGTCACATGTTGGAAGCGCGGCATTTTACCGTATTTACAGATCATAAGCCTATCTGTTACGCGTTCCATACTCAAAAGCAGAATTGTTCTCCGCGTCAGTTTCGAAATCTGGATTACATTGCGCAATTCACCACCGACATCCGTCACATTTCCGGGAAGGATAACGTAGTGGCAGATCCGTTGTCCAGGGTGGCAGCCATTGTACAACCCATCGACTTTACCCAACTGGCCACCTCGCAAGTCTCCGATCCCGAAATAAAATTGGTTTTGAAGGGAGACACTTCACTTCAGTTACGGAAATTGTTAATACCTGGAAGCAAAGTCAAACTATACTGTGACGTCAGTACTCCAATGCCAAGGCCCTACGTCACTAAAGAGCATAGAAGAAAAGTGTTCACAAGCCTTCATTCCCTTAGCCACCCTGGTGCTAATGCCTCCGCAAAACTTGTGGCACAGCGATACGTCTGGCCGGGCGTCAGGAAAGACTGCCGCGAGTGGACAAGATCGTGTCACGCATGTCAAATAGCAAAGACAACCAGACACGTAACAGCTCCTCTAGGCACATTCAACCTCCCACGCGCCAGATTTCAGCACGTGCACATCGATTTAATCGGCCCCCTTCCTATATCTAGCGGCTTTCGTTATTGCCTGACTGCTGTAGATCGATTCACCAGATGGCCCGAGGCAATTCCAATCACAGACATATCTGCTGAAACAGTCGCCAAAGCCCTCATCTATGGGTGGATAGCGCGATTTGGATGCCCGACGGAGATAATAACGGACCGGGGCAGACAGTTTGAGTGCTCCCTGTTTAAATTTTTGTCGGACTCAGCAGGCTTCCAACATAAGAAAACCACAGCATATCACCCAGCATGTAACGGGATGGTCGAAAGAATGCACAGGCACCTTAAAGCATCAATAATTTGTCACAATAATGAAAATTGGACTGAAACACTGCCTTTAATTCTTCTTGGTATGAGAAGTGCATACAAGGAAGACTTGCAATCATCATCAGCTGAAATGGTATACGGGGAAACATTAAGATTGCCGGCGATTTTTTTAAGGAGAACTCTGTTACCACCACAGACACGACAGATTTCACAGCTCGCCTCCGTTCAGTGATGAACAACGTGCGACCGGCACCAGCGTCACGGCATATCGGCAGCAGAAATATATTCATATACAAAGATTTATCAACCGCTCAACATGTATACGTCCGCGACGATACCGTGAGAGGTTCACTCCAACCGGCTTACACCGGACCGTATGAGGTTTTACAGAGGGACGATAAAGTGTTTAAGCTTCGAATGAGGGGTAAGGAGAAAACAGTATCTACTCGTATTGATAGAATCAAACCTGCCTATAAACTACAAGAATTGCCAAATAATGGCTATACAGAACCATCATTAACAACTGTCCCTATACAAAAACCATACGATGAAGATAAAAGGACACGTTCCGGCCGACGTATACGTCCTCCCGATTATTATCGTCCATCTTAAGATGGCCTCTGGGGGGGAGTGATGTGGCGGTCCCACATTTATTAGTTATAATTATTATTTACTTTCAATATTAATATTTATATTGTTACTATGCCAAGCCGTCGCGTAGTGTAAATGTCTTTTTTATCTACAAGCGACCGGCCGAGAACAATAGCGGGCGCCTGCGCAGCGTCATTCAACCAGTCCGCTTCCAGCCGCCGCACCTTGCGCACGCTCATTTGCTCCGCATTTATCTATCGCATTCCTTACGCAAAACCTACCGGTCTCGCTTGCTATCGACTGCTTGGCATCCTGCTATGCTACTGTGACTTTCCCGTGCTTACTACCTACTCCCTTACCGTGCTAAATAATAAACTTTATAGTGACTCAGTGTTTGTTTCATCTTACGACAACACCCCAAGAAGATTCACTACATACTTAAATATTGTATCTTGTAAGGGACACGGTTTCTGTAGAAGAACGTATCGAAACTTTTTATGTGGTAGTTCTCTCGCACCGTCATTAGTCCTAGCGGTACGCTTAAAAGTTCTGCAAATGATGTAAAAGATTGATCTTTAGGCTATATGAATCAGTTTGACCCGTAGCACGGAAAAAAAAACAAAAAAGGAGAGGAGTTATGACGTCATTAGGTTTTTGTATGGGAAAATATTTTGTTTTGTTCTGAAACCTATCGCGTGCGGTGTCTCATGGAGGGCTCACTAGGCCGATACCAAACATATACCACATCGCTATATTTCAGTCACTTGTTTGAAATTGAAATTAAAATCATTTTCAAAACATCCCAAGCTCCAGATATGACACGGTTGAATTATTACAAAGCAAAAAAGCAATTATTATTATTTTGTTATTATTATTAATTATTATTATTATTATTTACTAATATTATAAAGCTGAAGAGTTTGTTTGTTTGCTTGAACGCACAAATCTCGGAACTACTGGCCCGATTTGAAAAAATATTTCATTGTTAGATAGCCCATTTATCGAGGAAGGCTATACACGACCCCGACACGGACACGGTTTCTGTAGGAGAATGTATCGAAACTTTTTATGTAGTTGTCTTACACCATCATAATTAAGTATTATTTTTATAATTATTTTTCTATTACTTACTACTAGGTAGGTAATTAGTTCCGGAGAAAATTCAGAGTTTTGACACATTTTCCTGCTTAACTACGCGTGAATACATTTATTTCTTATCGTATGCTAGATTCATTGTTTTATATAATGCTAGGTTAAGTTTTATAATTGTAGATTTAAAAAACGACTAACTGTTGAGTTTCTTGCGGCGTTTCTTCTCAGCAGAGGTCTCTTGCGAAGCGCTGGTAGATTTTTGACGTGTAAAAGTGCCCGTGCGGCCTACTTACTGAATAAACATCTTTTATCTTTCTTTTTTTTTAGGCTATATATCACACTCACATAAACTAAGTACGGTGATACATGGCACGCTACACCGGAGAGGTCTGAAGAAAAACTATACAAGAACAATAAAAAGGAAACGAAAAAAAGTGGTGTAAGCATAGGTTATTGAAAAGGAAAACTTATAGTCATGTCCACTTATTGAACGAACTAAAATACGATCCTGAAGACTTTAATAGTAGTTTTCATCACACTTGCTCGTAAATAGTGTCCCAACATGCTAGAAAAATCGACCATAAATCTCAAATAATACCCGCGGGCCTTTCTTTACCAATACGCCCTATCGTGCGTAATAGTTTTTTTTTTTTAATATTATACGTGGACTCAAACTATCACAATACGTCAGGACCCCTATTCTTGTGAATTCGATATGAAGTTTCATTCGAGATGAAATGTCAGTTGCATACAATTTCCTAAAAATCTCGCATGTAAACTATTGATCTCGACTGTCACTAGAATCGGACTCCGTACACTTTTGACATTATCTATGGTAAGTCACAGACAATGATGTGGTCTGCCGCTAATTTATAAATACTGATTGTAAACTGTGTGATTCCAACATATGATCTTTTGTATGATTTTATTTCATTTCCTCGCAATTGTGATGAAAAACATTGTTTGTTACACGGGTGGTAAAGGAAATACAAAGCTCGAGTCATTAAAGCCTCTCGAAATTTCTGACAGATTCTCGTTTGTAATTATTTCTTTACCACCCTTAATACACAATGTACTACTTTGCAATAGTTGTATAAGAGTAGTCAAAAAAGTCGAGGGACGAGTGTTACGATGTGAGCCGAAGGCGAACATCGTAAAGGAAGACGCCACGAGTGTTTTTTGACTTAGTTATACACCGTTGCATACAATAGATACTTTTTAATACAGTTGCTCAAAAATGGGTACATTCCGTAGCCGTATATCGTGCGGAAAGTTCGATATTCCGCACTAGTGCTTTTTACTTTTCCAACTTTTTTAATTTCTCTACTCTTCCAACCTATACATTCAACCAAAGAGTTTGCATGTTCAATCACTTTTTGATTACGTCATTTAGCATTGAAACTATAAAATATAGGTAATATAATTTTAAATATAAAAATTACATATATACATACATACACACATAAATTATCTAGGTAATATTAAAAAAAACAGCTCTCATCAAGATGGCTGAATCTGAATGAATATTACGAATGATCGGATAGTTGAGTATTAAGGTGGATTCACGTTACACCATGCCGAAGCCGGGCCCAGTCCAGCACGGTGTAATGTGAATCCACCTTTATGCGTTACCACTGGCTAATAGAGTATTTTCACCTCAGCAGCTCAAACAAGCAGGTTTTGCTGCTTAAAAACAGTGAGCAAAATTCAATTTTGCTGCGAGCGAGAGGCAAAGTAGCTTTTTAATTATTTTTTTTAAATGCCGTGAGCAGTGCTGGGGCTACTCACAACATTCGAAAAAATTGAACTTCACTTTGTTCTGTCACTTTCACTTCGATAGGAAAAAAGCGAGAGATAGAAACAACTTGATTCGAAGTTCGATTTTCAAATTCCACACATAGTAGGCCCAAAAAGAATCGCACGTTCGGATGCACACATAACCGTAAAATTGCAAATAAAACTATCTGTTAAACTTTGAAATGTGTTTATTATAACTATTTTATACAGTAGGTACAATCATTTTTTTTATTTAATGTTTTGAAGACAAAATTAATGAAAAATAAGAAGTTATGTATCTACATAATTTTGTTATCGTTTTAACAATCTTTAATTTCGTGACATAAACCGCGGGGGCAGTTTCAGAACGCATTTCAAAAATAGCGGGATTATTGTACTTAAAAAAAAAAAGTAATGTAATGTAAATGACGATGTAATTTTTGTTAATTTGTCCGCCATAGCCAATAGCCATAGACAAGGCCTAGTTAGGTTTTTTTTAAAGCCACAGACTACATAAAGCTGTATAAAGTTGTGTTTGCACTACGGCATTATCAAGTTGAGTGACAGGTTTTATCTGTTTCATGTTTATTTTTTCCACTTTTTATTTTATTAGTATTTTGCAAAAATGCTTGTGATTGATGCATATGCGATCGTGTCGTTATTTAGTCGTGTATTCACCAAATGGTCACAACGGAAGACCTGCGTTGGCCCTACCAGCTTCACGCTGTGTTGTTCTCGCTGCTGAGGTGAAAAGTTGTATGTCTCACACGAGACCAAAGTTTTTTACGTCTCGTATCTTTGAATCCCTCGCTACGCTCAGGATTCTAACCTAGAATCACTCGCTACGCTCGTGATTCAATAATAGAATCCTTCGCTTACTCGGGATTCAAAATCATCACTCGCAGCAAAAACCAACTTTGCTCTCTTGTTGAACAAATAACTATTGTGCTTCTTGATTTTTAAATAATATAAGTAATTAAATTACTATATTTCTTTTTTTTTCTTTGATTTGGCTGAATGGTCACAACCATTGCCATTATGAAAAAAGTCTATCAATTAAAAGTAAAACCAAATCCCGCCTTTTTAGCTAACGATTAAATGTTGTTGTGAAAAAATGAGCGATTTAGACGATTGTGAAATAGATTTAATTGTAAGTAATTTTTTCGCAGATGTATTAAAAAACGTCGTTTGATATACGTGCGGAACTGTCATTTTCACTCGTCCCGAGTCTTGGCCCTCGCTTGCAGCTCGGGTCAAGACACCTCGGGACTCGTTTGAAATGACATAATTTCCGCACTAATATCAAAATGTACTATTTTCTACGACTAGGTTCCAAATGAAATGCAAAATAAAGCGAAAAACCATACGAACGAACGAACGAAGCACACAACAACAAACGAGCGGGAAAAAAGAAAATGACAAAATTTGTGTCTATGGTATACTTTGTTTTTAAATTGACGGAATGTAAAATAATAATTCTATATTCCAAAACATTGTAATTTGACCAATCAGAATATTTCCCCAATTTAAATCCACCAATCACAATACACATCGACTGTCAATCGGAACGTTAGGTTCGTTTAGGTACGTGTTACTCTTTAACTAATTTAAATCTTTTAAAAAAAACTTTGTATTTGGTATCAACCAACCAGGTAACAGCTATTTTAAAATCGACCAATCAGGTAACAGACTTCATTTCTCAAAACATTAGGTGTTTTTTAGTCCCCATTTCACAATCGTTAAAATATGATTAAATCGATTGTGCAATGCTAAGCTTTGGCAGCTAGGCGTATCGCTTTATCTCAAAAACTCACAGGTGGTGTTTTGGGGCATAGACTAGATAGACTTTTCTTTGGATTATTTTGCGGACATAATATTATGTATTATGTTCTTAAACTCGCCGCTTGGACATTCACTGGTCCGTCCGTCCGACCGTCGTTGTTGAGAGAATCACTACCCAGCGCATTAGTCTCAGCGAAAGCATCTTTAATAAGAAATCAAAGTTCAAACAATATACGAGGGTTGCTATGAATAT
Source organism: Acleris laterana (assembly GCA_963966035.1). NCBI lineage: Eukaryota > Metazoa > Arthropoda > Insecta > Lepidoptera > Tortricidae > Acleris > Acleris laterana. Next base: position 46,510,487 of record OZ014438.1, read on the forward strand.
TTTTAGTTAATTAAAAACCATTAATTTTTTTTACAAATTACTTTAATATTTTTCAAAATATACTCCTCCAAGTTCAATTCAACATCGCCTCATTCTACAGGGTGACTGGAAATTCGCCGTATTCCTTGAAAGGGGTTATTCTACAGCTCATTTGTAACGATTTAAGTCCAGTCAACCAGGGGTCAAAACTCATTGGTTACCGAGTTATTCACGATTTTAGAATTTTAAAAAAATACCCGCTTTTCGACCTAAAACTAGTAATTGTGTAAAAACTTCGTCATTTAGAAATAAAAAAAAGCATTTTTCAAATAGCCAATGAATTACTGATTACGAAAAATAATAAAAAATGCCAAAGAAATGCAAAGTTTTGCAAATAAAAGGATTTGAAGTTGAAAGTTATAGTGATTATTTTCCAAATTTTGTAACATTTTAAAGCATAACTAAAAAAAAGTATGACACTTCGCGTACAAATGACAGGAATAGTTTGCTCAATTCATAAGCTTTCTAAAAAGGTAAAATTTATGACATTTTAAAATTAATTTTCATTTAAAAATGTACAATTAATAATAATAGCAGAATTGTTCGCGGTTATGCTCCATCGTTTCAACCAAAAAACGCGGGATCGTTATCGTTTTAAAAATCAGCAAATCGTGTTCTTTTAAATTTTCTTTTTAAAAACATTTTTAACCGAAAAACGCGGGAAGTGTAAGTTGTAGTAAAATTAATAGAACATCGTTCTCCTTTTTAAATTCATTTAATTTTAAATAAATTTGCTTTTTAAAAACAAAGTGCGTTCCATTTTGAAATTTCGAGCATATCAAAACTTTTTGTTAATCAGTTACTTTCAACTTTCTTTATATTTCGGACGATATTGATAACTAAGCTTCCTTCTCAAATGCCTGCTTGCCAATTCGAAGAATACGCAGATATCATTTATTTCTGCGATGGAGACGCGGCTGCAGCTAGAAGGGAATACCAACGTCATTACCCTAACCGCCGTTTACCTCACGCAAGCGTGTTTGGTTCATCGTACCGTCTTATTCGGGAAAGAGGATCAGTTCATCGCCGCCAAGCTGTCGCTTGAAGACCTCGACATGATACTGCTCAAGATGAAGAAATCCTTCAGTGTTTCCGGACAGACGGCACTACTTCGACGAGAATTGTGGTTAGGCACAATAGTGTAGAAGTTCGGTATGTCTCAGTGGAAGGCGTGGTTTACACTGCACTCAGCTCGGCAGTACCCAGAGAGAAGGATCTCGTCGAAGTAGTGCCGTGCCGTCGAAGCAGGCATTTGAGAAAGAAGCTTAGTTATCAATATCGTCCGAAATGGAAAGAAAGTTGAAAGTAACTGACTACGTAGGTCACTCAAAAAGTTTTGAGATGCTCGAAATTTCAAAATGGAATACACTTTGTTTTTAAAAAGCAAATTTATTTAAAAATAGAACACCATTAGCTGAATTTAAAAAGGAGAACGATGTTCTATTAGTTTAACTACAACACTTCCCGCGTTTTTCGGTTAAAAATGGAACGCACTTTATGTTTTTAAAAAGCAAATTTAAAAGAACACGATTAGCTGATTTTTAAATCGATAACGATCCCGCGTTTTTTGGTTGAAACGATGGAGTATAACCGCGAACAATTCTGCTATTATTATTAATTGTACATTTTTAAATGAAAATTAATTTTAAAATGTCATAAATTTTACCTTTTTAGAAAGCTTATGAATTGAGCAAACTATTCCTGTCATTTGTACCCGAAGTGTCATACTTTTTTTTTAGTTATGCTTTAAAATGTTACAAAATTTGGAAAATAATCACTTGAACTTTCAACTTCAAATCCTTTTATTTGCAAAACTTTGCATTTCTTTGGCATTTTTTATTATTTTTCGTAATCAGTAATTCATTGGCTATTTGAAAAATGCTTTTTTTTATTTCTAAATGACGAAGTTTTTACACAATTAGGTACTAGTTTTAGGTCAAAAAGCGGGTATTTTTTTAAAATTCTAAAATCGTGAATAACTCGGTAACCAATGAGTTTTGACCCCTGGTTGACTGGACTTAAATCGTTACAAATGAGCTGTAGAATAACCACTTTCAAGGAATACGGCGAATTTCCAGTCACCCTGTATAAAACCAATCCTCAAAACATATAAAAAATGCGTACTACGGAAGGTCAAAGAAAAGTCGCTCAAATTCTAGTACTGCCTCGTTCGAGTCCATAAAAGTCCGGCCACGCATCATTTTCTTTATAGTGGGGAACAAGAAATAGTCGCACGGGGCCAGGTCAGGACTGTAGGGTGGATGCGACACCAGCTGAACACCTTTACTGGTCAAAAAATCCATTGTTATTGCCGCGGTGTGTGCAGGTGCATTATCTTGGTGAAAAAGAATTCCATGAGTGCCGCTCTTTGGACGATCCTCACCAAGTCTGTCAAATGCCTGGGGTAAACAGACCTCTGTGTACCACTGGCTAGTAACTGTTCTTCGATCTTCGAGTGGAACTACAGCTACTGGCCCCCCGCGGCGAAAGAAAACGGCGATCATTTTTTTGTTCACACTACGGCCACGAACAATTTTTAATGGCGGCCCGTCTTCCTTGAACACCCATTGCATAGAATGTTGCTTTGTTAGAGGGTCATAGCAGTATATCCAGGACTCATCAGTAGTAAGGGTATTAGAAACCTGTTGGGAATTGCCTCCGTCGAATTTTTTGAGCATAAACTGGCACCAATCCACTCGCCGGGTTTTTTGCTCTTCGGTCAGCAAATGCGCGAAGCGACCTTCCTGACGCCAAGATGATCATGTAAAATGCTTGAAACTGCGGGTGATCCAATACCAAGTTCATGCTCTATTTCTGCGTTCTTTAATCAACTACTCGGCTTTGATCACGTCGACGGCCGTCCCGGTCTCGACTCATCTTTGAGGCACTCCCCAAATGCGTCGTTTAAATTTTTATTAGATTCCTTAAAGGTTAAGTTCCTTTTGTAGTCGTAGAATATCATAGCACGAAACAATTGGGTAAGTAAAGTTTTTGGAAGAGATGTTTTTTTCGATAGTCGTCATCCTGAAGATCATGGAACTGCGGCTCTTTTACTTTTATTTAATCTAATATTTTAGAAATCTTTTTTTTAGTTATGAAGTTGACGTTTGTAAACTTTAATGACCGACAAGCTTGTTGCCATCGTATTTAATGAAATAGAAAAAAAAACTGTCACTTCTATATCTGTCAACGTCAAATCAAATCAAAGTAAACAAACAGTTCAATTCAAATAAGTAAATTCAAGTAAATCTTTGTAATACTCCATTTCCACAGTCCGTGTGGGATTGCCTGAATTCATTGCGTGGATTGTACAATTCAAAAGTGCTCTCGTGGCTATCAAAAAGCAGGGCAAGAGTCGTCGAGAAAGGAAGAAATCGGTGTCCAAGAAGAAGTGCCAAAGGGTTCGAAAATAAATCGTAGACCAAATATCGTGCAAAGGTCTTAGAGCAAAGCGGCAAAACGAAAGTCCGGAGTTCGTTCTGAGATCGTTAAAAATATTTCTAAAAACACTGATCACATGAAACACAAGCAAACAGAAAAGAGCCGTTGTATTGAATCGTTTGTTTACTTTGATGATGATTTGACAATGACAGATATAGAAGTGTTTTTTTTCTTTTTCATTAAGTACGAAGGCAACAAGCTATTCGGTCATTAAAGTGTACAAATGTCAACTTCATAACTAAAAAAAATATTTCTAAAATATTAGAGGAAATAAAAATAAAAGAGTCGCAATTTCTTGATCTTTAGGATGCAATGACGACTATCGAAAATAAATATAATATACATATCTTCCAAAAACTTTACTTAGCCTATTCTCGCGACAGCTCCATTGCAAGAAACAAAACTGGACAGACATTTTCAGCAAAAAAAAAAAAAAAAAATTGTTAGCGGCCAGTATCAAATTTCATTTTACAAAGAGGTTAATAGCTAAATTACCCTTAATTTGCCATACACTTTTAAAAGTAAATATTGTTAGTTTTTATACAGCTAAAAACTTTCGTGGCAGCCTATGTATATTAGTATGCGACCACGAAGCAATGATTACAGTGGTGAAGGGGTAACCTCTGGATCTACTAAACCGATTTTGAAAATTGACAACACATCATTTTGGTGACACCTGCAAATTACTGTACGAATCGAAAGGGTTTTGCCTCCTGAACACGGCAAAATATTTATTTAGATTTATTTTTCTTTATTTACAAAATTACAAGTAAGTTAATAAAAATATCGAGTTTTACCAATACTATGCCTGAATAGATATAATACCATTGCCTTTTTCACGAGAAAAAAAGCTGACATACTTCAAATTTGACATTGACACTATTGACAGATGGATAGATACTTAGAGACATGATACTTTTTTATATACAGATTGGATTAATGTAATATGTCCATTGTGTCGTAGAAATGAAGTTACGCCCTTTTAGAATAAGTACATCTTAATAAATTAATAATAACATAATTATTCATTCTAGAGAAAATTTGAAACTATTAGTGTCTTCCTCCTTCCAAACAGTATCTATAAAACGAATGAAATTAAAGTCTTGAAAATATGAAATCTTGACAATTATTTTAACAATAGAAAGCCACGTTATTTGTAAGTGTCATAGAATAAATTTACCCAAAAAAAAAAGGTTAATTGAAGTGGGCAGGTGAACTGCTATAATATAATAATAATATTACTAATAAGTTAGTTGGTAAGGTAGATAGGGAATTATGAGACTGACATGGCTCCTGTAATGCTAAAGCCCTTTTAAATAACTAAAGATTAAAAAAAACCTATACTTATTTTATAAAGAGGTAAAGTTTGTGACGTTGTTAAGGGTGGTGAAGGGATCTGGATCTACTGAACCAATTTTGAAAATTATTTTAACAATAGAATGCCACATTATATTTTGTGAGTGTCATATCATAGCATGGCTATACGAGGGCCGATCCGAAAGTTTTTAGCTGTGTCGACATTTATTGAAATATATTAATATTGTTGATACATTCATAAAGCAAATTTTATTATGAACAGGTTTGTCAAAACCATTTGTAAAAAAATAATGCTTTTTTTTATATTTAATTTTCACAGAGAAGTTGTTTTCTATGAAATTTTAATTTTTGGTGAATACATCAGGTTTTTGGTATTCAAAATCGGTCTCAAATCTAAAGGGGTCGTCTGATTCTGATGATATTGCCCGTGATGGAATTGTCAGTATTTTTAGTATATTTAAGCAGCTTGTTTTACTCTATTCCCAAATATAGTACTGCACAAAATGCTTTCATTGAAAGTAATTTTCCTGGAGACTCTAATTTAGACATTTCTTCAAGGCTTGTTTACTCCATATTCTAATATCGAATGTTGAAGGAAACGTATGGTTTAAAATAGGACTGATATACTACACGTTTTGTTATATTTAAATTGGAAAAAATTAAAAGGTTACTATTTTTGAGACCGTATTAATTATAGCAAAAATCTAGCCCAGGAATACGTCGCTTGCAGATTTTTCATAGCGTTAACACGTCTAGTGTTAAAAAAATCGTAAACCACAAACGAAGTGATATACATCTATGATTTTTAGACACAATGTTTATATTGAAATTTGCCGTAAATATCCATCAACAACATACTTATTTCAATAATTGTCGACACAGCTCAAAACTTTCGGATCGGCCTCGTACATTAACGCAAAAAAAAAATTGACCAACGAAGTCGGCACGAGAACAGCTAGTATACAGGGTGTTTGGTACATGGATGGACATACGTATATAGGAGATAGCTGGGACCATCTGCTACGCGGTCCGCCACAAAAAAATTGCCTGAGCCCTATCATTTTTTTTTTTGAATTTTTGATTTTTTTTCGAAAATATTCCGTTTTTAAGATTTAAAACCTCAATAACTTTTTTAAAAATGATAAAAGGGGCAACAATTTTATTTTATTTCTATCTTGACTGATCGTAAAATCTTACAAATTTAATATTTGGTGCACACGATAGCTAAAAAAATAAATACGAGCCCTCAAACCTCAAAAATAGGTAAAAAAAATTAATTAAACGCCAACTTTGCATTGCATTTAAAAAAAACTAAAAACGATCGACTAGTTCTAATTACTCAAAAACATCTTCAGTTAATACGCTTTCGATTGGTATACAATAATTGCAATTTGTTTAAAAGCAGCTGGAGTTATTCGTCAACTTTAAGGCACTTGTCCCACCAAGAGCGAGTAAGCGATCAGCTATCGGCGATTTTCTCGCCCAAGAAACGAACAAAAGATAAGGATCCTGTGTTAGTAAAAGAGACACGTATACTAATCGTTCATCGCTGGCTGTTCACACTGCCGGCGAGAACTCTTTCCACTAGTTTGACGGAACAAAAAATATAGATCCCGTGTCAATAAGTGAGACAAAAATATTACTAGTTGATCGCTGGCGGTACTCGCTTCCCGCTCATCGTCGGCGGTGGGACAAGTGCCTTACTAAGGGGACAGTTTTTTATGAAACTACTTTTGAGGAAAGTACAAAGGAATGTACTGTACCGGGGTTGATAAGTATTTTTCTCAAAAATGTCCGTAAAAGTTGACATTACTATCTTCTTTGGACGCGAAGTACATGGATTACGGACAGTTCTGAAATAAAATAAAAAACATTGCGGGCATGTGTAGCGAGCCCACAATGTTGCATACAAATTTAATTATTGTTTAGTTTGTAACTTTTTAAAAAGTGAAAAGGGCCATAATAAATTGAGGGCACAAGTCTTACATTTATTCGAAACATAACTTTTTTACCTGTATCTGGAATAGCTTGTTTTTTTTAAAAAAAAAAGCTTGCGTTTCTCTTTGTCATAATTGGCAGTCTCTTAGTATGTCTGGCGGTTGGGTAATCGACGGTCCGGATAACGCTCCTCATAAAGTCTTCGGGCTTCGCGTGCCTTGGAGTTAGCTCTCCCATACGCCAACAACATGTCCGCGTATTCTTCATTGGTAAATGTGGTCATTTTACCAATAACACAATAATCCAACAATAACAAAAAACTTAACAAAATGAATGGATAAGTGAAAAAACTTTTACTTTTTGCCGCCTTTTTGTTTATGACAAAGAGAAACGCAAGCTTTTAAAAAAAAACAAGCTATTCCAGACACAGGTAAAAAAGTTATGTTTCGAATAAATGTAAGACTTGTGCCCTCAATTTATTATGGCCCTTTTCACTTTTTAAAAAGTTACAAACTAAACAATAATTAAATTTGTATGCAACATTGTGGGCTCGCTACACATGCCCGCAATGGTTTTTTTTATTTATTTCAGAACTGTCCGTAAACCATGTACTTCGCGTCCAAAGAAGATAGTAATGTCAACTTTTACGGACATTTTTGAGAAAAATACTCATCAACCCCGGTACAGTACATTCCTTTGTACTTTCCTCAAAAGTAGTTTCATAAAAAACTGTCCCCTTAGTTAAAGTTGACGAACTCCAGCTGCTTTTTAACAAATTGCAATTATTGTATACCAATCGAAAGCGTATTAACTGAAGATGTTTTTGAGTAATTAGAACTACTTAGTCGATCGTTTTTAGTTTTTTTTAAATGCAATGCAAAGTTGGCGTTTAATTAATTTTTTTTACCTATTTTTGAGGTTTGAGGGCTCGTATTTATTTTTTAAGCTATCGTGTGCACCAAATATTAAATTTGTAAGATTTTACGATCAGTCAAGATAGAAATAAAATAAAATTGTTGCCCTTTTTATCATTTTTAAAAAAGTTATTGAGGTTTTAAATCTTGAAAACGGAATATTTTCGTAAAAAATAAAAAAATAAAAAAAATATATATATAGGGCCCAGGCAATTTTTTTGTGGCGAACCGCGTAGCAGATGGTAACAGCTATCTCCTATATACGTATGTCCATCCATGTACCAAACACCCTGTATATATACTAATATCATAAAGAGGTAAAGTTTTGTGACGTCGTAAGCGGTAATCTCTGGATCTACTGAACCGATTTAGAAAATTCTTTTACCAATAGAAAGCAAGTTATTTGTGAGTATGTAGGCTATATACCAACCCAAAATTGTCTGTATGTCCTTTATAGAATCATGATCTTCAGCAAAGTGTTGTGCATGAGTCTACGAAGGTTTCTGAGTTATTTTAGTTAGTGGCGTAGCAACGCGCGCAGGCGCAGCGTCATAGGCTATATCAGAGGAGTTGCACTGGGCGTGTCGCGCCGTCTTAGTAACCTTCTCGCTGGTCCATTCTGAGAATGGATATCAGTCCGGGGCCGGCACCCAGCGAGCGAGCACGCGCGCGCCGCGATCTATCTTGAAGGCTCGGTCTCAGAACGCGCCGTAATTACGTAATAAAGTCACAGAATATGTAATAGTACAAGTTATTTAAGTAGTAATAGTACAAGTTAGTTAGTGCATAGTACAAGTTAGTGTGTAATAGTACATTACTGCAAAGACCAGTAAGTGAGCCTTCCTGGACGAGTAGGAGTTAAAAGGCCGAACCGCCTGGTGAGGCCTTATATAGATACGAGTCCAGGGTGGCTCTTAATGGGCGAAGCATGTATAGTGCTTTTCTCAAAAATAAAACAAGTAGATTATTTTTTCATGTCTCATACTGCTAGGCTATTGATAAATGTCCACCATTGGGAAGAAAAGTAATAGGCTAAGTAAAGTTTTTGGAAGATATGTATATTATATTTATTTTCGATAGTCGTCATCCTAAAGATCAAGAAATTGCGGCTCTTTTATTTTTATTTCCTCTAATATTTTAGAAATATTTTTTTTAGTTATGAAGTTGACATTTGTACACTTTAATGACCGACTAGCTCGTTGCCTTCGTATTTAATAAAAAAGAAAAAAAAAACACTTCTGTATCTGTATCTGTCATTGTCAAATCAAATCAAAGTAAACAAATGATTCAATACAACGGCTCTTTTCTGTTTGCTTGTGTTTCGTGTGATCAGTGTTTTTAGAAAAAAATTTAACGATCTCAGAACGAACTCCGGACTTTCGTTTTACCGCTTTGCTCTAAGACCTTTGCACGATATTTGGTCTACGATTTATTTTCGAACCCTTTGGCACTTCTTCTTGGACACCGATTTCTTCCTTTCTCGACGACTCTTGCCCTGCTTTTTGATAGCCACGAGAGCACTTTTGAATTGTACAATCCACGCAATGAATTCAGGCAATCCCACACGGACTGTGGAAATGGAGTATTACAAAGATTTACTTGAATTTACTTATTTGAATTGAACTGTTTGTTTACTTTGATTTGATTTGACGTTGACAGATATAGAAGTGACAGTTTTTTTTTCTATTTCATTAAATACGATGGCAACAAGCTTGTCGGTCATTAAAGTTTACAAATGTCAACTTCATAACTAAATAAAAGATTTCTAAAATAATAGAGGAAATAAAAGTAAAAGAGCCGCAGTTCCATGATCTTCAGGATGACGACTATCGAAAAAAAAAAAAATTTACGTCTCTTCCAAAAACTTTACTTACCCAATTGCATGTTTAAACAAAGTACCAGGAGCGCAGCGGTAATTAGGAGGTGCGTAGCGCAAATTAGATCGCAGGCGGTGCACTGCACCGGCGGGCGGGTGGGGTACACACGACACACGGAGGTCTCCCACACGTCACAGCAATGTACTTTTAATGTTTATGCACTCCTAGTACTTGACATTATAATTGTTTCTCAAAAATAATGTAATATAAATATGAAACTTTAAACTATAAAGCGTTTTTTTATTGAATGGTTGTTTTTGTGAAAATCCTTATTGAGAAAATATACTGGTCTGAATTAATTTTTATTTCATGTGGCTTTATCTTGCTATATACTTCTTTAGTCTTTTCAAAGGCTGTCACAGGTCTGTACAGATAGTTCCAAATTCAAATAATATGGTATGTTATGGATTTTCATACTTACTTACTGGACACTTTTTGGTTTCCTAATTCAAAATCACTCTACTTACTGGACACTTTTGAGAGTGCTCCTGGAACTTTAACTTACTATCTCCTATTTGATGATGTTATGACAAGATTACATAGCATGTTTGAGAAAAGTTAGTTTTGGGTAGGTATGTGTGCGTATAACAGGGACCGGCCTGCTATCCCATTCAAGGGGTTTCCAATGGGTTTTTAGGGTTCCGTAGTCAAACTAGGAACCCTTATAGTTTCGCCATGTCCGTCCGTCCGTCCGTCCGTCCGTCCGCAGTCTAGCTCAGAGACTCATAGTACTAGAAAGCTGTAATTTGGCATGAATATACATATTAGTCACGCCAACAAAGTGGTAAAATAAAATTTTGAAAAATATGTTTTTTTAATGCACCTCCCCTACACGTAACGTGGGGATGCTTTTTTTTTTCTTGTCTATCCCATAGTGTGGGGTGTCGTTGGATAGGTCTTTCAAAAATATTGCGGGTTTATAAAACAATTTTTCGATTAAGGGATCCGTTTATGAAATATTAAGCTTTAAAGCGCTATTTTTTGTTAGAGTCAAGTGTCCCCCCCCCCCCCCCTACAGCCAAAACTAAAAATACTAACAATCTGAAAAATATCTTCAACGAAAGCGCATATAACGAATTTTAAAGGAAAACTATTACGGCTAAGTAGACATGATTAGTTCCTGAGATACAGGCGACTAAAGTGTTTATACCTATCAAAATCGCCTATTATAAGTTTGATAGAAAAAATGTTAACGGGGCGGGGCCTGCACGCGCGTCGGGAGTCGAACTGTCCAAGTAACAAATCGAGCGAGGTGCTGTTCGGACGTGCCCCGGAATGCTACCTACAAGTTTGCGATTTGCGATCTGAAAGTTTACAAATTTTCGATTAGATTATTGATTTGAGTTGAGTATCGTTTGGAAAACTTAAAATTCTATTTACTGGACCTTGTTTTTTTTTCAATTTCTATTAATTACTATAGAAAAGATTAAACTTTTATTGTAATTTAAAGCCGGTTTGAAGCAGTTTAGATACCTAACTACCTACATAGGTATACTGATCTCACACTTAAAATCTTGGCTCTTGTTTGAGATATTATATTCGAATTTATAAGAAAAAGAATCATTACTAAGTAGACTTAATTAGTTCCTGAGATACAGGCGACTAACGGGTTTATAACTACTAAAAATCATCTAAGACAGCGCCAAATAACTTTAAATAGAAAATTGGTTCATACATGTTGATTTTTGAGATAGTTTTTTGTGTTTGACGTTACGGCTTCGGAACCCTACACTGAGCATGGTCCGACATGCTCTTGCCCGGTATATAAGGATTTATTTAGAAAAGCCGTATTGCTTGAAAGCCGTTCGATTTGCTTTTTAAAGTGCTATTTACCCTTACCAAATCCGTTTTGTGTACGTCTTGCTCGATTTTGCTTTTGTAGCGCTATATTTTAAGTGATACCTCTATGCCTTTAACTTAAAAAAAGCCCTTCGATTTGCTTTTTAAGCGCTATTTATAAGGGTTACCCTTATAAAAAGCCATTCTACCTTATATTTGGTTGTGCAATAAGAGGGATATCAATTTACCTACTGCTGCTCTTTCCCTTATGTGATGGCTAGTTTAACAAATAACTAAGTCGTATATTTCTTCCGAAGGGGTTATTCTTTTAGTGGCTTGTACTTCGAGAGGTAAGTCTTTTAAAGGCGGGGAACGGGTCCCTGGCGTATAACCTTAAAAACTTTTTATTAAGTATATATATTTAATTTGTTATGTAGTGTTGATAGTAAAACGCACGAGGAAACGCACTCCGAAAAGCGGTAACATGAGATACTGTTGTGTAAATGGTTGTTTGAATAAACAGAAGGACGTAAATTATACTTTTTTTACGTAGGTAGCCCGCAAACTGAACGGTGAGTTTACGTTTTTATTACTTAGTAGGTAAGTTTTTATTATGAAATTGCTCTAAATATTGAGTATATAAGTAAACGGGTTCTTACCTGACGGTCTGGGTTTTCGGTGTCCAGCCTTATATTTCGACGATGTTACAATCTTTTTTAGGTACTTACAGTCAACAGCAAAAGAAACTGATGAAATAGGGTCCCAAAATTATCTATGCAATACATTAAGTCAAATGCTACGGACTATTGTAGTTGATCAAAAGTAAATGAGCTCAATAACGTGTCATAATAAGTGATCACCATTATTTTGATTTTTGAAAACTCAATGACAGTTTAAGTCATCGTTGAACATTTCGAATTAAAGTTTTAACTATAAAATCTTGGTTTTGGGACAACCTCGGAGTACTTCGGTTAATATCGGTTATGTTCGTCGAAAAACATGCGAAGTGACCAAATAGCAATCTCCCTTACGCCAAGATTTAAAATAAGTTTTTATTACATCTTGGAATTATTTGCCATAAATCCTTCTTTTGCCGATATTGTTGGAATGTCGTTATTTTGGTATTCAATTCACGTTTGACGCTTTTGATAGAAATGTCATGTCAGGCTTCTGTTTTGCACAGCTGTTATGATCACTTTCTTTTGACTAATTAAAACATCAATTAATTTAGCACTTTAATATAACATGTTATATTTGGGATGCCATGACAATAGATATTTTGAAATGTTGATTTTGATCACTTACTTTTGACGTTGACTGTACCTACTGTTATTAATGTTATTATACTTATTATATTAAACACGTTGTTAAGTGGGTATTTGTGTTACTATTGAGGGTGGTGAATTGGAGGGCGAAAACTTGTATTGGGTTAACACTTAAGTACATTTATTTTAAAATATCAAATTATAGTGGGTTTAGTTCTTAAAATGTAAGATTTATTATTGGTCCGCACTTTAAACGCCAGGTGGTGGCACGAGCGGCGTCGTTTTTGTACTCACTCAAAACACAAAAAGATTTTTTTCAAGTCGTCTTTGAATAATTGGGGAACGCGAATGGAGAACCTCCTTGTTTTGAAGTCAGTTAAAAACACGTTGATACGACTGCCGCGAGCGAGCAAGCGACATCAGATGAGCTAAATCTTTTTTGCCCTCAATAGTGTTTAGGCGTATGACAACCCTAGCACCGCGCCGCGTGCGAATGAATACAAGTTATACGATAGTAAGAGAGGCATAGAGTAGACACGTTTCTCATGCCTAAAGAGCGCTTTTAATAGGGAGTGCGACTTCTGTACTTGTACTATTATATATATTCTGTGGCTATATATTAACTCTAAAACAAAACAAAAATTGCTTAACGAAGTAGGCACGGGGACAGCTAGTAGGAATAATAAAACAACGTGATGTAGTGCAGCCAGCGTGTACTTTGTACCGGATAGAACGGGATCGCTAACGGCGCGGCGCGACCGGCGCGCCCGGCACGGCGATGCGACGCCAGTCGGCCAGGGTCTGGGGCAGCGCGCGGCCCGCCGTCTCCGGCAGCAGCAGCGCCACGGCGCCACCTCCCACGGCCGCCACGCCGACCAGCAGCAGCGGCAGCTCCTCCCAGACGCGCTCCTACACACACCCCTCCCGATATTATAATGCAGTGTTAGCTAATCCCGCATAACCCGGTCTCTTCTCGTAACGAAGTTTTGACAAGATTTTCCACTCGAAAAAAAGGCTAAGTAGGTATAGAGATTACTGAACACTATCATGCATAGCATGACGCCAGTTTTGGTATAAGAGTCATAACATAATTTATTAGGGACAGTCAATAGCACTAATATCTCTAGACATCTATATCGCCAAATATTATGTACCTATACACAAGCCTTATTGATCGTGGCATAAAGGCGTGTAGATATTGTTGACGTCTTGGGAATCTACTCGTAAATATAGTAGATTCCCAAGACGTCAACAATATCTACACGCCTTTATTAATCTCTCCTTGTCTATACTTTTATGTACATGACAATAGATGGTCGGAAATGTAGTTACGGACAATAAGCGTCGCTTGCTAGTTTGTTCCACAGCGCAGCTAACACAAGTTGCCCATGGCTTGGTTGTCGCTCGGATCTCCCTTAATAATTAGGTCCTTACATATGAAATTGGCGTTTTGTCGTACTGGCCACTTTGATCTCAAATATCTCCTCTTAGGATAGGAATTCCAAATTCAAATTTATTCAGTTATTTACTCTTGCATTTGTGTTTCTTTTCTCTTTTGTTTTTTGTCTTTACGTCACTCAGTTTACTAAATGGAAAACTTGAAATATCAGGTTATTTACGTGTACGAGTTCCACCTTGGCACCAGTGCTGCAGAAACGGCTCGAAGAATTAATAATGTGTATGGTGGTGGTGTCGTAAAAGAAAACAAGTGCGTTTTTGGTTCCAACGTTTTCGTTCTGGAAATTTCGACATGCAGAACAAGCCCCGTGGACGGCCGGAGACCAGAGTTGAAATGAAGAATTGAAGGCTATTGAGGAAGCGGATCCATCGCAAACCACGTCCGAGTTAGCTGCATTCTGTGGTATAAGTGATAAAGCTGTTTTAATCTAGTTGAAGCAAATTGACAAGGTGAAAAAACTTGAAGGGTGGGTAGGTACCTCACGAATTGAGTGAAGCAAATCGACAAACACGCGTCGACTGCTGCGTTACATTACTCAACCATGACTCAACCGGCACAATAATGAAGGGATTTTAAATAGAATTGTTTCCTGTGATGAAAAGAGGATCCTGTACGATAATCGGAAGCGCTCATCGCAATGGCTTAAACCCTGCCGAACCAGCCAAATCATGCCCCAACCGAAATTGGACTCGAAAAAAGTTGCTTGTGAGCGTTTGGTGGACTAGTGCCGGTGTCGTTCACTACAGTTTTCTTAAATCTGGCCAGACGATTACGGCAGATGTCTATTGTCAGCAACTGCAAACCATGATGGAAAAGCTAGCTGCTAAACAACCGAGGCTGCTCAATCGCTCTAGGCCACTGCTGCTTCAGGACAACGCTAGACCACACACTGCACAACAGACGGCTACCAAATTAGAGGAGCTTCTATTGGAATGTGTAAGACATCCACCGTATTCCCCGGACCTTGTTCTAACAGATTACCATTTTTTTAGAAATTTGGATAACTTCTTGCAAGGGAAAAAAATCAACTCCGATGGAGCAGTCCAAACCGCCTTCAAAGATTTTATTAATTCCCGTCCTAATGGTTTTTTTAGTAAAGGGATCAATGAACTACCTATGAGATGACAAAAGTGCATAGATACGAGTAGCAATGGTACATAATTTGATTAATAAAATTATATTTAAAAAAAATAGTAGATTGTTCAACAAGGGACTAAAGTAAGCCATTATGACACGAGATATTTATCCACCCGAGCAAAGCGAGGGTGGATAAAGTTCGAGTGTCATTATGGCGCTTTAGTCTCGAGTTAAACACTCTACTTTTCACTTCGAATGCGAGAAAAAAAAACGACGTTCTATACAAAATTACAAAATTTAACAAATAGTAGGTAACAAAGTTTCTGACAAAGTTTCACAGTTATTAGTTTTTTGTAAAGTGACACTTTAAATGCTTGCATATTTAGCCAACAGACAAACTTGAAAACTATTGTCTTTAATATATTTAAATATATTTATATTAGTAATCATTAATCGTGTTTCAAGAAATTTAATCTTTTTATAATTAATTTTGCACAGTTGGCATTTTGAGGTTATTTCCAAGGCCTAAAAATGGTCCATACACAATCTCTGAAAATGGCGATAATCCTCCATTCATAAACACCGTGATGTTTAAATGCTTGCATATTAATTAGCCAACAGATACAAACTTGAAAACTATTTGGACCATGCCTATTAAAATGGAATTATCCCTAACATGTTTAGTCCCTAGGGAGTAAAGTGTAGTTTTAATCCCTTGAGATTAATTACATCACTTTAGTCCGCCTATACAAGCCTATTGTGAGTCATTTTAGAGCCTGAGAAGTGAAAACGACTTTATGTTCCTCCCATACAAAACGCCAATTTCATATGTAAGGACCTAACTGTCCACGATAAAATCGGGTCATGCATGCTCTCGTGTATCTTTGCGGTGAATGCATATTTTCAAGCAGTTTTTTTTAATAACTTGTATAATTATAATACTATATAGTGAAATAAAATCGTATCATAATGTATGGGTATGTGTGAGTTTTCGCAAATATATGTATTATTATCGTACCTTTCATCTCATGTACAGCGTTTTTTGACAATCTTCACTCGCTTCCTGCTTCTACGCCACAACTGTATTTTCTCAAACATGCTATGTAATGTCGGCGTTATGTTAGTTATTTTAGGCTTCAAAGTGCCACGTTGCCGACGGAACAACTCGAGAAAACTGTAAAGGAATTTCATACAAAATTGAAGGCCTAGGCCGGGAAGTAATTTTTTTTAATTTTAAAATGGCCATGACAGCTGGTTTTATGAACAGGCTGAATATCTAAATTATATTTTTAAAATTTTTGAGAAAATGTTATAACGTCAAATACTAGGAGTGCATAAACGTTTGGGAGACATCCGCGCTGTGTCGTGTGCGCCCGCCGCCCGCCCGCCGGTTGCCCGCACCGCCTGAGATCTAAGTTGCGCTATGCCTGATATACCTCCTAATTACCGCTACGCTCCTGGTACTTTATTTTAACACCCAATTACTTTTCTTCCCTAGGGTGGACATTTATCAATTTACTTTTTTGAGTGATGTATTTTTTATTTAATTGCATATGTTTGAGAAAAGCACTATACGTACCTCGCCGTGAAAAGGGGTTGCCAGCCTCGTAAGTATCCGGCCTCGCTTCGCTCGGCCGTCTATATCACTCGGCCGGCAACCCCCTACTTCCCGGCCTCTGTAGTAATGTACTATTATGGTGTTGCAACTTGCAAGCAGTTTTACGCACAATAAAATGTCGTCTTACGAAAAAAAATCTTTTAGAAACTCATTTCCATTTGTAGTACCTAGTCAGGAAGACTTTTTACTCCAAGCACTGAAAGTTGTTTTTGTATGGGAGGCATTTATTTGTCAAAAAGTCAAATTCGCCAAAGTTAAAAAACCTCAGAACTATCTTAATCTGAATACAATTAGGAAAGTTTTAATTAACTATTGTGGTAAGATAATTTAATAAGGAATAATTTGGCTTGTATAATTAAAAATAATAAAATGTTTTAAAACGGAGAATTTAATAAAGACTGTCAGAAGATCGTGTACAAATAAATAAAGGTACTGTGGATTATATAAGGGTCTGAGACACAGACGCTCTAACATTTTATTATGATTGTATTTTTATTATGTAGTTTCATAACCACTGACTATTACAAAAAAGTGCTGCTTGAAAATTAGCATTCATTAGAAATATACACCAGATCATGCATGGCCCGATTTTATCGTGGACAGTCTTTAATATCCTGTAACGATAGAGACGCACTTAGCGATAAGCGAGAAAATACAACTTGTGCTAGCCCGTGCAGAATACATATCTGTACTAATATTATAAAGCTGAAGAGTTTGTTTGTTTGTTTGCTTGAACGCGCTAATCTCAGGAACTACTGGTCCGATTTGAATAATCGATTTGATTTCAGTGTCAGATAGCCCATTTATCGAGGAAGATACTCGCATAAACAGAAGCGAAGTGAGGGCGGGTCGCAAGTTTAATAATGAAAGTGTATCGAACAAATCCTGCTATGTTCGGTAGGGATCCAATTTTTATTTCCTGTCGCATCTATCCATTTTTAGGGTTCCATACTAAAATGGAAAAACAGGAACCCCATGTGAGACTTCGGTGTCTGTCTGTCTATGTGACAGCAGTTTTTATCTGAAAGTATATAAGCTGGCAAATTGAAATTTGGCATATAGTAAGTTCGCTAAATATGGACTGTATTGATTTTATTAAATAAAACAGAATATTAAAGTTAAATAAGCGCTATCAACACTAATCAGTGAAGAATCTATGTGGTCGTATGGAACAATAATAAAAATATCATAAAAGGACAATATCTCTAGCAATATTTACATATTTCTAAAATATGTCAAATTTAAGACGAGCAATAAAGGTAACATAATATGGACCATTGTTGCTGTACCCTGCAATTTGAATTTATACGATGGTATAATTTACTACACTGTCCATTGCGGGCTATAAAAACGATGCCTTAAGTACTACCATGTATTACGTTAAGTAGAAGTCGCAATGGATGACGTCTTGGGAAAAACACTATGCTTTCAATTTTAGTACGATACGACGCCACTTCACAAAATAATAGATTCTTAGCGAATATTTTATTGCAAAATTGCTTGCCATAAATAGGAAACGATACCATTCACTCGATGAACTGTTTTCGTGGAATTTGAACAATTAATTATGGCGTAATGAGGCATTTTCTAATGTTACACACCCAAGCGGTAATTGACAACATTTCATTTTGGTGACACCTGCAAATTACTATACGAATCGAAAGGGTTTTACCTCCTGAACGCGGCAAAATATTTATTTAGATTTATTTTTCTTTATTTTCAAAATTACAAGTAAGTTAATAAAAATATCGAGTTTTACCAATACTATGCCTGAATAGATATAATACCATTGCCTTTATCACGAGAAAAAAAACTGTCATACTTCAAATTAGACATTGACACTATTGACAGATGGATACAGACTTAGGGCCATTTGCACGCAGAATTTAACCCTGGGTTAAGGCACTAACTCGAGTTAGTAGACGTCAGATTCATACGATAACTGTCATTTTAACTCAAGTGTCTTAACCCAGGGTTAAACTTTTCGTGCAAGTGGCCCTTTATCGGTTGACATGATACTTTTTTATATACAGATTGGACTAACGTAATATGTCCATTGTGTCGTAGAAATGAAGTTACGCCCTTTTAGAATAAGTACATCTTAATAAATTAATAATAAAATAATTATTCATTCTAGAGAAAATTTAAAACTATTAGTGTCTTTCTCCTTCCAAACAGTATCTATAACCGCTCGTATGACCCCCAATTTTGATAAAACGACAGTTGTCTGCCCGCGGTTACTTTTCATACCCAAAATCAAAAAGGAGTTGTTTGCCCACGTGTACTTTATTATCCCATAGCCCTAGCTTGTGAAACTATATTTTTCCTCGTCTTCCTTATACAATCATCCATAATCTCTGTCTCGCTTCTTATTTCTTATACTTTTACCCTACTTTTATTCATACACGCCACCAACATTCGACAAATAGTTCGCTAGATTTTTGAGTCTGTCGCTCGCGTCTCAAACAAGTATCAGCTGGTTCACTTGCTGGTGCGTAAATTACTGTATTTCTGCGGCAATAGTGATTTTATCATCAAATATCTATTAGTGCGAGCTTCTTAATTAAATCTGTGAATGTTTAATGTGAAGAGTGAAGTGAAAAGTGGGTGGAAATTTATACATTTGTGCTTTTAAAGTTGAGAAACTCCCGCAGTCAGTCGTAAGTCGTAAGTTAAGTGTGTTTGTTATTGTTTGTGGTTATAGAATTACTTTTATAATTAATCAGAAAATGAAATGTATTCTTACACGATTCTTTTAACTCTATTTAACGTAATGCTTACATATATCTGCACGTAGAATTTGCTTGTTAAAACTGTGATGGCAACAAAAAACTTCGTTGATGGACTAATACCACCCACGGTCAAAATTTATTTTTCATGTAAGGTTTGGGACACACAAATAGCATTCATTTCTTGACTTTGGGTATATTAAATACCCAACAGATGTATTTTTGCCGATCTTTTCGTTTATTGTAACTAATATTAATGCAAATGTGTATGTTCCGTTTTAAGTGCGTTTGTTGTTAACTAATACTGTTGCATGTTTTTTTTAAAGTTAACATTATTTATCCGACGGCGCGAAGCAAAAAAAGAGAGGACTTTGACCTGTAATGTATGTATGTCAGTCCTCATGTTCCCTCGTAACTATAAAACGGCTGAACCGAGTTTTGTGAACGATACGTCTTTAGATTAGTTTTTAACAGGCTTCAAAAAAGGAGGCGGGTATACGTTCCACTGTACGTATTTTTATTTTTTATTTTTTTTCACCGATTACTCCGTCAAATGTGGACCGATTTTAAAAAATATTTTTTGGTTTGATAAAGTAACTTCCGAGGTGGTCCCATTGTCACTAAATCTGAACCTGACGAGGGGATCAGTAAGGAATTGAGGGAACTCCTCAAATATTGTAGGCAAACATATAGCGATTTTAGTATTTTTAGTAACAAGTCTAGCATTTGCATTCAGAAAGTATCACTTGGTAAGTGGAACTGATGATGAAGACCATTTTAAGGGTGGCGATAAGATATCTCGATTAAGATATTTGAGCGACTACAACGAAGAATATTTACTTGGCGAGCTTGTTAAGCTAGTGCCTTTTATAATTATGATGACGTAATGTGATTAATAAACAGTATTTTTTTTTATTTATTTTTTTATTTGTGAAAAATACACATACCTACATAACACATTTTAAAAAACAGCCATCTACTTACATGTTGGTTTTGATCTGTAGTCCTATTTCTAAGAGCTAAGCAATTCCTACTTCCCAAAAAGTGTGGTGTGTCCCAGACCTTACCAATATTTGACCCTGGGTATTTTTTGTACACAGCTTAAACAGCATCTTCAAAAAACTCACATTTCAAAATAACCAGTGTTATGTTCCTATTTTTTATAATTGAATCCCCTACCTAATTAAATTATCATATTAATGAGATAACTACATTAGTATCCGTCAGTATAAAATTTCTTACCTAAGACACAATAACCTAACATGCAAAGCATGATAGCAAGACGACGTTCAGTTTAGGCCTCTTTTGTTGTGTTAAAATAAATATCAAATAGGCTTAATCTGCCATAAAAGTATTTCTATAATAGTTAAATTGTAGAAAATAAATATATTTTAGGGCTATGCGGTCATAATTATGTGTATTTGAGCGTTAAAATTACGCGTGTCAGTAACGCTTAGGCATAAAAAATATAACATTTTTGTGCAACAAATTACTCTTTTCTTTTCAATCGAAGGAGAGTTTAAATACTTTTGAGCAACTAGGAAAATTAATGAGGATTTCAAAAACCTATTAAGTTTTATAGGTCATCGATTTTATTTGCAAGAAAAACGAAATAATATTGAACACTAGCTACAAAATTCCTGTCGTTTGTGTTCATACTAAGCGTAACAAACAACTACTTAATATTTTTGAAACAATTAAATACCGTGATAAAGTTGATTATATTATTGACAAAATAGCTAAGCATTAGTAATACCTAAAACCAAGTCTTCATGGTTTGTTTTGTGGATGAAAAGGACACTCCGCCCGGCCGCCATTTATCCAAAATGTCGGGGCAGACAACGGTTTATTTCCCAGAACAGCGGGCAGACAAGTGAATTTTCAATTTGGGTAATTTTTATACCCAGGTTCATATGAGCGGCTAAAACGAATAAAATTAAAGTCTTGAAAATATGAAATCTTGTCAATTGCGCGGCGACACTGCCCGGTGTGCGGTGCCCGTCACTGATAAAAGGCAAGCCAAGTATGATCATTTGCTGCGTCTGTTAAATGTATGGTCTGTGGGTACCTAAAGCCAACATGAAAAATAAACTATCGCGTTCACAATAGGTAGGTAGTTAACTAGTTACTCACGCAACTCGTCTTTTTGACCGATATCAAAAAAAGAAGGAGGTTCTCAACTCGTGTTTACTTATTTTTTTGTCTGTTTGTTACCCCAGAACATTCGACTAGGTTTATTTTTTTACTAGGTTGACTATGATTATTTTTTTATTTGAATGCTGGTGCATCCCGTTTGGGCCG
This sequence comes from Acleris laterana, assembly GCA_963966035.1. Lineage (NCBI taxonomy): Eukaryota > Metazoa > Arthropoda > Insecta > Lepidoptera > Tortricidae > Acleris > Acleris laterana. The sequence continues at coordinate 46,532,241 of OZ014438.1, forward strand.
ACTTTTATCGAAATAGATTTTTATAGATCTGATGTTGAAGTCCATGAGGAATCGACGGAACTCTTCAAAAGTTACCTGTAGCAATTTTGGTATTTTTCATTGTAACTCGTGTATTTGCTCTTAAGAGGAAAGCACTATTTGGTTTGGTTTTGGTGATTACTGATGATGAAAACCACAGATGGCCACCGGAACTCCTAAACGGTATTTATTTCAAGGGTGGCGACAAGATATTTCGATTGAGATAGTTGAGCGACTAGGGCGAAGCATATTTAGGTTTAAATATATGACTATGACTTGCCCACGGCGTTGCTTGCGGTGAGATTGAAATGTTCTATAGTTTCTTATTCATTGGGAAGTAGGACTACATAAAAAGGTATAAAATAAAATAAAAAGGTAATAGCACAGTATAGATATAGCTAAAGGTAATAGTCTAACTGCAGTCGACGTGCTACAATAGTTTTAACCAAAAGCAGACTTCATTTGGACTGATCTATGACCTACCATTTTGAAAGAAGTTATTTTTTGTTTTTTAAGGCAGGATTTTGTTTTTTTTACTTTTATTTTATTACTAATGTGACGTAACGAGATCAACACTAAGTAACTAGGTAAGGTCCCCGCATGAAAACAGTGTGCCACAGATTTTGGTAGTGGGTAGTGTTGTAGAGGTCGGTAACTGGAGCACTCACAGAGTAGACCAGGAAGGGCGAGAGCATGGCGGCGACGAACCCGCTGACGTGCACCAGCGAGGCACCCGAGGCGCGCACAGCAGTGGGCAGCAACTCCGGGGTCCACTGTATCACGGCGCTGTACGCCATGTTGCCGAAGAAGCGCGCCGCCACCGCCATCGCCACCGATGCAGCGCCTGCGCACACCCCGCACAATGCACACGTGATACTGTAATACTGACAAATTGGCCGTGCCTGACCCCTGCACGGCACGGTTTTGATCAAGCTTCTTGATCACGGCTGCCCCATTGGACAGAACTAGTGGATTAAATTACACAAACTATTTCGGCCCACTTTCGACCCCCTAAATACTCAAAAGGCCATGCCAGGATAAGCTAAGTGAATCTGCCCCAGCGAGTTTTGGCTTGATTTTTTTTTTATTGATTTGTCTTTCTATTAGTATCGAGTACATGCCAAATTTCAGCTCCCAAAACTTAATAGATTAAAAAAATAAAACGAAATCTGATTTTTCCTCAATATTTTTTTTTCTAGCTGGCCGATTTTGACGTGAGTCACGTATATATTGTGCATGTAATAAAGACAATTATATATAAAAACTTAAAAAAAACATAGAGTTTTTAAGCGATTAGTTTTAACTAGCGGGTATGCAAAAAAATGTATAGTGATGTATTCAATTAAAAAAAACACCTTGTTCTACCACAGATAAAATTAAGTAGTTATATTCATTTGATAGCCTATTAAAAAGGCTTACTTTGGTGAAAAATCTGGAGGTGTCTCTGACGTGATAATAGTAAAAAAAAAAATTTAAATAATAATCACTATGTTTTTTCAAGTTTTTATATGGAAATATGTCCTAAAATTAATATCATATAATTGTCTTTATTACATGCACAATATACGTGACTCACGCCAAAATCGGCCAGCTAGAAAAAAAAATATTGAGGAAAAATCAGATTTCGTTTCAAAAAAAAAACTATTAAGTTTTGGGAGCTGAAATTTGGCATACTCGATACTAAAAGAAAGACAAATCAATAAAAAAAAATCAAGCCAAAACTCGCTGGGGGCAGATTCACTTAGCTTATCCTGGCATGGCCTTTATTTAACACTCGCGGCTTCGCCCCCCCTGCATATTTCTGACTTTCCCGGTGGATTTTTCAATTATTTTCTTTCATACACACCTTGTCCTGCCAATGACAAACACAACAAAAAAGAAATCAGCCAAATCGGTTCAACCGTTCTCAAGCTATATCGTGACCAGAGATGTACAAAATGGTTTTAAAAAAGCATTTAAATACAAAATGCAAAATACTTTTAAGATTTACTATTTCAAATGCAAAATACCAAATAGTTTTGCGTTTTGTATTTGAAATGCTAAATGCAAAATAGGTATTTTCAAAATACTTTTTCAAAATAAAATACCTTTTGACCAAATCTCAGATATTTTTATTTATTTTATTACGCTTTTTAACAATACCAGTTGTTCGAATACCTCATCACTCATTTTTCTTCTGTGAGGTCCCATAATCATCCCACCATACGAAAAAAGTCTTTCTACTGGCGCTGAACTTAGTAATGATGTGTTGTTTTTGTATCACAAAGTATTTTGCATTTTGAAATGAATATTAAAAATGCAAAATATATCTCGAAAGGTATTTCAAATAAAATACAAAATGCTTCTTACTTAAAAGCATTTAAATGCAAAATACAAAATAGCTATTTTGCATTTTGTATTTGCATTTTAAATAGAAGTATTTCAAATAAATCGCATCTCTGATCGTGACCAGGAGAAATAGGGGGTTTTTTTTGTTTTATGGCATCGAGTAGACAAACGAGCACACAGGCCACCTGATGGTAAGTGGAAACTGTGACCCATAGACATTCGCAATCACAAGACTGCAATGCAATCCTAAGACTGCAAATGCGTTGCCAACCCTGAGGCTAAAATGGAATGCCTCTATGCTAGTCATTTCACCGGCTGTCTTATCCCCAAACCGGAACACAACAATGCGAACACTGCTGTTCATTTTTATATACATAGATAAGCACTTTAAATTTTGCAAAATTTTATTAAGGTCCCTACATTACTAGGTACAGCTCAAACGGTTATAAATTGAGATATTAAAGTCTAAAAATCGGTATATATATCACTGACTCAGATACTCGTCATCGAAAACCAGATGACTAAGAAAGTTGATATTTGCCATCCAGCTGGATTGTGTACTGTGCACTTATACAAAGGAAACAATCCGACAACACTTAACTGGGATACACAATTTTTTGACAAAGTATGAAAATTCAAAAAACCATTTCGAGGAATAGGGTTCTAAAATTGATCCCTGCAGTTAGATTAAAAAAATATATGACCATGTGTTGCGTAAACTATGTATAATTGACAATAAAACCGACGAGAAAGAAAAGGGAATTAAGGAACTTACAGGTGGGCGTAGTCTGGGTGAACGAAGTTCTTTCGGCTTGTACACAGTAGGAGTTCTCGAAGCAAAGTTCTTTTTGCTGAGAGTTCACTGCTCTTCTTCCACACTTCTTTTAAGTCCCAGCCACAAATCACAGCCTCAATACATATAACAAAACACGTTTTTTCCTTCAGAGCAGGCGCGCGCGCGGTCGTGACGAAACTTTGACTGGTGTAGGGCGGGGGCTGTGAGCGCGGGATGCGCTAAATAGTTCCAACTTCGTCCGATAGATGTCGTTAGAGGAATGGGATGTGAAAAGGAGTTGTCGGTTTCCTAACACCATCAATTAATTATAATTCAATCAAGAAATTACCTTCATTGGCCCCTAAATTCCGGTCCGTTTTGTGGTTTTACATGAAACATATGAAATCTCTCCAATATTTCATTTTGTAAGTAATTTTTGATACTTATCTCGCTAACGTCTACGTTGTCGAGTCAAAATTATTTGTTTACAGATTGACTGTAATTCTTATGACGAAATTAATATATTAATGAAATGAGACTATAATGGCGATGAAATATTTTAGTAGCTTAGTATTATTTGAATTTAAATACGTTTAGTTTGAATTTTTAACTGTATTATTGTTGAATTCTGTAAATATATGAAATTTGTAAAATGAGACTATTTCTCTTTTGAGTTAATGTGTGAATGTTTATAATTTGTGTGGTGTGGTTTTTTCAAGAGGGTCAAAACGACGGCATCAACATTTATATAAAATCTCATGATTGGAAGTATGGAATATCCTATCAACAAATTTAATGCGATTATATTCAGTGAATCTACTCTTGAAACAAGGGTCATGCAGGAAGTGCTGAATTAATTAAGGTTTAGGTAATAAACAATGGCTGAATGCTTAAGACTGCACCGAGCAAACGTCGAGCGTCCAGTGGCGCCCTCGTTACCAATTTTGTGTTTTCTAATTAACGAAAGAATTTTTCTCAAACATGCTCGGAAAGTTCGGTTTTCCGATTGAAACACAAGGATGGAAAGTGCCTCATTTTACTCCTAGGAGTAAAAAAACCATATGAGAACACTTTACGTCCATGTCCATAATATTGTTTATTAAAAGGGCTCTCTATTGCATACAAAATCGAAAGGAACGTGAAAAAAATCCCGCACACCCAACTTGTGGGTGCAGTGTGGGCCGGCGGCGGTGCGTTGTGCGTGAAACTACCTTCACTAATACTCGTAGTTTCAAACAAACATTCCCTCCGAATTTGTCATAGGTTTTTTTTCTACTCCTGTACTTTTATTAGTCTTTTACATAGTCACGAACACTATTATAAGAACATAGATAATATGACTTCAGAAAAGTCTATAACTCTATTCCCCATAACAGCTCTCGGTGTCGTAAAGTCGCCCTAACGATACGCCACAGATTACTAAGTGTAGCCTGTTAATCATATTTTAACGATTGTGAAATAGGGACTATAAAACACCTAATGTTTTGAGAAATGATTTCAGTTATCTGATTGGTCGATTTTAAAATAGCTGTATTCTGATTGGTTGATACGAATTACAAAGTTTTTTTAAAAGATTTAAATTAGTTAAAGAGAAACACGTACCTAAAAGAACCTATTGTTCCGTTTGACAGTCGATGTGTATTGTGATTGGTGGATTTAATTTAGTGAAGTATTCTGATTGGTCAAATTAAAATGTTTTGGAATTGTAAATAATTCTTTTTTCCATTCCGTCAATTTAAAAACAAAGTAAACCATAGACACATATTTTGTCATTTTCTTGTTTCCCGCTCGTTTGTTGTTCTTTACTTCGTTCGTTCGTTTGTAAGTTTTTTCGCTTAATTTTGCATTTCATTTGAAACCTAGTCGTAGAAAAAGTATTGTATGCAACGGTGTATAACTAAGTCAAAAAACACTCGTGGCGCTTTCCTTTACGATGTTTGCCTTCGGCTCACATCGTAACTCACGCCACTCATATATTTTGACCTCTCTTATACAACTATTGCATAAACTACTATAAAAATACTTATAATTATGTATTTGTATCATGTCGTCGCAATGTTTGAGAAAAGCATTATACATATATTTGCATCGGCTGAAACGAGGATTTCCTGACTCGTATTTTAGCAGGCTACTAACCACCTCGTCAGGAAATCCCTTACTTTCCGCGCCTAGGCAATAATGTACTATTCTTCAAATCAGACGATACGGAAATAATAAATTGATTGTATTGCAACTGTTTTTTTGGGGTATGCACCTTGAAAGGAAAAAGCAGAACCCTTATAGGATCACTTTGCCGTACGTCCGTCTCTCAAGACCCTTTTTCTCAGGAATGCGTGGAGGCTCTATCAAGCTGAAATTTATATCAAACTAGCTGCCCTCAGCAGCTTAGCCCCGCCGCAAATTTCTGACCTAAACGTTGGTTTTTTCGAAAAAAAACTTACTTATAAACCTTATCCTGATGATAACGAACACAACAAAAAAGAAATCAACCAAATCGGTTCAGCCGTTCTCGAGTTTTGCGCTTAGCAACACATTTAGGGCCCCCTCACATCTAGCGTCTTTTTCCGGAAGCGTCGCAATTAGGGTTTGCAAGATCCGTCGATTTTTAGGATTCGGATAATTCGGATATTAAAATTTTTCGGATCCGGATATCCGGGTAATTCGGATAAAACGGATCCATAGTAAATAAAAGAGTAAGTTTTCATTGAAAAATATGTTCATTCGAAAGAAGTATGTTAAATTTCAATAATGGCAGACAATCTTCATTGTTTTGTCTTAATGTTTTTTGTTAACTTGCGTATAGGTAAAATTTAATAAAATCAAAAGTTTAATTACGACTAATTACAATAAAACAATTGTATAAAAACTCTTTCTGTCAAATAAATCAATCTGAGAAAGATAGGAACATCAAAGAAAAATAATCAACAATCAAGAAATATTAAAAAACTAAGAGAAACATTGACAATGCAAGCCCTACTATTAAATTAAAATAAAACAATTGAGTAAAAAATTCTGTCGCATAAAACACAGTCTTGGAGAGGACATCAATAATTATTATAGATTATCAAATCAACAATCAATATAAAACACTAACAGAACTTTGATAACATAATGCAACGTTCATTAAAATAAAAAAATCGTATAAAAATTTGTTTACACATCTCACTTAGCACTTGGAGAGCCCCAAGGCCCCAACCCAAACCAACAGTACTGTTACTTAAACATTAGTAATTCATTATCAATAATTAAAGAACATTAAAAAAGAATCAGCAAAACAAAAAATAATAAGAATGAAGCCAAAGTATTGTTTTTTTATAGATAAAAGACATAGTTCTGATCTGATTGCTAATAACAAACAAATGGTAATAATTACGATATTACTTTTTATTTACAACTAATTTTTTCGTCCTTTGGCTTTGGACCTTTGGTAATGTGAACGCAGGAAACTCAACGCATCTAATGAATCTACGTTGAGCCGTGTACGGAGATGATTGCATAAGTAACCTGCTGATGAAAATACTCTTTCAGGTTCCACGCTGGTTGGTGATATTGTAAGTAAGGCGTCGTAAGCCCGTTGTTGTTTTGTTGTTTTGTTTAAAACTCGTTGAAGATAAATTTACATTACATTATTTATATTAGAACGATTAATAATAATAATAAATACATATTTGAACAAAGCTCTTGGCTTTGTTTCTTTCCGACATTATCAGATTTGTCATCACCTCATAGTAAACTCAATAAGGCTTGTGTTATGTTATGTTATGGGAACTAGACCGCAAATATATTTGTTTTTTTTTTGTGAGCAATAAAAAGTATTTGTATTGTTTTGTATTGTATACTTAAATAGACAGAAAACACCAATTACTCAGAAACAATTATTAAACTCAAGTCATCCATGAGTTGACATGACATAAATATTCACTATAAGGTTAAACCGCTAAACCGGTCGCCAAACTCTCGTACTCATAAATATATGTATAATAACATAATATATATTATTACATATAAAATAAGCTACACAAAACATGCTTTATTTCATTTTACTTCGAATGCTTGCGTACTTGCGTTATAATTATAAACTTGAACTTATATTATATGGATCCGTAAGATCCGAATTATCCGGATCCGGGTCGTCACTAAATCCGGATCCAAAATCGGGCGGATATCCGGATATTTCGGATATCCGGATATCCGGATAGCAAACCCTAGTCGCAATAACGCCCGTTCGGCGTCGCCGTCTGTACGTGAAATGTGACGCCGAACGGGCGTTATTGCGACGCTTCCGGAAAAAGACGCTAGATGTGAGGGGGCCCTTAGTGATTCATTTTTATTTATATAGATACTTAGGTCTACTGCCCCTTGGAACTGTGAAAAAATCAAACTTCTAAGCCAACGCAATCAAAAGAAACAGCAATTTAAGCCGCATATTTTCAAACTCGCAAGGGAATAAAAACCTAAAAGGTACTTCCAGTCGATCTAGAATCTTGAAATCGGGCAAAAGGAATGTTTTATAGCACATATAAAGGAAAATATCAGAAAACCTTAAATTTTTTGTAATATCACACTTTAACTCGATTGTCGTGATGGGTTTATTTACTTAAAGGTTTGTACGGAACCCTCGGTGCGCGAGTCCGACTTGCACTTGGCCGATTTTTTACATTACGTTTCAATGACATTCGCCTGCTATGATGACTCTAAAAACAGTGGGGCTAGACAAGTTGCACTCTCTTTGGTGATCACCCGTCGCTTTGCGCTGTCAAAATTAAATAGGCTAGACAAGTTGCCATCGAATGCAACGCTAGCGTTAGGCGATCACTGTCGACATGCGTTGTCAAAAATGAAAAAGCTAGCCAACTTGTATGTCCACGATGAATATACCTCGCTTCCTTTTTTTCTTTATATGTTGTTTTTCATAAAATGTTATGAGTTTGTGATTGTGTTGTGTGTTATTCTAAGGTAAATATATACGTAAATGAATGTGAATTCTTGTAACAAAATTTACTTCCTTTGTATGAACGCGTAGGTATCCCAGGCACTTGTTAAATAGTTTCCCTATTCTAATCAATAATAAAGATCAGATACAGGTTTATGTTCAAAGCGCGAGAAAACGGGTTGCATGCAGCAGGGGCTCACAGGCATACCTACCTATTTTTACATTATCGCCTAAAAGTGTAATGTTTTCAGGGTTAATGTATGTAGTATGTACGATTCCTTATTTATTTAGTGTAGTTGTGTTTGACTTTCTTTCAACTATTCCTATAAATCGGATCACATTTGCTTAAATTGCGGTACTATATATACCCATCGTAATGACATGGGCAGAAGCAATGATGGCAGTGATGACACGGACTCAGTTGACAGTTTCTTCGTCGTTACCACCGCCCTTAGATACCGATAAACGTCGGTATGCACTGCTAGATCAAAAAAGTAGTAACTCAAAATACAACTGTATATTAAAATCAACTTTAATACAACTTCTATGAACTTGAAACCAAACTAGCAAGGATTTTGAGTTGATTCTGTTTTGATCTAGCAGTGCAATATCGTTATAGTACTCGTGTTCTATTCGACCTGTCAAAAGGGCAACTTGTCTAGCATTTGTATGAAGATAGTAACGCGTAACGACGGTAGTCGTCAAAACGAATGGTCCGTAGCATAATATTGAAAATCATATTTCATAAGTACGAAATTCCTAACACAAAACTTCGAATATCAAAGTGTCTAATGTACGAAATTCCTAAAGATGCTATCCTAATGCACTTTTAATCGAGATCGAAAGCCCAGCACTTGTAGTTTCGAAGATAGCATGACGGTTACGTTACTTTTATTGATAAAAATGTGTGTCATACGTTAGTAAGTCCTCAAAAAGCAAAAACGCATTACAACGTAGGTAACACACACAAAAAAAAAACTTAACGTATGTCACAACGTTTTATACATTTTGAGAGTTACATTAAAGTTAATCTACTGATGAAATTGAACCTTATGCCGCAATCATTAGTACCAAAATGGAAGAAATATTATTTCGGTTGTGTAGTACTCTCTAATGTGGGGGGGGGAAACAAGTATATGGCTCGTTACGTCACCAGTAGTCAGGGTCAACACGTCCGTACTCGCCAACTGCTCTCACGTGACTGCCTCCCCACTACCCGTGAGCCCGAGACTACGTCATCGCTCCATAGATCAATTACACAAACACTAGAACACTACATCCCTCCCTTATTATATTAAATTAAAAGAAACCAACGAATACCCATTTTACTAATAAATGATTTATTAAATAATCCCAAGAACTTATTTATTTGCCTTCCATACATGTTAATTATCCATCAATCAATTGTCTTCCCGTTCATTTTGATTTAGTTCCTTGTTTTCTTCGTCTTGATTCTTAACTTTCCATTCGCCTTCTATCCTTTTTAAGTGTATCACATTACGTCTCAGTGTTTGGCCAGTTTCCTCATTCCTCAGAAGTACATCTCCGCCATCCACTCGCTCAACAACGTGCGGAGTTGATTTAAAGTTTGCTGACAGTTTATTCCGTTTTTCCATTTCCTTAACATATACTTTGTCACCTTCTGTAATCGTTGATTCCTCAGCTCTTCTCCTTCTGTCCCCATACTCCTTCCCTTTCTCCTTTTGTATTGTATCTCTGTCTCTTACCTCAGAATCATCGAGTCCGTGTTCATTATATAAGAGAGATGGTACCTTGTCTTTGTTCTGTCTATTAAAAAACAATTCAGCTGGAGTTTTTCCCGTTACTGAATGTGGTGTCGAATTGTACATCATTAAATACTCCATTACTGATTCTTTAAGGTCTTTCTTTTCAATTTGACTTATCTTTAGTCTTTTCAGTATGTCGCGGTTTTGCCTTTCCACTTCGCCATTTTGCTGTGGCCAATAGGGAATCGTATTAAATAGTTTTATATTGCACTGCCGGCAGTATTCCCTAAACTCGTCACTTATAAACTGACGACCGTTGTCTGCTGTGATAGAAGTGGGGTAACGGCTGAAGATTTATTTTAATAATTTTATCATCTGTGTGCTCGTTATTAATTTAGTAAATTTTATTTCTTTATACCTACTGTAATAATCGATGATTACAAGCAGGTAATCATTACTTGGCAACGGTCCGAGCAGGTCCATAGCGACGTCGACCCAAGGAGCAGCTGGAAAATTGCGACGCTTCATAGGTACTGGAGGAGTCGGCAGTCCAACTAAAGTGCATCCCTTACACTGCTTTACGATAGCCTCCGCATCTTTGTCTATACGTGGCCACCAGACTTTCGACCTCAAGCGACCTTTCATTGCCACAATCCCTGGGTGGCCCTCATGAGCTGCATCTAAAACATTTTTCCTTAAGTCCTTGGGTATTACAATCCGACTACCTCGTAAGAGAATATGGTCATAGAAACAGAGTTCCGATTCAAAAACTTTATATTCCTTCACAGATACGTCCCAATCATTGCTGTAAATTCCTTTTTTGACATTTTTTATTTCAGTGTCATTTTCTGAACTCTTTGCAATAACGTGCATAGGCACAGCACAAGGACAAGCTTGTTCCACAATATGATGAACATAGTCTTCAATGGTTCCTGGCGGTGTATTAGGGTATGTACAAAGTCGAGACAAAGGGTCTGCAATATTCACTTTGCCAGGTTTGTATTGAATATTGAATCGATAAGTCTGCAACCTCAAGACCCAGCGTTCAACCCGAGCACATGGCTTTGATTTTGGTCCAAACAAGAATTCCAATGGTTTATGATCTGTGATGAGGTCGAATATCTTGCCAAACAAAAAGATGCTAAAGTGCTCAACCGCCCAGACCAAAGCGAGAGCCTCTTTTTCTGTTTGGCTATATTTCCTCTCAAGCGCCGATAGTGTTCGATTTCCGTATGCGATTATTCTTGGACCCTTTTTATCCTTTTGAATTAGAATGGCCCCCAAACCAACCGGGATTGCGTCAGCGATTACTTGAGTTTCATCGTCAGCATCGTAATAACCCAGCGTGCTGACTGTAGATAAAGCTTGTTTCAACTGGCGGAATGCTTGGTTCTGTTCTTCTTTCCACCATTCCTCTATACTAGCCTTTCTTGCTCCCTTAAGTCTTAACAAAGCTTTTAATGGTTCTGTCAATGTTGCCAGATTCGGTAGCCACTTATTGATGTAATTAAGGTAAATGTCCCAATGGTCGACGCTTTTAGACAGAAAATCACATGGTTGTTAAAAAAAATGCTTAAATACTAGTTATGTTGACTACTTAAAAGTTATATGACATGAACGGGTTTGTGCTTAATATTTTAGACAACCATAAAAAGATATTCAACATTGATTTAGTAAAATATTTAACTTTTTCTCAACCTGTAAAATTGTACCAGTGAATAACAGCTAAATTCTCAAATTTCCCAGTAAATGACTATGACAAAATTAGGTCTGAGTACCAGTATTTGACATAGAGTTTTAATTAGCTTTATAACTCTTCAACTGTAACAAATAACTATATACCTAGTCTTTACCTAGTTAATACTGAAAAAAAAAACAAGTTTCACAATGAAACAAAATGTCTTTACTTGTAAGTACAATCAGATTACAAAAAAATACAAAAAAAAAACTTAAAAGTACGAATTAAAAAGTAATTCGCTTTGGAAAAAACACCTGTAACAATGTATGATATTAGTTATGGCTTAGTAAACCTTAATAACACCTTAATAAACGACTGTCAAATATTGGGTTTTTCATTAAAACAGTGTTTGAGTAGTGTTCGACACCCATGTCAAGCATTACTCAAACACTGAATAGAAACTTGATACTAGAAGAATAATACACCGCTATGCTCTCAAACCTTACCATGTGGTTGAAATTAAGTTTAAAAAAATATTAACTTTAGGGAGTGTATGACATAGGGTGTCATTCACTACTAAATTTTAAAATTCTGTGCCAATGTTTGACATGCCCCCTAAACAATTAAATTAATGAGATATACCATTTAAAATACACGAAATAAATAGTTTATACTGGTATCTAATAGTTATAATCAATACTTACCAACAAATTCCAATAATTCAGTAACTAAGTTCACTTAAACCACTTGATCTCTTAACGAACTACGTAGTAACATCGACACACGACCGACGCGGATCACCTGTTAGAAAATACTGCCACAAAATTGCAAAATTATGAGTGAAAAATTATAATTTTTTAACGTAAATGATAGATGCCTTTAGTAGATATACATTAAAAAACGGTTTTTGAATTATTTGAATGTAACTTTTCTTATTTTTTCCAATTAACTGCAAAACTGTCATACATTGGTACATTGTCGTCCACTGGAACATTTACCTTAACTAAGCCTAAAAAGCTCTGGAGCTCTTCAACTGTCTTAGGAACGCGGAACTCTTCAATGCTGGTAATATATTTTTTTAATGGCTTTACTCCATTAGGCGTCAATTCATGCCCAAGGAAATTGATCTTCTGTACCTTGTATACGCACTTAGTTTCATTTAGTAGAACGTTGTTTTCTTTCAAAGTTTTCATGACATTTTTAAGTCTTTCATCATGTTGTTGTTCGTCCTCTCCGTAAATCAAAATATCATCAATAAAGTTTATTACTCCATCCAGTCCTGTTAACATTCTTTGTAATATTTTCTGGAACAACTCTGGTGCGCACGTGATACCGAACATTAATCGCTTGTATCGGTATAACCCTTTTGATGTAATGAAGGTTGTCAGATATCTGGAATTAGGATGAATTTCCACCTGATGAAAAGCGTTTTTTATATCCAATTTAGAAAAGTATTGTCCTTTCTTAATCTTGGGTAATAGGCTGTCCATACAAGGCAGTGGATGGTTTTCTCTCAAAATTGCCATATTGGCCCGTCGCATGTCAACACACAGACGCAGGTCAACATCGTCCTTTAAAATAGGCACTACTGGCGAAATCCATGCAGAGGGACCATGCACCTCTTCGATAATGTCACTGTCGAGCAATTCCTGTATTTTACGTTCTACTTTTTTTTCAATAGGTATTGGTATACGCCTATAAGGCTGTGATACAGGTTTGCAAGTCTCATCTACAGGGATCTCAACAAGAACATCCTTGTATTTTGGAAATGGCTTTTGTGTGTGTGTGACTGTATTCACTCCAATGCCTATTTTCAAAACTCCTAATAGTATGGCACTCTCCTTTCCTAATATGTCTCTGGATCCACCATTAATCACGTAAACAACCACCCGTTCGGATTGGCCATTCGTCTGAATAATAGTTTGAAAAGTCCCTTTTACATCCAAAGGTATTCTACTACCATAGGGGTACAAAGTTTTATCTGTCCCTTTTGTAAAGTTACATACATTAATTAGATTCTGTTTTAACACCTCCCAAGTTTTATCCGTGATAAGGTTAAGTTTACACCCAGAATCTATTAGCAGGCATAATTTGACCCCTCCCAATACACATTCAATCGTAGCATCATCATTTACGTTGAAAATGTAGTGAACATTTTCCGCTTTATTAGCCTCAACTTCGATAGAATTTACTTTCTTCTCATCTCGGTATCTTTTAGATCTTCTATCTTCCTCTTGATTGCTTTCTAGCTTCCGTTTTTGGGGTCTACTTCTGCACAATATGCTAAAATGACCTTGTTTTCCACAAGCGTGACATTTTTTCCTTTTTGCCGGACATTCCTGATTCGGTAAAGTATGCGCATTATAACCACACCTACCACATTTGTTTGTTGCTGGTTTACTCAAACTCGGTTTGGTCTGATGATTTACTATCGTATTAATGTCAGAATTATTAGATGTCGTTATTTTGTTTCGTCCATATCCTTCCAGTTGGTATCCTACCGCTTCTAGTGTATTAGCCTCTGTTATTATTTTATCTAGAGTAACACTCTCTCCTAATGTCAATATTTTTTTTCTGAGCTCTAATGACGAACATTTGTCTACAATTTGATCAACCAAATGTTCTTCTGAACTAGTAAAATCACACTTGCCAGCTTGGTTCCGCAATCTTACTACAAATTTTTCAAACTTTTCGCCGTCCTCCTGTTTAATTTGACGAAACAGGTGTCTCTCGTAAATTTTATTTTTCTTCGGAAGAAAGTATGCATCCAGTTTTTCAATGGCTATTTTAAACACATCGACCTGTTCGGAAGCAGTTACATAAGCTCCAGGTAAATTATAAATAATCTCCTGTAGTTCATATCCACCTAAGAGTAACAAGGTGGCTCTTTTTTTTTCAGCGCCTTTAGTTTCGGTAGCATCCAGAAAGATATTTAACGATCTTTTCCATCTTTCCCAACGCAAAACAATTGTGGCGTTGTCACCTTCGAGATCAAGTTTCTCGGGAGGGGGAAGTAAATTTGTCATTTTTGGAGTATGGTTGGGGCGACCTGAAACCAAAAGGTGGCTATGGACAACATGACCAACAAACGTATGGTTTACATTTAGACATCAAGGAACGCCCATCATACTGCCTTTACTCTTAATTTGTCAGTCATGAGGTATGTAACTACGGCCTACGCCGTTTAAGCACAGTTCACATTATTATGAAGGCCTGTACTGCCTAAAATTTTTTCACGCACGGTTTACAATTTTTTAGAAGGCCCGTACTGCCTACGACACATTCACGCACGGTTTACAATGACATGAAGGCCCGTACTGCCCACAACACGTTTACGCACGGTTTACAATTACATGAAGGCCCGTACTGCCCACAACACGTTTACGCACGGTTTACAATTTTATGAAGGCCCGTACTGCCCACAACACATTCACGCACTGTTTACTTATATGAAGGCCCGTACTGCCTACAACTGTACTAAAATACTTGGTATTATAACAAGTTATTTGTTCAAACAAAGATAGGTAAGTTTTGGACAATTATGTTTAATTTAATACCAAAGATTAGGTATAAAACTAAGCCCATTTTCATGGTATGCTTTGTTATTACCCTTTAAAATATTAACTGAAAAGAAAACGCCGTTATATTTACTTTTATATCCATAGGTATATTTGTTTACTTTTGTAAGACGAAAATTATTTCAACTAGAATGACAATCATAAATAGTCGGCAATAGGAACAGGTAAGTTAAGGTAAGTATGACAACAATAGTACAACTAAAACAATATTTATTGGTCACGTAATTAACATAATCGCGGTCCCGGTCGCATACGAATTATACAAAAATATCTACCTAAGATGAAATTAGAATTAACTTTGCTGCAGTGGGGTGTTAATCTAATGATGTACTCACACCACTGCAATAAGATACGATAAAAAATCTCAACTTGCATAAATTTGTCTATTTAAATTTCATTACATATCACACGCTTATCAAGTTATCGTACTTTGTTTACTTTATGGAATATGATGGGTTTTTCTGCTAAGGTACGAATCAAAGATTACCACTTAGATGATTTAACATATTATAACGTTTGCCCATGTAACTATTTAGGAATTGCATTGTACATGTAACAAACCAATAATGTAATAATAAAAATTACCTATTTATTTAAGTACCCTCTTTTCCTTTACAAAAAATAACTATAGTCGTATAGATAGTGTACGTTTTCCACTAACCTTTTGCCTCGTCGCCACATGTAGTACTCTCTAATGTGGGGGGGGGGAAACAAGTATATGGCTCGTTACGTCACCAGTAGTCAGGGTCAACACGTCCGTACTCGCCAACTGCTCTCACGTGACTGCCTCCCCACTACCCGTGAGCCCGAGACTACGTCATCGCTCCATAGATCAATTACACAAACACTACAGGTTGAATACCTTGTCAAAGAATAGTGCATTGATATACAGGGCGTCCCAAACTTATGGGACATGAAGGGGAAGTACCTTAAATATCGTAGATAGTGAATTTTGCTCAAAGAAGACTTTATGTTATTTTTAAAAGTTAGTAATTCTGCATTCATAGATTTTCTAAAAATTACTTGCTTCGTCTGGGAATCGAACCGACTTTAATGTCAAAAAAAATCACCCTACTTTTATGATGCCAATCAAAAGAATAGCTAAAAAATAATAACTCTGCTTAAGTAACATAGTACTTTAAAAGAAAGGAGCAATGTCTCAATATATATAGTCTCAATATAATATATATGAATAGATTGTGCGCAATTTTGTCATGACATGAATAGGAGAAATAAAATAAACTATCAAGCTTTAGCTAATTGACTAAACGAATAGGTTGAACCGTTGAACTAATAGGTATACGAGTAAATAAATCTTCGTTATAAAACCGCACGGTTTGAATAAAGCACATCTGGCTAAACCTTTTTGTGTACTTAATAGTACAAGAAAAATTTAATGAATATGACATTAAAAAATGCATTTTTTTCTATCTATTTACCATCGTTCTTTTATTTATCAAGATAAAGATTGTCAAATACCTCCAATTCAATTTTCAGCAGCCACACTAGGCCCGCATATCTTCGTGAGCTGTTCCGCAGCTAACTCCAGACTAGTATGACAGCTGATAGTTTTATGGGGTGCGCTTCAATCAGTATAAAATCTTTTTGCATAATTTCATTTAACTAATTCTGCGAAATGGATAACAGCCATCTAGTATAAAAAATAATAATCTATGTAGTATATTTGTCAAGATACTTAGTAGCAAATGGAAAGAAGTGGTCTCTGCCTACCCCTCTGCTCTGGGAAACAGGCGTGATTTAATGTACCTATGTACTTATGTATGTAGTATGTTTTTGTACAATAACAGTCACATAATACTTCATAACTAATTTAGCATAAAAACCTTTTGTATGTCATTCGTTTGGAAAAATGCCATGTGATATACTATACATTAAGTATAATTATTATAAAAACAGTTGCAATAATGCAGGTGATAGGTATAACTTACTGCTGTGCGTGGCACTAAGGTGTATATTTCTTAATTTATATCTATTTGTGAGTTCCTGTAATTGGCTCTGTACCTCTATTTAAGCTACTATCGTAATTGTAAAAGCTGTTGGTTCTCCTTAAATAAATAAATAAATAAATAAATAAATAAATTATAATATAAAAGTGTAAAGCAATCTGCTAAATTATAAAATAATGCGCGAGTCTATCAGGACACACTATTTGCAATTAAGTGAGGTAACCTCGCCTCCTAACAACTGACACAAAAAAGGGAATGAAGTTATAGGAACACTTTGTTCAGTTCAGTTCTACATAAAGTTTATAAAGTAGTAGGGTCGTCACGAGGCTAATTTAACTGCTACTCAAATCGAAGTAAGATATAATATAATATAACACCATATACTCACCTTTAGGTACAAAAGCTCCAACTAAAGCAACGACGCCCCCTATTATCAACGGCACGGATACTAAATAGCGCCGACCAAATCTGTTTTGAAAAATAACTCGATTACAAATCCAACTTATAAACCATATTACCTATTACAAAGTATTTGATATATTTTTATCATGATCGGTTTCAAAAGCAATAAGGGTTAACAAAGTGGAATAGAGTCCCTGGTTCATTATACATAAATAAACGAAGCCATTTGATACGGGGCCATTGTAACGGCTTGCATCGGATCAGAGAGTTCAATGCCAAGAGCCATGGTTTGTGGCAGTTCTTTTTATTATAATTCTGATAACCTATATTTTGTTATCTTTCTGTTGTGTTATTGGTAAACACTGACGTAAAAATAGAAATAATGCCTACTGACATGTCTATTAACAGGACTAGCAAAGCGATTGAAGGAATTTCTGTGGCAGAAGCGAGTGTGAATGTAAGGAAGAAGTCCAGGCCGAGATGCTCTGACAGCCGGATCAGCCCATCGAACACCAGCGCGCAGGCCATGAACGCGATGATGAGGAAGAACACGGTCTTCCGCAAAGACTTATTCTTAAAGATTACTGCCAAACTTTCATTTTGATGCGACGAAGTCTTCGCAGTCACCTGCGGAAGGCAACACATATTCTATGACTATCTGTAGAGATTATGTTGGCTAATCGGATATTAAAAATATGATAAAGTGTATAGGTACTACTTTTAAAATAAGGGGAAGATCAGTAGCCCTCTGGCAATGAAATATACAAATCGCAACATATTAAAGATGCTTAAAAATATCTAAATCTAAAATTGACTCTATTTTTAAAGATGTTAGAGCGTGATCAGATATTTTTGAGTATACCTAATATGATCCGATATATTTGTGGCCTAACAATGACGATTCTCTTGCCACTATGACAACAAATACTAAAAACAGAATAAAATAAGTATTTTAGGGGGTTCCCATACAACAAACGTGACTTTTTTTGCTATTTTATGCTCGATATTAATACCGGCAACAGGTAGACGCATGAAATATTCACAGAATGTAAAGTTGTATCCCTATTCACTTTAATAATAAATAATTAATTTAAAATATAATAAATGTTTAAGGGGGCTCCCATACAACAAACGTGATTTTTGTAGATAATGGTATGGAACCCTTCTTGCGCGAGTTCGACTCGCACTTGGCCGGCTTTTTTTCTTTAATTACCTTGATTTTAGGGCACGCCGTTATTATAAACTATTGGAATTTGTCCCTTCGGAGCAAAATGCACAAAACGCAAAATGTACACTACTTACACGCAAAATGTAACTAATAGCAAAATATACAATTCGCACAATGTACCCCACGCATATTGTGAAACACGCGGAACGTACACGAAGCAAAAAGTACCTACATTCGCAAAATGTACATATCGGAAAATGCACAATACTCGCAAAATGCACATTACGCGAAACGTGCAATACGCAAATAGACACACACGCAAAATGTACAAAAAGTGAGGATTGCGTGAAATATTTTCCATTAGTTAAGACCGAACTTTGTTTCATATAATTTGTTTAGTTTTGGCCGAACAGAGGTTTTACTTTATTTATATTTTCTTTTATTTAAAGTAATCCATACAAATATTATTACTCGGAAAGTTATTATTATGATTCACACATCAGACTAGGTTACTAAGTGCCATAATTTAGGAAAACCCACATCCCCAACCCACAGTATAAAATTTGACTTTTCTCAAGCATGCTCGGAAAGAACGGTCTTCCGATTGAAACACAAGGACGGAAAGTGCCTCATTTTACTCCTAGGAGTAAAACAACCATATGAAAACACTTTCCGTCCATATCCATATTGTTTATTAAAAGTGCTCTCTATTGCATACAAAATCGAAAGGAACGTGAAAACAATCCCGTATACCCATCTTGTGGGTGCAGTGAGGGCCGGCAGCGGTGCAGTGTGGGCCGGCGGCGGTGCGTTGTGCGTGAAACTATCTTCACTAATACTCGGTAGTTTTCAAACAAACATTATCTCCGAATTTGTCATAGGATTTTAAAAATACTTGTAATTATGTATTTGTGTTATTTCCTCACATGTTTGAGAAAAGCATTATCTATGCCGCGGCGGAAACAAGGATTTCCTGACTCGATTTTAGCAGGCCTCGCTATTGCTCGGCCAGCTAACCACCTCGTCATGAAAACCCTTACTTTCCGCGCCTAGGCAACAATGTACTATTGGAACCTTCTGTCAAAAGCAAAAGTCACACATTTCAACGGTGATGTCTCGTGGATTGGATCCTTTTCCATAAACGTACATCAATCATAGATAACCACTTGAAAAGCACAGTTTTTCGCTTTTTGTACATTTTGCGTGTGTGGCTATTTGCGCATTGCACGTTTCGCGTAATGTGCATTTTGCGAGTATTGTGCATTTTCCGATATGTACATTTTGCGAATGTACTTTTTGCTTCGTGTACGTTCCGCGTGTTTCACAATATGCGTGGGGTACATTGTGCGAATTGTATATTTTGCTATTAGTTACATTTTGCGTGTAGTGTAATTAGTTAAATGAAATTATGCAAAAATATTTTATACTGATTGAAGCGCACCCCATAAAACTATCAGCTGTACATTTTGCGTTTTGTGCATTTTGCTCCGAAGGGGAATTTGTTCGTTGTTATCCGCAGTCAAACTAGGAACCCTTATAGTTTCGCCGTGTCCGTCCGCAGCCTAAGGTCGGATTTTTATTCCCACGGAATAAATGTAAACAAACGTATTGCCGTTAACTAAAAACATTTGCATCATTCAAAATATTTATACTTTCCACATTTACAAGAAATCGACTTTCTATAAAAAAACTATATTTATATTGTAATCAAGATTAAAGAATTGAATAACTTTATTTTGATATAAACTCTTTTCTGTATTAATTTAAACGAGAAAACTGTTTTTGTTTGCATAAGTAATTTATTGCACTGGTTTCATTGACTCGATACACCCGTGTTAACAAGTTGAGGGCCGCTTGACTGATGTGAGACGTTTCTTCACTCGTTTAGCTTCACCATTCGTGTTCCCGTCGTCTTCGACTTCAATTATTTCTCAAATTTATTTTTATATCACGGTTCGAGCGAAATGATAACTTAATATTATATTTCTTGCTGGCCCAAACGTTGAGATCCCCTGACATGTGACGTAACTTTGACAGTGACGTAATTTTGTTTACATTTTTTCAGTGGGATTAAAAATCTGACCTTAGCTCAGAGACTCTTATGGGGCGTATTAATAAACTCATCTTGGCTGAGATGCCCGTCACAAGATACGTCAAAGTAAACGTCAAACCATAGAACAGTGTCATTGTTGACGCATCTTGAGACGAGGATTAAAGTCGAGATCAATTTATTAGTACGGGCCTTAGGCCCGTATTAATAAACTCATCTTGGCTGAAACGCACATCACAAGATACATCAAAGTAAACGTCAAACCATAGAACACTGTCATTTTTGACACATCTCGAGACGAGCATTAGAGTTGAGATTAGTTTATTAACCTTAGTACTAGAAAGCTGAAATTTGGCATTCATAACATATTAGTCACGCCAAGAAAGTATCTAGTTTGTTTTGTCATTAAAAACGAGTGATTTCAATACGAAGACGTGTTAACACCTGTGGAATTACGGGAAAAAAAATGATAGTACAAACTCTTTTTCTTATTTTCCTCGCTGTAGTGAGGTGAAAAGTTTTGTGTAATACACGGTTAAAAAGGTTTTTTTACGTCTCGTGTGTTGAAACACTCGCTACGCTCAGGATTCTATTTTTGAATCCTTTCGCTAGCTCGTGATTCAAATTAACACTCGCAGTTAAAATACAACTTTCTCCCCTTGTATAACAAATAACTACTGTTTTACCTCACCGACACGTAACGTGTGGATGCTTTTTTTTCTCGTCTACCCCATAGAATGGGATGTCATTGGATAAGTCTTTCAAAAATTTTGCAATTTGCACTTTGCATTTGCTTTTTTTTGCATTAATAATCTTTAAAAACAGGCTTGGCTAATAAAATACAAAAAAAGTGAAAAGTATAAAATATGTTTAAAAAACAGACTATTTTGGACTTCGCAAATTTTTGTAAATACAAAATGTAAAGTGCAGCGTGGAAAAATTTCTTTAAAAATCAGGCTACTTTTACACGTTTATCACTTAAAAAATAACTGAACCCACTTAATAACTTCTACACCCCATTTCATAACTTTGATTTTTCCAAAATCGCCAACAGTTTTATCTATATTTTATTAATAAACAATAGCCTAAATACCAATTTTCACATTTCTCACTTCAGTAATGACCAAAGTCCCACACAAACTTCTACCCTCATTTGAGACAGTTTTTCCTAAATCGCCGAAAGTAATTTTTTTTATTCATAAAATTGTAGCCTGAATATGTATACATTTCCACATTTTTCCTTCACAAATTACCAAAATTCCATACAAACTTTTACCGCCAATTTACCCGTAAGTTATTCAAAATCGCCGAAAGCCGTATTTTTAATTTATATGTAATTAAATAATTACAATATAATTAATGTTGTAAAGTTGCAACTTTACAACATTTTACATATATCATACTATTTTCTAACCCCTATCTTACCACCTCAAAGGTAGTTTGTCCTGAATCGCCGAAAGTAATATTTTTTATGAGTATATTGTCATACTTGAAGGTATAATAATCTTATTTGTATTGAATAACATTTCTAACAAGTATCAAGTAAATCAGACCATACAAGTTTTTTTGCCTACAGAAACTTAGCAACCCTCTTTTATCCGCCAAGGGATTGAATTTTAGTTATCACTGAAATACGTGTATCATTAGTTGCATCGAAGAGCATTTCTAACAAGTTTTAATAAATTATTAAAGTTAATTTGATCATAAAATAGTTATTTGTTCAACAAGAGAGCAAAGTTGGTTTTTGCTGCGAGTGATGATTTTGAATCCCGAGTAAGCGAAGGATTCTATTATTGAATCACGAGCGTAGCGAGTGATTCTAGGTTATATATATTATATTGAGGAGCAATTATACCAAGTTTCAAGTAAATTGGACCTTAAAAACATTTACTCTCTTTTTTCTCTTTACGGGTTGAATTTCGAAAAATCCCTTCTTAAATGATGCCTACGTTAAAAAATCAACTTTCCCTTAAAATTCCCAATCTTTATCTTAAGCAGTTTGGGCTGGGCATTGTGATGAGTCAGTCAATCAGGACATCTTCTATGTATAGCGCGTTTTGAGATTACGCACAAAAGAACAAGTTTAAGGATACCAACTTAGATTGTTTGTTGTAAACAATTGTTGAAAGAATACAAGCACAAGCTTAAAAATAAATTTACTCACGATAAACTCGTCAAGAACTTCGCGTGATATTCTTGTGTTGTTTACTTTTTCAAATCTTTTAAGAATTTGAACTGCCTCGTCGATTCGTCCCTTCGACACCAACCACCTGCAACAGTTGTCACCACAGATAAGTATATGTATTAATACCTAGTCGGTCCTTAAGTTCTGTCACAAAGGTTTATTATAATTTTAAAAATAAATAATAGACTTTCATAAACTTGTAGTACATCAATCAAAACCTTATTTTATATAGAATAAAAAAAGCAAAATGTTGTGTGTGTTCTTTACTATTGCAATAATTTGGTCTACGAGCTTTAAGCATTCCCATTCGGGGCAGGAAAGCATGGGACAAAACACGCACGACCACGATACTGATAACGGCTACAACTTTTGTAAGAGCTCTCGTATTGAGTCGAAATTTGCGTGTAATATTGACCAGACTTTTATCTTTAAATACTGATACAAATGTATTCCAAATAAAAATGATATTAGAGAAATGTGGAATAAAACAAGATGTATTGACTAAGATTGAAAAGGGCATGCTTCGATGGTTCGGTCATTTGGAAAGGATGGATGAAAGAAGATTGACGAAAGAGATATACACATCGATAGTGAGTGGACGGGTCGGAAGGGGCCGCCCTAGGCGTACTTTTTCGAGTCAAATCGGTGAAATACTGGAAAAGGGCCGAATCTTAAGTACCCGAAACCGACGTGCGTGCATGACTCGATGTATGAATGTGGAAGAAGCGAAAGAAATTTGTCAAGATCGTAGCAAGTGGAAAGAAGTGGTCTCTGCCTACCCCTCTGGGAAACAGGCGTGATTTAATGTATGTATGTATGTATTCCAAGCAACTAAAGATCCGCTTATACTCCGGTCAATCTTCATGTCTCATTAAATTTACCTTACGATTTCACATCAATTTGCAGAAATACGAAAACAAACCAACTTTCGTGCTTTATAAGCTGGTTTTTAAATGTACATACATACATACATAAACTGACGCCTTTATTCCCAGAGTGGGGTAGGCAGAGCTACAGAATTACCAACAACTCTAAAAACTTGTTAATAATTCTGTAACCACATTTTGCAATTTTAGCCTAAAATGTTTACCAGTGTATTAGTGACAGGTTGCAAGCCCATCGACTAACAGTACTATACGCCTTTATTCCCTTAGCCGTCTCTTACGTCATCCACGGGAAGATATGGAGTGGCACTATTCTAACCCGGCAAATTTTAAATGTCGTTAAGAAAATAATGCTGGTCTCTGAACATACCCAGAGATGAGAGGCTTCACAATATTAAATAAAAAAGTTTACTGGTTAACAAAGACTAACCTTTAAAGCGTTTTCAAAAACTGCAATTTTCAGAAAACTCGTGCGTATTTTAACCGGTGCCGGCCGTGACTGTTAAAAGATCGTATCGGAAGTTGCGGTGACTATGTGGAATGATGATTAGTTCCTAAAAAAACTACTTTAAATAAGCTTTTAAATTTTATTTTAAAATTAAAAAATAAACAGAAGTTAGTTTTATTTGGCTAAACCTTTGTGACAGAACTTAAGGACCGACTATGTACAAGGAGATTGGATATTCTAACCCAGTTTGCAGCCGAGGTATACTGGAATTGGGCTACGCACAGCCCAGTTCGAGTCCGTGTTTGAGTTTGGACACGAGCACGGTGTATGTGACCGGTTGTGGTTCAAGAAACCTTTTAAATCTGCAACTGCAGCCGTATCTCGATTTATAGAGGAAGCGGTAAGTATTAAAATAGTTTAGCGTAAACTTGAGGCGGGGGATAGTGATCCCGGACGCAGAATTGTGAGACGAATATTCTGATGTATTTACTTATTTCTTACATAAAGAAATCCAATCGCTTTCTTTACTGTTGGATTCAATACTCAATACCTACTCAATACATTTATTGCGTTCCACATTCCATTCACTTCATATTATTGCATAAAAAATTTGGTTCACCTTCTTTACTCTTGTATTTATTGTCTTGTATAAAAAAACCGAACGCCTTTCATCTCAGCTACGATGGGAACATAAAATCAGAGCAATTCCCCAAATCGGGGAGCACTCCACGGATCGGGTGGTCGGTACGGATCGGGTTGTACCCAGAGCACGTATCGGAATCTTCACCTGACTACTCCTCTACTTGGACGGTGCGGCCTTTACCTTCGATGACCAGGATCATGGAGTGGAATTCGGTGCTACATACCGGGTGCTAAGCGAGCACGCGACTCCAGGATCCTGTCACCGCACACCGTCGGGCTGCCGACGGTTTCTTCACCGCAGCTCCGCGCCACTAAACTGCAAGGGAAGTGTTCAGACGCTCCTCAGAACCACTCCCTACTGTAGGTCGGTACCCTAACCTCTTCTGATAACACTACCGCAGTTCTTTTAAATAAATTGTTTAAACTTCTTGAGTTTTTACTTGCCACCCGGTAGGACGTGACAGTGGTTAAAAGGCACTTCCGAAATTTTCACAGAAGACATTTATTTGAATCGCCGAAATTACCAGTAGCTTATTTTAATAGTAGCATTTTATCGCATTCCAAAAATTTCATTTGGTGCAGTCGACGGAACTCCGCGAATTAGTGGATTTTTGTGAATGATAGGAAGGTGTGTGAGTGATAGTACTAGTGGTGAGGAGAGTTTTAATACCGAGGAGGCTTCACAATTTGTAGTTCAGTGGTAGAATCCGGTTTGTGATTTTGACCTTGGCCTAGTAAGCAGAACAATTTCTGATGTCACAGTGTCTGGATATCCTGTTTAAGATATGTGGCTACAGGTACCTATAGCTGGAATCGTCTTGCAAACGTAGTTTTAGTGTTGTTGCTCTCATAGCCCCGGCAACTGATAACCCTGCGATGCATCTCGACGCCCACCTTATGATCGCTAGCTTTACCTTCTTTATATAGTTTAACTAGCTGTACCCTGCGCGCGTTGCTACGTCGTACCAACTCAGAATTTTGACAGCGGAAAGCGACAGGTGATCACCAAAGTGGTCACCTAACGCTAGCGTTCGTGAACGATGGCAACTTGTCTAGCCCCACAAAAACCTTCGTAGATTCATGTACAAAATTGTGCTGAATGATCAAATGCATAGTTTACGATTCTATAAAGGACATACAGATAAACATTCAATTTTATATATAGGTAAAGAAGATAAGTAAATAAAAAAAATTAGTTACTGTTTTGATTCGTTTTATATAATACATACATACATAAGCTCACGTTTTTATTCCCAGAGCTGCGTAGGTAGAGATACAGAATTACCAACAACTTTAAAGCTTGTTCTGTTTTCTTTTATATAATAATTATTTGCTAACAGTACTAAATTTTTGAGGTTGAGCGCTGACTGCTGAAATACAGGTTCCGGATGGTGAAATAGCGGGCAGGCTTATTGGCTACAATAGTCCTGTCCGTAATGACAGATCGATCCTTACAGCGTAGCACGACCATTCTCGAGGACTCGCGCCGGTGTGTACTTAGTTTATAGTACAGCACTTCAGACTCAACAAGATTATATTGAAGAGCAAGTTGCTGATGGATGATCCTGTCTACGACGTTATGTCTGTGCAAGTACTTGCCGTTGGTCAAATGCGAAAAACCGGAAAATTATATGTCTGAGGGACTCGCCGGAGCAACGACACGCTCGACAAATGTCGACCGTACCATCCTTCAGAATATATTTCCGGTAATTGACCGTCATTATGACCTCGACAGATAAAACCTTCGGTTTCCCGAAATATGTCACCAAACCGTAGCCAGTTCACGGACGCTAAAAAGTCTACATCGAGCCTTGTTAGGGCCCGGTAGAAGCGTCCGTGTAGCTCCTTGCACTTCCATATGTTCTTGCAGTCTTCAGTGCTCAGCACCGTTGGTCTGCGCCAGTTCTCGTTTGCCGAGGAGAGAGGCGTGAGGCTCCTGTCTACTGCAACCACATCACGATGCATCCCACAATCATTGCCAAGGAAATAATCCCTGAGATTGCACACCTCGCATTACTTATTATCATTATTTTAATTATTATTACAAAATATCGAAAATTTTGTTTTTTTTGAGGTTTTTTTGATTAATCGGAGCAGAATGCAAAGATTTATGTAGTTGAGGAAACTGCGTTTTTTAACGATACAACCTCGATTAATATAGGGGCAAGTGTTCTACATGTGGACACTTTCCAGTTTTTGAGTTATCATAATTATTTAAAAAAAACTGTAAGTTTATTTTTAAACTTATTTATTGTTTTTATTATATAATTAAATGCTCATCAAATATAATAGTCATTCGTTTTCTTAGGTGTTTCCTTACAAAAGTTATAATTATATTTTAAAAAACTCTCTTTTTGTCCATAGGTAAAACCTTAGCGTGTACCTTTGGACAGCATAAATGTACTTGTGGACAGCACAATACCTATGGACATTAATCAACAATATAGCTTCTAACAGCATAAAATAAAGTTAACAAAATGCGTAATTACTTAAAAACTATGATTGCCGTCGTTCCGCAAGTTCTAATATTTTTTCTACTTGCTTGCATTACAATATAGCCCCTAGAAAGTTATTCATAAGCATCTGCTGGAACAAGCGCAGTCGTAAATCGATTTAACACACATCGCCTTATCTGTTTATATATTATATATTATATATATTATTATATTTATTTAAGTATGAGTATATTATGCTTATTAGTCATCTGTATTTACGTATATTTATATTTTATACACCCGTATCTTGTATATATTTTATTGAAACACTTTTTTTTTCAACACTTTTTTCTTCGCACCAACCTTAGTTTTTTTTTCTGTTTTGCCTACTGGTTGACTGGTAGAGAATGCCATTGGACATTAAGTCCGCCATTTTTACTTTATTGTATTTTGTGCAAAGAAGTTTAAATAAATAAATAATAAATTAATTAATATTCCCTATATAAATCTTTGGCTGAATTATCCGAACCATCATCATCTGAATTGTCCTGTAACACATAGCGGTTGTAAATTATCCGAAGTATGTGGTGGTAAGGTCAAAAAAACAATGCCATTTTTACTACGCGGCACTGAAAATAAAGCAAACAAAGATAAATTTCCAACCGTCCAATTTTAAACATGCGATGCTGTACCTATGGACAGTCCATAGGTACAATCATGAAGTAGTCCACAGGTACAAATTCGACATTTTAAAAGTAAACGGTCATCACTCCCACCAAAAACTGTTGAAGAACAACAAAAAACCTCACAAAACAACGAACGATCCTCAAACTCAATGCTATGAATGCAAACGAAATCATAAATGACAAAAAACTCAAGTTAAATAAGATCAAAACAAGCAAAAAAAACTTACTTTTTACGACGAAAACTTTGCACGGTCACTAATGACTAATGACACAATTTCTGACATCTATCAAAATGACGATTAGCTAGGGTTGCTATTTGAAATAAACACTTTACGGGCGCGTTCACTATATAAGTCTAAGGTTTGTATTTTTTTTTAAATCTATGGTGTCCACTGGTACAGCCGTCCACAGGTAGAGCACTTGCCCCTACTTACTGGCAATGTTATCGTTGAATTAATAGTACGAGTACATTGTGTATTAAGGGTGGTAAAGAAAGAATTACAAACGAGAGTCTGTAAGAAGCCCGAAGCCGAAGGCTGAGGGCTTTAATGACTCGAGCTTTGTATTTCCTTTACCACCAGTGTAACATACAATGTTTTTCATCACAATTGCGAGGAAATGAAATAAAATCAGACAAAAGATCATATTTTTAACTTCATATCGAATGGCACAAGAATTGGGGTCCTGACGTATTGTGATAGTTTGAGTCCACGTATAATATTTTAAAAAAAAGCTATACGCACTTTAGTTACGTAATGGTAAAAAAGGCCCGCGGGTATTATTTTGGATTTACGGTCGATTTTTCTAGCATGTTAGGACACTATTTACGAGCAAGTGTGATGAAAACTTGTGAATGGAAAGGTACCTTTCGATATCTTGGTTCTTGCAATATCTATACCACAATTTGAGATAAAGGATTCGCCACCTTTTCCCGTTAAGCTGACTACTCAAAGGGTAATTGTTATTAAAGTTTGTTACGTATCCCATAAATTGTGTTTATACTTGCGCTACAAACACATTTTGTTTGGGTCCAAGGAAATTCTTTAGTTAATTAGAAAACCCAATAAAAGTAATGAAGGCGCCACTGGACGCTCGTCGTTTTCTCGGCGCAGTCTTAAAACATAGCATCGTTAAAACTAAATTCTGGAATTTCTAGACATTTAAGTTATTCTTATTTAGAGCTTTCTTATGCCCTTACGATTCTGTCATGCTCATGGTAAGTCAACGTCAAAAGTAAGTGATCAAAATCAACATTTCAAAATATCTATTGTCATGGCATCCCAAATATAACATGTTATATTAAAGTGATTTTTTCTTGGCGGGAACTCTAAAAAAGGCGGTCAAGTAAAATTACCAATTTCTAATTGTATGATTTTTTATTGTTGAAAGTGCAATAAAATAGTAAAAACACTACTAGGAGGACATTAAAAATGGATGGAAACGAGGGGGGCGGGGATAACCCGCCCAACTCCAATAACAATAAGCGTCCTCGGCTCGTACCCGGGGACGGCGGCAACAACGGCGGCGGCGATAGTAGCGGCGGCGGTGAGCAACATAACGAGTATTTACCGTATTACAAACCGAATTATAAGAGACAATATCCTGAAAATTCAACTAAATCTGAATTTAAAGTGTTCGTGGAACACCAAAACTATAAAGACAGACTGGGTAATAAAAGTCCCATATATCTTAATCACATATTTACCACGGACGTTAAAGGTGTGATGGCTATTCAAAGGCTTAACGCAAACAAAATTGCAGTATTGTTTAAACAATATAACACGGCTAATAACTTTTTGAACAACTCTGCATTTTTGGAAAAGTATAGCATGAAAGCATATATACCAGCAACACAGATAGAAAAAACCGGCATTATAAGATTTGTTCCTGCGAATATTTCAAACAAGGATTTATATACAAAACTGAGTTCCATTTATGAAATTATTTCGATACGACGCTTCACTAAGAAAGTAGGACAAGAACGAGTTCCATTACAAACAGTTAGCATAACATTCTTATCTAATGTATTACCAGACAACGTTCAGTATGATTTATTCTCATATCGAGTCTTCGAGTATATCCCACCTTTACAACAATGTTTCAAATGTTTCAAGTTTAACCATTCCGCTAGAATATGCAACGGCAAGCAAAGATGTTCAATCTGTTCAGGTGAGCATATATATAAAGATTGTGACAAACCAAATGAGTTCTGCTGCGCCAACTGCAGCGGCCCACACCTGGCCATTTCCAAACTATGTCCAATTAAGATAAGTAAAATTTTAGAAAAGAAAAGTAAAATTACATATGCAAGTGTTGCACAAACTAAACATACTGAAACCGATGAATATCCTCCATTGCCGTTGCCAAAACACCAACAAACTCAACTTGTAAATAAAAAGCCTGTACAAACTGTAAATATTCCTGTAAATTCTGTAAATAAAACTGTAAATCCTGTAAATAAAAATATAAATAACAAGCCTGTTTCACAGGCCACAAACATGCATGTCCAACCAACGGACATCAAAGCCCAGATACTCTGCAATAGTGAAGTGCTAATGGCCCTAGTACAGACATTGATAGAGCTGGGTAACAACAGTGATCCTGCCCCGATCACCACAGCAGCCATTAAAACCATGTTAATAAAAAATCTGTCTCCATAATGGATTTAGGTTCCCCTAGAGCGTCACAGTTACGCATTGCGCAGTTTAACATTCAAAGTGCTAATAGTAAGAAACCCTTATTAATTAAATTTTTGCTACAGCAGAATATTGATGTATGTCTACTTAATGAAACTTGGTTTAAAGAACATCACAATTTTAGAATCCCCAATTATAATGTTCATTCTAGAATATCCAAAAATGCACACAATGGTGTAGCAATATTAATTAAACCAGATTTGAAATATAACATTTTAAACACAGCCTTTTATGAGGACATTCAAACTGTAGCTATATCTATATCTACTGAGCGTGGTAGTTTATCTGTACTCTGTGTATACTGTCCTCCTTCCAGTGGGCACTTAAGAATAAATAGACTGCGCAATATAATTCGAGACCTCCCTAAACCTATTTTTATGAGTGGAGACTTTAATGCTCACCATATTGCATTTGGTTGCTTATCAACGAAAGGTCGTGGGCAAGACTTATATGACGTTATAGATGAATGTGATTTGTGTATCTTAAATGATGGCAGTTTCACGACAGTTAACCGTCCAAGAACTAATCCTTCATCTATTGACGTCAGCTTTGCGAGTGCATGTTTAGCACCATTTTGTGAATGGTCTGTTCATGACGACTCAATGGGAAGTTATCACTATCCCACTATAACTGTAATATCCCTGTGCATTGAGAAATACCAAATCAACCCTCCCGTTGATAAATTTTTGTACAAAAGAGCCGACTGGCACAAATATAATGAACTTTCTGAGAGAGCTTTTGATGACTTAACAGTTAATGTTGAAGACCCACTTGCTTCCTATACAGAATTTTGTATTCGCCTTGATGCCCTTATGCAGTCGGTTATTCCAAAGTTCACTAAACGTGGTCGCTTTACTAGCAGACCTCCAACACCTTGGTGGAATGAGATCTGTGAGCAAAGTGTAATAGCATCATATAATGCTTTAAAACTGTACAGAAGTGACTCTACTATTGATAACTACATAAATTATAAGAAGTTAGATGCTTTAAAAAAGAGAACCATTTCTGAGCAGAAGAAAGCTGGATGGAATGACTTATGTCATTCATTTAATAGAACAACCCCTATTAGTAAAATTTGGAACATGATTAAGATGTTTAAGGGTGTCAAATCTGGTATTAAATCTCACAAAGGCGAGTTCATTTCTCCCTTTTTAGATAAGCTATCTGACAATAATAATTTAAAGGACACTAGTAACTTATTTTACTATTTTAACAGCAATAATAATAACCATAATTCCAAATTTTTGTTAGATCCCTTTACATGGAATGAATTCACAGCAAGTCTACAATCTAGACGTAACACTAGTCCAGGCTTAGATAATTTTCCATACATAGTTATTAAAGAGCTTCATATTTCCATTCAGCAAATATTTCTTAATATTCTTAATGCTCTATGGCATAATCAAATTATCCCTGATTCATGGAAAACACAGTGTGTTATCCCAATACTTAAGCCAGATAAAGCTCCAGAGTATGCCAGTTCTTATCGTCCCATATCTTTATCTTCATGTCTGGGTAAATTATTTGAAAACATGATTAAAGTCCGACTGGACTGGTTTGTAGAGACTAATGGTATCATCCCATATGTGCAGTATGGCTTCCGTCGAGGTCGTAGTTGTGCTGACAGTTTCATTTCTCTGATCTCAGACCTGAAAATTGCAAATAATTTAAAATCACACACTGTTTGTGTATTTCTTGATGTTCAGGGAGCTTTTGATAATGTTGATCCAGCTATCTTGGTTAACATTATGTCTGATGTAGGTATACCAGGTCAACTATGTCAGTGGATCTACAATTTTCTAAATAAAAGAACTTTATATGTTAAGCATAATAATATTTTACACGGGCCTAGAATAGCTTCAAAAGGTACAATGCAAGGTGCCACACTTTCACCATTACTATATAATTTGTACACATGTGAAATATGTAAATATGTAAATAGTAGAGATGTAAATATTTTGCAATTCGCAGATGACATAGTTTTGTACAGTAGCAATCAGAATTTACAAGTTGCCATAGACAATATGAATAGAGCCCTAAACCAGTTGAGCCTATATTATGATGGCAGATTACATCTAAAGATCAATGCTACTAAAAGCAGTTTAATGATTTTTGGTGATGATGACCCAACCTGTGATATTATGTATTGCGGAGAAGCTATTAACAGAGTTAGATCAAAGAAATTTTTAGGTGTCATTTTAGATCAGAAACTGACTTTTGAAGAACATGTTCGACATGTTTCAAAAAATGCTTTAAAAGCCATAAACATTATAAGATGTCTTGCTGGTGTGTCATGGGGTGCAGATCCAAAAATATTGTCTATATTGTACAAGGCTATAGTCAGAAGTCATTTTGATTATAGTGCTATAGCATATATGAATAGCCCACATGCAAAAAAATTAGATATCTTGCAGAATAAAGCTCTGCGAATTATATCTGGTGCTATGTGTTCAACTCCCATAAGGGCCATGGAAGTTGAGACCAAAATTATGCCACTGATCTTGAGACGTATCATTCTAGCTGAAAGATATTGTCTTAAATTATTGTACTCAAATAATACCGAAATTATTAAAAAGATTTTACCTCATCGAATCCAAGTGTCTGGTCCTTTAGCAACTAGCGAGGGTCTCCTGATTGGTAACTCTCCAATGTTGTTCCATATTTTTTTGGAAACTGAAAATAATTGTAGTAAAATCAGAAAACAGCGCCCATGGCCTTGCTATTCCTCCCAGTATAAAAGTATAGTACATCCAATTAAAGTAGTTGAGTCAGTCACCAATAACTCAGATATGTTACAGTTTCTATCTGAACATGAATACTACACTATATATACAGATGGAAGTAAAGGTGAGGGTTATGTGCGCTGTGCCATTTATGATCCTCAGATTAAATTTTCTCAGAGCTTTATTTTGCAGGAAGCCTGTACTATATTTACTGCAGAGGCTTACGCAGTCTATCAGGCTCTTTTACGAATTGGCAATGTATATAACTGTAAATATTTTCTAATTGTAACTGACTCTTTAAGTTTGATTCAGGGGTTAAATAATTTAAAAATTAATTTCAAAACTAACTTCATTTTGTACATGATTAAAGAATTAATATTAAAATACAATCTTAAAGGTTTAGAAATTGATTTTATGTGGATACCTTCTCATAGGGGAATTACTGGGAATGAAATAGCAGATAAAGCTGCTAAGGAAGGTATTAATGCACTCGACGTTTCTGGTTACATGTATGTACCTATGACAGATTATTTATATTCTATTAGGTTAGCTATAGGTAGGTTATGGGAACAAATGTGGAAGAAGGATCAAGAGACGAAAGGAAGATGGTACGGTAGCATACAAGAAAGCTTACCAGTAAGGCCGTGGTATAATAATTTACGCAGAGCTAGCCGTGACTTTATCACCACCATTACTCGACTTCGTTATGGACACAATACTGCGCCATCACACCTCGCAAGACTTGGAATAATCCAAAGTAATGTATGCACTTTCTGTGGAGTTGATGAAGCAACCGTTGAGCACATCATATTCAATTGTCAAAAGTTTCTTCTTGACAGATTAATTAGTTCTTGCAAGTGAACTTAGTGAAGTGTGTCCAAATTATAGTGATTTTTCTTCCCGCCCGCCGCCGCTTAATCAATTATTAAAAGACACTCAATCTTATAGACCAATATATAATTACATTAAAAATACAGTGCAAAAAATTTAACAGTGCTAAAAAGATACTTACAACGTGATACCAGGAAAATAAAGTTGTGGCCTAAAGGTCTTGTAACCAGGCCATAAAATCCAAAAAAAAAAAAAAAAAAATTATATTAAAGTGCTAAATTAATTGATGTTTTAATTAGTCAAAAGAAAGTGATCATAACAGCTGTGCAAAACAGAAGCCTGACATGACATTTCTATCAAAAGCGTCAAACGTGAATTGAATACCAAAATAACGACATTCCAACAATATCGGCAAAAGAAGGATTTATGGCAAATAATTCCAAGATGTAATAAAAACTTATTTTAAATCTTGGCGTAAGGGAGATTGCTATTTTGTCACTTCGCATGTTTTTCGACGAACATAACCGATATTAACCGAAGTACTCCGAGGTTGTCCCAAAACCAAGATTTTATAGTTAAAACTTTAATTCGAAATGTTCAACGATGACTTAAATTGTCATTGAGTTTTCAAAAATCGAAATAATGGTGATCACTTATTATGACACGTTATTGAGCTCATTTACTTTTGATCAACTACAATAGTCCGTAGCATTTGACTTAATGTATTGTATAGATAATTTTGGGACCCTATTTCATCAGTTTCTTTTGCTGTTGACTGTACATACACCTGGTTTATTTTAGGATAAATGAAATAGTGGCTTTAACAACTATATGTAGGTACCTATTTGTTGTAGAAAATTTGGAAGTTGTCGCCAAGCATAAAGTTATTTTCGGTTGGTTTAATAATCTGTGGGCAATTACTATGCTATTCAATTAAAAGAGGCATTGATATTCCTTGTGTGGTATGGCTTCTTTCGATTGACTTCTTATCTTCCTAGTAGGTTAGATACACAGTTACCCCACGCTCTCCGGGAGCAGCAGCGGGGTGAGCACGACTACGAGCATGGGCAGCGAGGTGACGAGCACAAAGAGGCGCCAGTCAGCCAGCCACAGCGCCAGCCAGGGCAGCGCCAGGCAGCCGCCGCCGAAGAACAGCGCGATCGACATGTTGGCCACCCACGCGCGGTGCTGCCGCCCCACGTACTCCAGCACTGGAACGAGCACACATTCACGCTTCGCTGAGCTGCCACAATTCCTGCATTCAACTCGGTAAAACCATATCGCCTTTGACGTGTTAAGGTGGTATTGATTAAAACTCGGCCGCCGTTATTGTCAAGTTAATAAGCTAAGACTGCGCCGAGCGTGCGCCGGATGTACAGTGGCGCCCTCCTTACTTTTATTGTATTTTCTAATAAGCTAAACTATTTTATTGAAATTGGGCAAAATGTATTTGAACTACAAATGAAGACACAACTTATAGTTTAGTAACCTTCGAGTTATTAACTTAACGGAATAAAGTGGTCACCTTTTCCCGTTAAGCTAACTACTCAAAGGGTAATTGTTATTAAAGTTTGTTACGTATCCACTAAATTGTGTTTTCACTTGCACTACAAAAACATTTCGTCTGATTTCAAGGAAATTCTTTAGTTAATTAGAAAACACAATAATAGTAATGAGGGCGACACTGGACGCTCGGCGTTTGCTCGGTGCAGTCTTTCTAATTACGTTGACACCGTTGAAAATACGGAAACACGTCAAAAACATACAGTTATCTATATCCTGTAGAATTGCAGTCCAGATGTAATTAGTTCATAATCATTCAACATCCTTTTTTGTCTGATTTTCGTTTTCGTCATATGCTTTTGTCAATTAGTTAATCGGTGGGTACTTAAAGCTGGCTGAGAGAGCGAGATAAATACGAACGTTTCCGGCAAAACCAGTGTGACAAGCTGACATGCACCAATAATGAACAGTAAAGCTCTGGTTTCCTAGGATAGCGGTGCCGTCTTATAGCGGCCGTGTTATGACGGCCGCTATAATATTATTTGGCATTATTCACCGCTGTATTACGGCCGTTGTATCACGGCACCGCTATTCTTGGAAACTAGAGCTTTAACTCTGAATTAAATGATCATACAGCCCTAAATTGATTGATGCAAAACAAATTAATAACCCTTAATCTTCTGCAAAATAAGAATCAAGTGTCCATAATTGGTCCTTGTATGTATTTATTAGGTATATGTACTTTTGTGCTAACGGTACTTCAAGTGTATTCTAATCCCGGTTTGATAATTATTTGTCGTAGATAGTAATTTTCCTATGAATTTGGTATTAATTTGATAACATAGTGGCTGCTTTAAGCTGTCTATTAAAATACTACAGTGAAGGCCGTGACACTAGCGCTACCTCGTGGACAGAGTCGGTGAGTCGTTTGCCGGTTGGAATAGGTCGGAAACCCACCTTATAAAAATATGGGTGCCTCGTAGCACCCGGACACTTTTGATCTGAATTCCAACGGGCAACCGACACATCGAAGCTGTCGGTTCACTGCCATTTTGTATTTAGTACCTAAGTCAGGGTGACGGCACCAATCATGGACACTTGTAGCTGACAGGCACCAGTAATAGACACTTCACTCTTAAGTCCAATTTCGAATTTAATTTAATTTCCAATTTTTTATCGCCTTGAAATTGATTGTTGCAAAACAAATGAATGACCCTTATCTTCCGTAAAATAAGAATGAAGTGTCCATTATTGGTGCCTTATTCATTACTGGTTCCATCAACCTACTTCAAATGAGTAAATGCTATAAAAGAGGTTACTCTGCTGCTTTTCTAGTCGCCAGCCCTTCAACCACGTCAGAACCCTCATCCAAAGATGCAGAAGCCAGTGTTCCAAACACTCAGCCGGTGCCTGCGTCGACATATTTATATTAAATGGAAAAATAAAATGAAGATGTAACTAAATTGACCGTTTTTGATAAATTAAAAAGAATTAAAATAAGTAGGCGTGACAAGATATTATTTATCATTATTATTATTATTGCAGATTAAATAATGTTCAAACAATCGTGAAACATTTCCTCGAAACTGATTCTAGTTTTTATGTTAAGAGGATTGTGAAGCTAAAAATGTCGATACAAAAT
Organism: Acleris laterana; assembly: GCA_963966035.1. NCBI lineage: Eukaryota > Metazoa > Arthropoda > Insecta > Lepidoptera > Tortricidae > Acleris > Acleris laterana. The sequence goes on from OZ014438.1 coordinate 46,569,540, forward strand.
GCGACAACGTTTCTCTCCCCTAACCTAGTCCGGTTTTTACGATTGAATGTGTTGTAGATATCATGAAAAATAAGTCTATGTCTGATCGTTTTCCTTTCCAAGAAAATATTTCCTAGAATGAAACTAATTAAAAAAAAACAAATGAAAAATGGACTTGATTTAGGGAGTGAGAATCGTTATCGCCCGGAGCTTTTGTATGAAATTGTTTGACACCTACGCGATTTTAGGGGCGCTTCACAATCTTCTTAAAGACGGAACCCTCGGTGCGCCAGTCCGACTCACACTAGAACGGCTTTTTTTAGTAAGGAAACGAGTAAGGATGGTGGTAACTCAATTAGTAACTTAAATCGATAACTTCAATAAAAACAATGAATAGAGCAGACAGCCACGTTGTTGTCGCGCTGGCGATTATTGGCACCGTGAACTTGATTTATCTAGTAAATAGATGCAATAATTCTACAATCACTTGGTGTAAATAATTAGTAGTTGGGATGCCAATGATTGAGAGCTTTGATCTCTCTCTGTGTATTGTACTCGTACCTATCCATTTTAGGTTTCACTGCACTTTCTAAAGAAAAGTACACTGAACGACATATTATAGCTTCCGGCCGATAAGAAGTAAATCCTGATACATTGGACAACCATCATGGAGTTTCTGAACATTGATAATGTTGACGGCATAAAAACAATGCAAACTTGGTACCCTGCCTCTTTTTCTGTAACTGTAAATATTTCATGATTTATTTCAGTAGGTACCATGGTGTAGCCCTAGGGTTAGGTTCGTTTCATAAAAATCCTGAAATATTTACAGTGTCAGAAATAAAAGCGGGTTGGCAAATGAAACAGTTGGGCATCGATACATTCGCCCAAACATATTCCCGCCGAAAGGCAGAGAACCGCTAAACTTATTATAATAGGTTGTGTGTGAAGGAATAGTAATAACAGCATTGTTTCACTCCTGTCTACATTATCATTATTCAGACACTATGGTTATTATGGTTGTGCAATGTGTAAGAATTGATATTTCTATAGACTAAAGTATACACCGTGGGCCCGAATAACCCGAGGGATTTTAACCATCGATTTTAGAGCCCAATTGGAGTATATAAAGTAGTATAACATGTAGTCCAATAACGCACGATTCCCGAGATTTTTATTATTTAAAAATCAATTCCATAGTTAATTTAATTTGAACTCTGTCACCTTAGCTTAAAGCATTATTTACTAAGAAATCGATTAATTAATTTATGTTGTATGTTGATGATAGTGCTACTTACAACATGAATCTTTCTTAGTAAATAATGCTTTAAGCTAAGGTGACAAGAGTTCAAATTAAATTAACTATGGCATTGATTTTTAAATAATAAAAATCTCGGGAATCGTGCGTTATTGGACTACATGTTATACTACTTTATATACTCCAATTGGGCTCTAAAATCGATGGTTAAAATCCCTCGGGTTATTCGGGCCCACGGTGTATAACTAGATGAACTCACCTAGGATATACATGAACAGAAAACAGCCATCACACGCCATGCCCACTATGAAACGGCAAATCAAAAAATCCCAGAAACCTGTTGTAAAGATTGTAGCCACACCACCAATGCACCCGACCAGATTGGCCACTGTAAAGAAAATTGAGTGTGCATATAATTATCTAGTACCTACTTATCCAGTAAATAGCATTATTTTTACCCCACTTAGTTTAAATAAGGAACTTAAGTTATATTATAATATAATAAATAATAATAATTAATTTTAGTTCCTGCCAGTACCAAATAATTTTGTTAAGTAAATGTTGTACACCATAGTCTACTTTTCTATTGATAATAATTTTGTATTTTATTCAATTCTCTTTTTTTTTAAGACAGCACCAAATAACTTTAAATAGTACTAGAAAGCTGTAATTTGGCATGAATATACATATTAGTCACGCTAACAAAGTGGTAAAATAAAATTTTGAAAAATAAATTTTTTTAATGCACCTCCCCTACACGTAACGTGGGGATGCCTTTTTTTTTTCTTGCCTACCCCATAGTGTGGGGTGTCGTTGGATAGGTCTTTCAAAAATATACGGGTTTATGGAAACAATTTTTCGATTAAGTGATCCGTTCATGAAATATTAAGCTTTAAAGCGCTATTTTTTGTTAGAGTCAAGTGTCCCCCCCCCACCTACAGCCAAAACTACAAATACTAAAAATCTGAAAAATATCTTCAACGAAAGCACATATAACGAATTTTAAAGGAAAACTATCACGGCTAAGTAGACATGATTAGTTCCTGAGATACAGGCGACTAAAGTGTTTATACCTATCAAAATCGCCTATGAAAAATTGTTAACGGGGGGGGGGGGGGGCCTGCACGCGCGGGGGGAGTCGAACGTCCAAGTAACAAATCGAGCGACAGCCGCGCTCATAAGCGCGAGCGCCTAGATGCTGTTCGGACGTGCCCCGGAATACTACCTACAAGTTTGCGATTTGCGATCTGAAAGTTTACAAATAATCGATTAGATTATTGATTTGAGTCGAGTATCGTTTGGAAAACTTAAAATTCTATTTACTGGCCCTTGTTTCTTTTTTCAATTTCTATTAATTACTTTATAAAAGATTAAACTTTTATTGAAATTTAAAGTCGGTTTGAAGCAGTTTAGATACCTAACTATCTACATAGGTATACTGATCTCACACTTAAAAGCTAGGCTCTTGTTTGAGATATTATATACGAATTTATAAGAAAAATAATCATTACTAACAATAAGTAGACTTAATTAGTTCCTGAGATACAGGCGACTAACGGGTTTATACCTACTAAAAATCATCTAAGACAGCGCCAAATAACTAAATAGAAAATTGGTTCATACATGTTGATTTTTGAGATAGTTTTTTGTGTTTGTCGTTACGGCTTCGGAACCCTACACTGAGCATGGTCCGACATGCTCTTGCCCGGTTTTTTACTTTACCATGGCTTACCACGCCGAGCGTCCGTTAGTGCCCTCATTACTATTATTGAGTTTTCTAATAAAGTAAAGTATAGTCTTGAAATCGAAGGATGGTATTTGGTTGTATACGTAAATGAATACTCAATGTATTGCATATATGACAATGTTTATTAATAACCATCTCTAAGTAGTCTGTGTTAATAACCTTTAACCTTCCTGTACTCAACTATACGGAAAAAGGTGGCAACTTTTTTCCGTTAACTTACTGACGTCATAGTTCAATGGTTATTAAGTTATGTCATTATACCTTATACATTGTGTATTCATTAGCACTACAAAAAAACATCGTTCGATTCCAAGACAATACTTTACTTTATTAGAAAACATAGTAATAGTAATGAGGGCGCCACTGTGCGGTCGGCCCAGTCTTAACCAATAAGTACCTTTGAAACGGAGGAAGACTTTTAGGTTTTTTATTAATTGATTTTTCAATTACAAAATGCCGTTTTAAGATATTAACATAACTTCCGTTTTTTTATTTAAAATAATAACTCATTTTAATATTTCTTACCAAAAACAGCATATTTCAGGAGAGTTGCAGAAAGCTGTAATGAGTATTTTAAAAACTACTTACCCGATCTCATTTCGGTTATACATTTTCAATTACCTGTACCTATTATGGGATTTTGTTGTGGAGAAAAGCGGCTGACATTCAGGCCATCTTCGTATTACAAAAGCGGGCCATACGTTTTATTTATCAGCTGGGTTCACGAGTCTCACTCAGAGATAAATTTAAAAGAAATTAATGTTCTTACTGTCGCGTCGCAGTATGTCTTTTAAAATATCATGTATGTTCGCAAACACATGTGGGGCTAGACAAGTTGCCATCGTTCACGAACGCCAGCGTTTGGCGATCACTTTGGTGATCACCTGTCACTTGGCGCAGTGAAAGCATAGACGTTCACAAGCTCAACACGCGAAATAAGGAAACTCGTAGTCCTAGGTCACCGTCTTCGTAAAGTAAGCACATCGTTCGTGGGAACTGTATACGCTTCTATAATAAGATACCAACTGATATTGTCAATATGCCGTTAAATAAATTTAAGTCTCGCATTAAGTGCTACAATGCTGGGTAAGGCATTTTATACTGTTAATGACTTCTTAGATGATAAAGACGTTTTTAAGTAGTGTAAGATATTACAGAAATTATGGTTCTTCTCATTATTATTTTTTGATTAGGAGATAATAATACCTGAGCCAATAATATAGACATTTTAAATTTAAGTTTACCAAATGTATTTTTTCCTTTGTAATTATAATTGGTTCTTGTGCTCAAGGACACTTTAGAAATGAGAACACATTGATGTTTCTCGCCGGACAGCTACTTTTTTATTGATATATTTTGTCCGGCAGCATGAGCAGAGCATGTCATGCTCACTCAAATGGTTGAGGGAGGCGATGGCTGAGAAACGTCATACTCGTGAACGGGTGATGTCTGTGGGGTCCGGTCTGTTCACGCTTGCAAGGACCTGTTTTCCAGTTAGTTATTTTAATTATCGTTCCTGACGTAGAGACCTCGTTATGTTGTTCTCGTAGTCACTATTTTTAATTCAATGTTATTGAGCTTACATTTGTAAAGATTTTATTTGTGTTAGGTTTAAAATAATTATTTATTAATGATTTATTACTTTATTACCTTGTATTGTTATTTTTAGGTTTTATTGTATTTTATAATCTGAAAAAATTACCTGCTGGAGTTTCGGCGCATTTCCCGCAATGATGGTCTTGACTGAAGCGCTAGTAGATTCACTCTATATTACCGACGTGTAAAAGTGCCCTCATGTGGCTAACTTACTGAATAAATATTTTGAATTTTGAATTGGCCTAAATAAATAAAAAATGTTTTTTCAGATTTTTTTAATACGTATTCCTTGACGGGGTGTAATAAAAAAAACCGGGCAAGAGCATGTCGGACCATGCTCAGTGTAGGGTTCCGAAGCCGTAACGACAAACACAAAAAACTATCTCAAAAATCAACATGTATGAACCAATTTTCTATTTAAAGTTATTTGGCGCTGTCTTAGATGATTTTTAGTAGGTATAAACACTTTAGTCGCCTGTATCTCAGGAACTAATCATGTCTACTTAGCCGTGATAGTTTTTCTTTAAAACTCGTTATATGCACTTTCGTTGAAGATTTTTTTCACATTTTTAGTACTTGTAGTTTTGGCTGTAGGGGGGGGGGGGACACTTGACTCTAACAAAAAATAGCGCTTTAAAGCTTAATATTTCATAAACGGATCCCTTAATCGAAAAATGGTTTTCATAAACCCGCAATATTATTAAAAGACCTATCCAACGACACCCCACACTATGGGGTAGGCAAGAAAAAAAAAAGACATCCCCACGTTACGTGTAGGGGAGCGGCATTAAAAAAAAATATTTTTCAAAATTTTATTTTACCACTTTGTTGGCGTGACTAATATGTACATTCATGCCAAATTACAGCTTTCTAGTACTATGAGTCTCTGAGCTAGACTGGGGACGGACGGACGGACGGACGGACGGACGGACATGGCGAAACTATAAGGGTTCCTAGTTTGACTACGGAACCCTAAAAAAGACCAATTTAGTCAATGAATCTGTTCAGTAACTAGCATGCACCATTTTGGTTCTTTTTTTATGATTTTTTGTATAAAATGGGGTAGCCGCGCAGATTTGAGATCAATAACTCCATCGCCGCACCGAATATAATAGTAAATAAATATCTCTCTAAACATTAATGGTATTGACATGCAGTTTTTAGAGTCAAACTAACAGCCCTTATAGTTTCGCCATGTCTCTCCGTCCGTCCGCAGCCTAGCTCAGAGACTCTTAGTACTTAATAGAAAGCTGTAATTTGGCATGAGTTATACTTATTGGTCACGCCAACAAAGTGGTAAAATAAAATCTTGAAAAATACTATACTACAGCAATAGATAATACTCGATTATAGAAGGTTGCCGCCGCATAGCCTGGAAGAACAGTTTTTTTGTTTCTCCTCATTGTAAAATAGAATAGAATAGAAATAAATACATTTGAGAAAACAAAAAACAAAATTTCCTAACCCATTTAACTAACTAAAATAAAAAATAAAAAGCCGATACAGTGTGCCAGCTCCTCGCGGTGCTCCGGCACGGAGCCGCAGCGCCGATGGTCAGCTGGACCCGTATGAGGTAGATGCCAAAAACAACAAAGAAATAAAGCAATAAATGCCCTTATTTATCCGCTATTTTAACTGAAATTTGGTTATTTGTCTACTGATTCACTCCAAATATAAATGTGCTCCAAATGGTGTGGTAAAAATAACCCACGTGTAAAAGAGCCCTCATGTGGCCAAATAATTGAATAAATATTTTGAGCTTTGAATTTTTTGCACCATTAGTATGTCCCGTCTCTGGAGCTGCCATCTATCGGTACCTACATAAGTACCTACCTAGCGCTAATTATACATGTGCTGTCGTTCCTGTAGGGACACTCGTGTTCTATCTATGTAAGGATTTACCGAACAGAGCAGGTATCCGGCCGAACCCGTCCGCGAAGTAGCCGAGCAGCACGCCGCCCACGATGGACCCCAGGAAGCCTATGGTCTGCGACCACGGCACCAGCGCCGCGTGCTCGCACACCCATTCGCGCTGCAACATACCTTCAACTTTTACCGATGTAATCCATACTCCATACTTAATATTATAAATGAGAAAGTATGTCTGTCTGTCTTTCTGTCTGTTACCTCTTCACGCCTAAACCGCTCAACCATGCAATTTAGGTGAAATTTGGTGCAAAGATAGTTTGAATCCTGACAAAGGAAATAGGATAGTTTTTTGGAAATTCATACCCTAAGGGGGTGAAATAGAGTGTGTAAATTTGTATGGAGCTACGATATAAACGAGTTCCATGCGGACGGAGTCGCGGGCAGAAGCTAGTCATAGATAAATAACAAATTTTATTTTGCAGGGCTTATCCACGATCGAGTCATCATTTTTTTTTGATAAAGGATGTGGTAAATTGCTTGTTTTGGTTTATTTATACTTCTTTGGTATTAAACTTACGCATTTTAAGGGGTTCCGTTGTCAAACTACGAACCCTTATAGTTTCGCCTTGTCCGTCCGTCCGTCCGCCCGCAGCCTAGCTCAGAGATCCTTAGTGCTAGAAAACTGAAATTTGGCATTAATATACATACAAGATTAGTCACGGCAACAAAGTGTTAAAAAAAAACTTGTTTTTTGTGTTACACGTAACGTGGGGATGCAGCTACTTTTTGTCCTCGTCCACCCCATAGTGGGGGTCGTTAGATAAGTCTTCCAAAAATATTGAATTCAATTTTTCGATTAAGGGATCCGTTTATGAAATATTAAGCTTTAACTGCCGCACTCAGAGACGTCAATTAAATTTAATGCTTGTTTGGTGACGTGTTTTCTTATTCTATGTAAGTATAGCAAAGAAAGTGACAGCAGCAACTTTAATCAAGCATTAAATTTAATTAACGTTTCTGAGTGTGGCAGTAAAGCGCTAATTTTTGTTAAGAGTGAAGTGTCCCCCCGTACAGCCCAAACTACAAATACTAAAAATCTGAAAAATGTCTTAAATGAAAGTGGATATAACGAATTTAAAAGGAAAACTATCACGACTAAGGAAACTTAATTAGTTCTTGAGATACAGGCGACTAAAGTATTTATGCCTATGAAAAATCATCTAAGACAGCACCAAATAACTTTAAATAGAAAATTAGTTCATACATATGTGGTTGTTTGAGATAGTTTTTTGTGGTTTGTCGTAACGGCTTCGGAACCCTGCACTGAACATGGTCTGACATGCTCTTGCCCGGTTTTAATACAAAGAAATAAAAAAAAAATAATAAAACTAAATTCTTGTTTTCTTCTAGATGACATTAAAAACATAAAATAATAGGATATTTCAAATAAGTAAGAAAAATCTAGGTACTCATTTGAAATATCCTATTATTGAAGTATTACATAATTATAACATGCAGCAACCGACTGGTTTTAAGTTCGTCGGCGTGGTGATAAATATGTATGTACCTATAACCATGCCAAATTAGTTATCTAATACCAAGAGTCTCAATCTCAGAGCTCAAGCGCGGACGGACGTTCGACGTATCTGTACAGGTAGGTAGGTACAGTTGCAACAAGCAATTAACTAAGGTGGCGGTGCTGAAAACGGGGGTGAACTAAGTTTAAATTTTAACCTAGTACGGGCAATAATTTGAGTTCAATTAATAGTAATTATAATAGGTAAGTGCTGTGTTAGGATTGGACGTGATGTAATGTTTAAAGCCTATAAAAGGTATGAATTTCTGTTAATATTGGGATATTTTTACTTGTTTAATTAAGATTTAGGATGTGGAAATTCAGATCTAGTGTTGCACGTAATCATAATGTTAGTTATGTAACTTTTTCTCATTTCGTACATTGTTAAGGCTGTCCTTATGTGGCACTAAAATCATATTTGCCCCTGGGATATTTCTAATACAGACAATTCGCTGAGTTGGTCTACTATGACTATGGTGAATTAGACGTCACATTATTTTCCTACCAAAAAGTTCTAAAGGGTTGGCACTCAGAGGGTGCAACATACACATGGTGTGATGCCAACGCAGCGCAAAATTCCGCGCCCCACGGACTTTGAGTAGGCGTCACACTTTTTTAATTTATGACATAAACCGCGGGTGTAGTATCAGAACGCATCTTTAAAAAATGAGGGATGTAGTCACGACATATAAATCAATTGACAGTGTTATGAATCAAGATGAGGCAATGAATTATCCAATTAAATTTTTAAATTCATTGGAACCGGCTGGTATGCCATCGCATTGCTTGAATCTGAAAGTTGGTTCTTTGATTATACCTATTATTGCGAAATATTAATCCACCAAAACTGTGTAATGGCACCAGATTGGCAGTGAAAAAGTTATTGCCAACATTGATTGAAGCTACGATCTTAACTGCTAAATCAAAAGGAGTTTGTTTGATACCGCGTATCCCTATGATTCTAACTGATATGCCATTTGAATTCAAAAGATTAAAATATCCTGTGCGTTTATCATTTGCGATGTCCATCAACAAGGCCCAAGGGCAAACACTTAACGTTTGAGGTGTCAATTTGGACGAATCATGTTTTTCACATGGCCAACTTTATGTTGCCTGTTTTAGAGTCGTTTGTTTATTCAAGCTCAAAATGGTTTATCCCAATGTTTTGGATTAAGTTTTAAAATAGGTTAGCTAGCAATTAATAAAATGTTTTTTTGTTTAAATAAATCAATTTCGGGTCATAATCGAAAAATTCGAAGATTTCATCTTCAACTTCCAACGCCAACTGAGGTCTACCACGTCCATCAGCGTGCCGGGGGGTAGTAAACTGGCCGCATGCCAATAGTCTGCTATTGGCGGCCAGAATTGTTCGCATGTTTGGTACTGGTGGATCTACGTATCCTTGGCTATGAAGTCGAGGTAAAGTTTCGTCTCGGTACATCCTCTGAGCCTGTCTTAAACTTTCACCGCTCAGAATGTACATACGGACCATTTCATAATACTGAACATTAGAATATTCGTAAGACATCGCGAGAGATTTTATCCCAGTTGAAAATAATTGTCCTATTATTTACTATTTATTTATTTAATGGCGTCTACATAATAACGTAATTTTACCAATATCAAGTATATAAGCAACGTTGTACGGTGAATCCTGTCCTGTCGTCGAAGTCTTCCAGTCATAGTCGTTATGACCCTTGAAGATGGCGGGCATCCACTTGAATGGCTTGGTGTGATCTTGACCGCCTAACTCATTTGGAGCCATCTTTTCACGGTTATTTTATTCAATGTAAGTTCTTTATCAATGTTACCTAATGTTACAAGTGGTCCCACAAAACTGCCCTGGATTTGCAAACCAAAATCAACGATAAAATAATTTAATATAAGTCAAATGGGGGAAAATGAGACGATTTTCAAATTCCCGGGCAAAAAAAAATAGTTATATTAGGGTTAGAAATCTGTTTGCTGATCGTAGCTTACAGTCTGTACTTATATTTTCTGTTTTGCATATAATATTACCAGGTATATGAATAGTTTTTTTTATATATTTTTTTTTATGGCTGTCTGTCCCAAGTTAGATTGTAAGGTGGGGTAATTTTAGACAACAACTGTTTTGTGACTTTTATCGAAGTTACACTGCACATTAAGCAACTTAGGACACACATAACGTTTTAAAAAAAACGTACTAGAAAAGGTCCGTTCACAACGAACACTTTTACTAAAAAAAATAACTAAATGTAATAAAATCTTCTTTGAAACATTTAAACTTAATTTTACAATCGAGTTCTACGTTTAATCAGTCTTTTATTAGGATATTGCGTAGGAAATCACAATCTTAGCTTAATTATACATATAAACATATAAGTATAAAGAGAAACAACATTTGGCATAGAATTACAAATTCTAATAGCAATTTTCGAATAATCCTGTATAAATTTCGGGAAGGTCTGTATTCCTCTAGACACTTTGAACGGACGCACTGTTAAGATAACATCTTTAGTTGGCACTAACTCCTCATCATCCACTTGAGGATATATAAAAGTGTCGTCTGCCTTTCCAGATTTTCTAATTTTCACAAAAATACACTCCTCCTCTTTAGACATTCGTCCCAATTTTCCCAAATGTGAGCGCACCCTTTCCTTTTCTGTGTTTTTTTTCACGATGATTCGCATTACTGGTGTAATATCAATTTTAAACGATCGGCGATAAAGTGAGGCTAGACTACTGGGACTTTTATTGTGAAACATTGAGTACGAAAGTCGTGGCAGACACTGTTTTACAGACAAAAAAAAACATCAGTTTGGAAGCACGTGCAAGATTGTATTTTTAGGGAATTTATGATAGCAAAAATGAAAATAAGGAATATGAAAATGGTGATAGTACCTACGGTCACGAGCGTTAATTTGGGACCCATTTCAGGAAGATGGGTCGTCAATGTCATTAGAGATCCAAGTCAAGTCATGTAATTTTACCTTATTGTTGTAGAATGTCACATTGACTTTGGACCTAATTAAATCTCGTGATTGTACAATCATATTTAGCTGTGTAATTAGTGTGTTTATTTGGGTTATTGCCATAAGTTACACCACAGTTCAACACAGAACACGATTCCATTGCTGATTTATATGAGATAAATCAACCGGATTGCAAAGAAAAACACAAAAGAAACAAGAGGACGCTTTTCAGCAGGATGCTAAAAGAGGCCATAACGAGGCTAACTGATGTCAAACCGGGTTCTGCTGACATTGTTTTTTTATTGCTTTCTAGTTGCACATTGGTTAAATGCTGTAATAATCGGTTTTTTTCACTCGCACCACTGTTCGGCTATTTATTACAATAGTATAATAAATTTATTTCATCACACTTGCTCGGAATAGGTTTTATAACACGCAGGCGTTTAGGGCAGTTATAGCCGACTTAGCTCCCGCGGGAGTTATAGATTTTCATAACTCCCTCCGAGGGAGTTATGAGTTTAGTTTTAAAATATAGAATCCACTTGTACATCATTTCAGACCAAGGAGGTGTAAAATCAGCCAAGGTTTATTTCCTATATTCAAAACTTGGCTACAAACCAATTTTACTGTTTAATTAAACTTATACGGTACATTTGTCTGCATTATATTTCTATTTTACCATTATTTCAGAGACATTCGCAATTATTTTATTAAATTTCATTTTGAAAATTTGTACAATCTGGCAGAATGGCCTGTATTTGTCAAGTTTAAAAAAAAAGCAATTCTAAGCATTATCTGTGGAAGACTAAAAAAAGTTGTCAAACTCTTTTAGCTTAGCGAATCGAGTTCGTTTAATTTTGTTTGATTGTTGTTTCCGAAGCGTATTTTGTTTAAAGGTACGAAAAAATCAAACTAAATAATATGACTTCCTCATCGGAAGAATCTGTAGTGACATCAACAGCACCTGATTTGTTAAATGCGGCTCAACTACTCAACAATGATTCGCTGCCAGCGAAATCTAAAGAAAAGTATACTGCGGCTTATGAGAACTTAAGGTTTTTTTTTCTATTTGTTTTTTATTTCCTCGCTAATTTGATGAAAATCATTGTGTGTATCATGGGCAGTAAGAAGATTGCAAACTCGAGTCATTAAAAGCCCTCCGCCTTCGGCGTCGGGCTTCTAATAGTCTCTCGTTAGCAATCCTCTTCTTACCGCCCTTGATGCACAATGTACTATTTTATTGCTGTTTTCAGTTTTTATTTTTTTTCTGTGTGCCTTGTGTCTGTAGTGAATAAATATATTTTTCTTTCTTTCTTTCTATTTTTCTTTATGGTCTCTAATATACCTCAATGATTCTAGTAAACTATTTTTTAATCAATGCAGTGGTTTTAAAGTATACAGTAAATATTTGAACTTGACGCTGTCATCAAGGCGCGCCCAAACTATCTTTTGTGGGCGTGGCAGGATATTATGTGCCCTCTTAACAGATAGAGTAAGACAGCAATCAAATTCTTCATTTTTTATTGCCAGTCTAAATCTCGTTTTCAGCTCAGAAGCCAATAAAACTTTCTTGTGTTACAAAATACCATCGGATTTCAATGGCTAATAACTGCGACGGTAATTTATAATGCGTGGCCTAAAGTTCTATTCCATTTAAATATGATAAAAGTTATTACTATTATTAACTTTAAAATCACGCCAAAATGCGAGACAAAAATGTTTATACCTCGTGAGGCCCAATGTCCTAAATTTAGGATATTTGTCAAAGTGACTTTTGACTTTAGTTGACTGACTCTTTTTCGAACTAACGAAATTTGACGTAGGCCTCTCGAGGTTAAATTATTGAATGACTGACTCTAGGTACTATTGAGATCCTGTCTTTTGGCATCACACGGAAACCTAAAAAACTAAGAGAGAGCCGACGGCAGTCTTTATAATTAAAGCTGTATCTGTTTGGCTTTTACAAAGTTTTAGGGTTGAGTGATGTGATGGAAGAGTGTGTGACACATACCTCGCTGACTACGCTTGAATATGGGATGTCATTGAAGAGAAACTCCCATCCGTGGAGGCAGGGCACGGCGGGCGTGCCGGGCGCAGGCGGCGCCAGCTCCTCCAGCACCTGCGTCCAGTTGGCGTCGAACACCCTGCAACGTTCGTAGCCGTGCGTACCCATGGGGATCGACAGATTGCGCCTACAAACATGCACAATGTCCCGGATCGAATAATGATTGCAACTATATATTAATTATCCAAGGGTCAGTCTGACCGTTTGTCTGCTAGTATGTAACAGCGGCCTATTGAAGCAACTTCTTATACTATCGATGTAATATTTGGAATGATTTATTAATATATCAGCCCATTAAAATCGTAGAATAAACGAGTTGTTGCCCGCACTGAATGAGGAGGTTCTGTTTTTTTTTATTTTGTATATGATGGATTAAGTGCTTATTATAACAATGCCAAGTTTTGCCAATTAAAAAACCCTCTGGATCATTGTTAAACAAGGGTAGTGTAGTGCACATACGTATATTTTTATACGAATGACAGATAAATATTTATTTTTGCAGCGATAAAACTGCAGTCCGGGTTCAATAAGAAACTATTTAATGTTAGCGGCCGTTTTTTTTTTTGACTTTTTGGATTTCAGCCCTGCTGACATTCTTTCCAAAATTCAACAAGTTTGGGATAGGTAACAAAATGCACGTGATCGTTTGTCCTTATTGTGGTTTTCAACATTAAGTAAATACGTTACTCCACATTGTAGATAGTTGCTCCTCTATGAAGTACGCTAACATAACCAGTACAGTCTTCGCAAAAGTGTTTGCACCCTTTGCAAGTCTCCGTTGCTTAAAAATATCGTAATGGGCTCTCTACATTCCCGCGCAATTCGCGGGCTACGTTCACGCGCAATTCGAGGCTCCAAATTCGCGGTGTTCACAATTGTGATCACAGTACGTATAGTTCGCGCGATCGACGATGTAACTAGGTCTAAGTACATTAAAAGTAAAAAACAAATTAAAAATAAATGGAGAAAACGAAGATGGTGGATGACGAGTATTCATCGTAATAGAATAATGTTTGTAATATTTTGTCCAGTATTAGTGGTACTTATTGAGCAATTTTTTTATAAAAGTTGCGCGTCAATGTGGAGCTTTGTTGCGTTCGCGCGTTCGGAGGCCCTTTGACGCGGGCCAACATACCGACAACAAGGCGTTAACAAGGCGCGAACCATGTGTTCACAATAATTACTACAAGATTCAAGACCCCATACAAAATAAAATCTGTCAAAAATTTCATTTTTGGGCAAGTTGTTATTGCCAACGGTACTTTTTTTTGCACAGTCGTCATCTACTTGTCAAGAAGATTCTAACAAACCCTAACACGGCGGGTTTAACATGTGTAATTTAGGAGTTCCTATGGCGACCCGAGAGTCTCCATCGTCATACCAGCTCGATGGTATTACTTATATCGTTGTATCATAGAAAATAATAAATAGAGAAACGGGTAAATCTAAAACTCGTGATAATCAAATCGCCCTAAACAACGGTGACACCTCAAACAAAGACGTGGCCTTAGCGTTCGAAGATTATTTCTCCACCATAGCCATACCACGAAATGTCTTCAATCATCTGCGATTCAAGTTCAAAAATTACTTTATCCTAATGTTACTAAATGTAATGTAAGCTTTGATTTTAGCCATGAAGATTCAGTTTCTAATGTTAAGGTATTTAAATAGCTCAGTTTAAAAAAAACTGAGGATTTATGGGGAACTTCAGTTAAAGTCATCCATCATGTCATAGATATAATTTCACCTCACTTAGCTTTAATCTACAATAATTGCATTTCAGAGGGGGTCTTTCCAAATCTTATGAAATATAGTAAAGTCATAAGTACCACTTTTAAAATCGGGCGAGCTGAGTGATTTAACGAATTTCCGTCCCATTTCTATTCTACTTGTTTTAAGTAAAGTTTTTGAGAAGTTAATGTTAAAAGATATGTTAGGTCACTTCAGTAGAAATAAACTGCTTAACAGTAATCATTTTGGCTTCACCAGAGGACGATACACAACTGATGCAGCATCTGTACTCATTATACAATATTTGGGAGAAATCTTATGATGCAATAGGATTTTTTTGTGACCTTACCAAAGCTTTCGATTGTGTAGATCATGTGACTCTAATATTAAAATTAGAACATTATGGTCTGTCAAATAATTCTCTAAATCTTATGTCTTCATATCTTAGTGATAGGACACAAACGGTTGTTGTAAACCAAACAGTCCGTTGGAGCAGCTGTTAAATTAGGTGTGCCTCAGGGCTTTATATGAGGTCTTTTCTTATTTTTGGTTTATATTAATGATGACTTACCACCCACGGTAGATAACCTTTGTGATATTATGCTATTTGCTGATGATACATCATTGATTTTCATGGTAGACCGAAAGTCCGTGGATTACAGTAGGATTAACGCCACGCTACGTAAAGTAGTTCATGGGTTTACTAGTTACAATGTGCTACTCAATGCTAGGAAAACGAAATGTGTTAGGTTCGCTTTGCCTAATGTTAGACCGGTAGAATCTATTATATTTCTAAATGATGAGTGTTTGGAAATGGTAGATAATGCGCTTCTCTTAGGGATAACTATAGACAAAAACTTGCATAGGAGTCCCCATATAGCAGTACTAGCAGTTAAATTAAGTTCTGCAGCTTCTGCTGTTAGGAAAAAGGCAACTTACCAATGTTGAGGCAGCTCGCTTAGTTTATTATTGTTATTTTCGTAGTGTTATGACATACGGTATTCTGGTTTGGGGAAAAGCTGCTGACTTACCGACTATATTTGTGTTACAAAAAAGAGCCATTCGTTCTATATATAACGTAAACTCCCGTGATTCTTTAAGATTACTACTAATAGAAATTTGTATTTTGACAGTAGCGTCACAATTTATTTATGAGAATATTATTTACGTCATTAAAAATCAAGACTCTTTTAACAAGAATTTGTGATATGAATACAAGAAATAAAAATAAAAAATTTATTAAAAAATTTCGTGTCCGTAACGTTTTTTAATCATTTGTAGGTCAATGCTTCAATTTCTATAATAAATTACCTGACAAAGTTTTGAAGTTACCATTTCCAGTAGGTAGTTAAAACTTACTTGAAAAAGTCGCTGATGTCTAAAGCTTACTTGGTCGAGGATTATCTATCAGATAAAAATGCTTGGCCTAAACTAAACACCCAAATAACTTAGTCATAAAAATATGTAAACATTGTATATTGTTTAGAGGACACGGTTCCTGTCGGAGAACGTATCGAAACTGTTTATGTAGTTATCTTGAACCGTCATAAATTTTCATTTTTCTATTATACTAATTAGTTCGGGTAAAAAAATTGAGTTTTGACACATATTCATTATTTATTTCTTATTGTATGTTAGATTTATTGTTTTATATAATGCTAGCTTAAGTTTTATAATTGTATATTTAAAAAACGACTGACTGTTGAGTTTCTTGCGGCGTTTTTTCTCAGCAGTGGTCTCTTGCGAAGCGCCGTTAGATTTTTGACTCCGTTCTATATAAATACCAAAAGACACCGGATGTAGCACAGGTCCCGAATCAGGAGATGCCTCAATCCTCTGGACGTGTACCACAAACGGGCCTTGATCATTAGAAGTATATTTATCACGTCCAATTGGGGTAAACGGGGAAGCAGGAGTCTGCTGAGTATTAATGGGTGTCGCTATTAGATACGCTGAAGGCGTGGAAGACGAAGAAGTCGGGATCAGTGCTTTTTTGCCCCAGAGGCACCGGGGTGTGCTTTAACGATTGACTACCAATTATCGTGTCCATATCCATATATGTGCAAAAATATTGTACATAGTTAAGGGCTTAATTGAGGCAACGTTAACTTTCTTCCATTGTTTTTCCTTTGTGTAACGAAAGTTATGCTACGATATTATGATACTAATCTTCGTTACACAAAGGAAAAAGTTAAGGATTGTTAAGGGTTTTTTAATTGAGCCCTTAACTATGTACAATATTTTTGCAATTCACCCATATATCACTTTCCGATCGCCTTGACGATGCGGACCTTGATCGCGATCTGTTCCTATTGACATTTTTATCGTGCTCCCGGTTGCGCACTCTTCTTTCCGATTTTTTCCTACCCATTTTGGAATTTAAACGGACTACCTCAGTCTTTTCAAATTCCTCATGTTGAGAAAGGTCAATATTATCTAGAACGGGGTTAAGCTTACCCCCTGAGTCGTCCAGGCCAGCCTCCCCGTTCATGAGGATGCTGGCATAGATTACCCGCAAAACACAAAAAAAAAAAAAACACTATTCTGCTCACGATCACAATACAAAAACACTTACCATTTACAACAACCACCAAAAATGAAATAACATAGAGAAATAGCAACTTATTTTTATAAACAAATTGAAATATACACCTTAAACAGCAAAATATTTAAAATAATTTTCTCAAACACAACCGAACGCGATCGACACTCTCTACCGCCAAAAAAAAGAACGTTATAGTTATTTGTTCAACAAGAGAGCAAAGTTGGTTTTTGCTGCGAGTGATGATTTTGAATCCCGAGTAAGCGAAGGATTCTAATATTGAATCACGAGCGTAGCGAGTGATTCTAGGTTAGAATCCTGAGCGTAGCGAGGGATTCAAAGATACGAGACGTAAAAAACTTTGGTCTCGTGTGAGACATACAACTTTTCACCTCAGCAGCGAGAACAACACAGCGTGAAGCTGGTAGGGCCAACGCAGGTCTTCCGTTGTGACCATTTGGTGAATACACGACTAAAATAACGACACGATCGCATATGCATCAATCACAAGCATTTTTGCAAAATACTATTAAAATAAAAAGTGGAAAAAATAAACATGAAACAGATAAAACCTGTCACTCAACTTGATAATGCCGTAGTGCAAACACAACTTTATACAGCTTTATGCAGTCTGTGGCTTTAAAAAATACCTAACTAGGCCTTGTCTATGGCTATTGGCTATGGCGGACAAATTAACAAAAATTACATCGTCATTTACATTACATTACTTTTTTTTTTTAAGTACAATAATCCCGCTATTTTTGAAATGCGTTCTGAAACTGCCCCCGCGGTTTATGTCACGAAATTAAAGATTGTTAAAACGATAACAAAATTATGTAGATACATAACTTCTTATTTTTCATTAATTTTGTCTTCAAAACATTAAATAAAAAAAATGATTGTACCTACTGTATAAAATAGTTATAATAAACACATTTCAAAGTTTAACAGATAGTTTTATTTGCAATTTTACGGTTATGTGTGCATCCGAACGTGCGTTTCTTTTTGGGCCTACTATGTGTGGAATTTGAAAATCGAACTTCGAATCAAGTTGTTTCTATCTCTCGCTTTTTTCCTATCGAAGTGAAAGTGACAGAACAAAGTGAAGTTCAATTTTTTCGAATGTTGTGAGTAGCCCCAGCACTGCTCACGGCATTTAAAAAAAATAATTAAAAAGCTACTTTGCCTCTCGCTCGCAGCAAAATTGAATTTTGCTCACTGTTTTTAAGCAGCAAAACCTGCTTGTTTGAGCTGCTGAGGTGAAATAGTTATTTGTGCAACAAGAGAGCAAAGTTGGTTTTTGCTGCGAGTGTTGATTTTGAATCCCGAGTAAGCGAAGGATTGTATTATTGAATCACGAGCGTAGCGAGTGATTCTAGGTTAGAATCCTGAGTGTAGCGAGGGATTCAAAAACACGAGTTGTAAATAGCTTTGGTCTCGTGTGACACATACAACTTTTCACCTCAGCAGCGAGAACCACTCGGCGTGAAGCTGGCAGAGCCAGCCTCGGTCTTCTGTAGTGACCATTTGGTGAATACACGACGCAATGACGATACGATCGCATATGCATCAATCAAAAGCATTTATGCAAAATACTAATGAAATAAAAAGTGGAAAAAAGAAACAGATGAAACATGCCACGCAACTTGATAATGCCGTAGTGCAAACACAACTTTATACAGCTTTATGTAGTCTGTGGATTTAAAAAAACAAACTAAACTAGGCCTTATCTATGGAGGACAAAAAATTTTTTTAGTACAATAATCCCACTATTTTTAAAATGCGTTCTGAAACTGTCACGAAATTAAAGATTGTTAAAACGATAACAAAATTATGTAGATACATGATAAACTTCTTATTTTTCATTAACTTTGTCTTCAAAACATTAAATAAAAAAAATGATTGTACCTACTGTATAAAATAGTTATAATAAACACATTTCAAACTTTAACATATAGTTTTATTTGCAATTTTACGGTTATGTGTGCATCCGAACGTGCGTTTCTTTTTGGGCCTACTATGTGTGGAATTTGAAAATCGAACTTCGAATCAAGTTGTTTCTATCTCTCGCTTTTTTCCTATCGAAGTGAAAGTGACAGAACAAAGTGAAGTTCAATTTTTTCGAATGTTGTGAGTAGCCCCAGCACTGGTCACGGCATTTAAAAAAAATAATTAAAAAGCTACTTTGCCTCTCGCTCGCAGCAAAATTGAATTTTGCTCACTGTTTTTAAGCAGCAAAACCTGCTTGTTTGAGCTGCTGAGGTGAAATAGTTATTTGTTCAACAAGAGAGCAAAGTTGGTTTTTGCTGCGAGTGATGATTTTGAATCCCGAGTAAGCGAAGGATTCTATTATTGAATCACGAGCGTAGCGAGTGATTCTAGGTTAGAATCCTGAGCGTAGCGAGGGATTCAAAGATACGAGACGTAAAAAACTTTGGTCTCGTGTGAGACATACAACTTTTCACCTCAGCAGCGAGAACAACACAGCGTGAAGCTGGTAGGGCCAACGCAGGTCTTCCGTTGTGACCATTTGGTGAATACACGACTAAATAACGACACGATCGCATATGCATCAATCACAAGCATTTTTGCAAAATACTAATAAAATAAAAAGTGGAAAAAATAAACATGAAACAGATAAAACCTGTCACTCAACTTGATAATGCCGTAGTGCAAACACAACTTTATACAGCTTTATGTAGTCTGTGGCTTTAAAAAAAACCTAACTAGGCCTTGTCTATGGCTATTGGCTATGGCGGACAAATTAACAAAAATTACATCGTCATTTACATTACATTAGTTTTTTTTTTTTAAGTACAATAATCCCGCTATTTTTGAAATGCGTTCTGAAACTGCCCCCGCGGTTTATGTCACGAAATTAAAGATTGTTAAAACGATAACAAAATTATGTAGATACATAACTTCTTATTTTTCATTAATTTTGTCTTCAAAACATTAAATAAAAAAAATGATTGTACCTACTGTATAAAATAGTTATAATAAACACATTTCAAAGTTTAACAGATAGTTTTATTTGCAATTTTACGGTTATGTGTGCATCCGAACGTGCGTTTCTTTTTGGGCCTACTATGTGTGGAATTTGAAAATCGAACTTCGAATCAAGTTGTTTCTATCTCTCGCTTTTTTCCTATCGAAGTGAAAGTGACAGAACAAAGTGAAGTTCAATTTTTTCGAATGTTGTGAGTAGCCCCAGCACTGCACACGGCATTTAAAAAAAATAATTAAAAAGCTACTTTGCCTCTCGCTCGCAGCAAAATTGAATTTTGCTCACTGTTTTTAAGCAGCAAAACCTGCTTGTTTGAGCTGCTGAGGTGAAAAGTATATTGTTTGTTTCTTCTGGGAACTCTGGGAGGTGTGGAATTTTAAAATCGAACTTCGAATCAACTTGTTTCCATCTCTTCCTTTTTTTAATCACTACTTTGGTGTTTGAATTTAGAACACACCAATATATTCGACATTCATCTCAATGCTATAAAACCTCCTTTTGAAAAAAATACGCGATACAAACTCCTGTGCAAAGAATACTCGACATACAAACTCCTTGTGCAAATAACTCCTCGAGATTGATTAGTTGACATTAACATCAAGGAGATAGCTTTTTAACAAAGTTTTTTGTGTTATTTGCGGTCATCAGTAGGTACTCGTAAATTGGTGGCATTTTGAATACTGTAAGTTGTTTTATAATGTGCATTTTAATTAATTTTACATTCAATTTTTCGTCATTAAGTCCATTTTCGCTTAAATCTTTATTTTTCTCGTAGTGATGGTATAAAGTATAGAATGCAACTCTTGAATAAAACGTATTTATATCGAGGGTCACTCGCGTCGCTCAGGATTCTAACACTTGAATCACTCGCAACGCTCGTGATTCAGTAGTTAGTATCTTTCACTTGCTCGCGAGTCATCTATGGTCCTCGCGTTAAATCCGTCCTTTATTCACTAATTGCATAAGTTTTAATTAAAAAAAATATGCCGAGAGCAGTTTTGGGGCTATTCACAACGTTCGACAGAATTGATCTTCACTTTGTTCTGTCACTTTCACTTCGATACGAGTTTTATTGTTGTTAGTAGCAAGTAAAAGTTGTCTATAAGAGCAGGCCCTTTATAATCGCAACTTTCAAACATTTAATAAGTACTTATTAACATCATATTAAAAACGTCCCCAAAGGTTTTATTCTTATAAAAGTTTTGTCGGCATCCGTTATAAGGGCTCTTCTTCTTATAAGAGGTGGAGAAATATATTTGCTAAAAGTTCAATAGAGTAAAACCTCAAAGCAGCGACGAGAACATAATTTTTGTTTCAACGTCTGTTGGATAGAGGTACTTAATTGGTAAGTGATTTTATTATTGTTTATTGTAATCAAAACTGTGTGGAAAATCAATAAATCAACATTAAAGAAAATCAATTACTTACTTTGTTAGGTTATTTAACACCACTGTTATAAGGGCAAAAGTAATCTACATAGCGTTTATAAGGGATCTATAAGAGTTAATTTTGTTACCCTTATAAAAGCAATATTTATTTCAATGCAATGTCCATTTTCAATGTAATTGGGGTTCCTATGCGGCAAAGTAGGTTAGGTAGAACCATTTAGTTAACGATAGATTTGGGTATATACATAATATATCAGAAGTGGCAAGTTTTACTGATCCATAATGTGAAAGCTAAAATCTCTTATAAACAACTCTTACAAGGGGAGTTCTTATTGTGGTCATATTACTCGGCCATATTAGGCTTTATCCAACCTATATTATAAGAGTTAAAGCGGTATTAGCCAAAATCTCTTATAATGAGCTATTACATATACATATACCTAGGTATAACATTGTTTTGTTTATAACGCGGTTGTGAAATCATGCAATATTTCGGAAGACTCCCCTCGCGAAGCCAAGTCAAGGGTTATCGGCTGGCTAAGGACTCTTGACTACAACGAGCCAGAAAGAATTCTGAAGGCTGTTACCTAAAGAATATGTTGGTTTGGATCTGTAGCCTTACACCATCACACATCAAATACACCCACGCACACCCGCCCACACTCGCACTCACACTCACATTCACTCCCATAGTTTAATTTATACATTCATTTTTATTCTCTGTAGAAAACAAAATCGAAATGTCTAATATTAATATTAATAATGATAGTTTCAACATTTAGTTCTCTCAGTCTTCTTGATATTTAATGTAACCAAAATATACGAAACATTGTAAAGTCGCCACGTGACAGGCCTAGCCTAGTGTGGGACCACCAGTTAATTGTATCGTCTGTAATTTGTATTCCTTTTAAATAATCAAATTTTATTATTATTATTCCTGTTGTTGTCTCGTCCGAAGATGATGAAGAATTAACTAAGTAGTACATTTCCTGGCTACTTGAGGGCGTCACATATGTTTAAATTGATTATTTATTAATTATTATTATTATTATTATTAAGGACATTGGAATCACTTAGCTGGTTTGATTGATCAATTATGTATGTCTTTACCAATCACGGAACTATGGGAGTCCCGGCCCTTTGGAAGGCGTACATGGAGCCGAAGCCAACACGCAGAGGCCCTTTAGACAAGTTTAATTTAGTAAAGTCTGTCACCAGTCTGTATCTCATGAACCGTTGAAATGAGACAGTTGAAATTTTCACAGATGATGTATTTTTGTTGCCGCTTTAACAACAAATACTATAAACAGAATGAAATAAATGTTAAAGGAGGTCTCCCATACAAGAAGCGTGTTCGTGCGCGAGTCCGACTCGCGCTTGGCCTACTTTTGTTTTTGCAAGTTCCGTACCTGAGGTCCGCCGCTAGTCCCTGCAGCTCGGGCACGCGGCACCAGTGCTCCTGAGGAGTGGCCGTCACGAACATGTGGCCGAGGTACACGCAGGCCCACAGCACGCCGAACGGCATCATGCCCACAAACAACAGCTTCTGGTACAATCCCATTTCGCCGACGTCTTTGATTACTGCTTCGAGAGCGGCCCCAATCTCCTTCAGCTCGCAGGGTTCGGTTCTCTGAAACCATACCAGTAATTTAATCTCACATCGCCATGTTATCGGTACAATCAACTAACATAGGAAGAATGAAACTACGAGTATGAACATCAGGGTCATTCTCCGAGCAAGGCAGTTTTTCGTGACCTTCGGTAGCATAACTTTATTTTATGATCATGCGTTTTTTTTTAATCGAAAGCAAGTTCTAATTGCAAAGGTTTCGCCGGAGGAGGCGTCATTAGCATTACAATCCTCATAACTAATTATCAAGGTAACAAATTTTTAATTTTCGTACACCACCGAAATATAACTATCAATAACTATTAATCAGTATAACTATCAAACTAATTTGTAAATATTTTCAAAAGCTAGAAATACGTTGATGTTTTTAAACTTTTTTGAACCAATATCTTCGGAATTAATTGTAAAATATTACTTAAAATGATAACGTTTTTCTGTCTCTTATTCTTAACCGTAAATTCTAAATCTAAGCGGTAGTTCCAGTTTTAATTCTTATAACAAATAACGGTTTTGTCATGTAAATAAAAAAATATTTTTTTAAGTAATTAAGTACCTGTTTTTTTTCATAAAGGCCGTCCCAGGCAAAGCTAAGTGATTCTGCCCTCATCTAGTTTGGGCTCGGATTTTTTATGGATGGTGTGGCTCTACATTAGTAATAAATAAGCAAAATTTAAGCCCACCCAAACTTAATAATACATTATTGTAAAAAATTAAAAAAATAAATATGATTTTTCTTCAATATGTTTTTTTTTCAATTGATTTTAGCGTGCATCACAAATATTGTACATTCACTAGTTTCACTGCAGATGGTTATTTGACATTACATTTTAATTATGTCATAAAAAAAGGCTGACTTCATATTTTTTATTATTTACTTCCACTTTAGAGACCGCTCTAATGTGCCCTACAGAAAAAAGGCACAAGTGCAATTAATTCATAGAAGCATATTGAACTCTCAGAGGTTATAATAAGGTTGGAAGTGCAATACAATTCATATAGTAGATGTGCCTTTTATCCGTAGGAGGGCTGTAGTAATGTTACACCCACAAATGAGCTAGGTATTTATAAGCGACATATTATCGTAAAACAATAATCGTAAACTCGCTTTTATTATTTATTGCAAAAGAGATTTAAATAAACTTTTTTTAAATAAAGACCTGACGTAATTTATGTGGCCAGTATTTAGTATCTGCGTGCACGTTTCGCTAAAGGGGTTTTAATCATTTCGTTTTAGGTCTAATGGTAGAGAAATGTATGGAAATAGTAGTTTATGAAATTGTTGCATGATGAGGGGTATTAAAACACGATGTGTGTTTAAGAACCGAGCCGCGAGGCGAGGTTTTTAATAGTATCACAAGAGTATAATAATACCTACTCTCATACATTACAACAAAACGTATTCAATGAATGGCGCCAAAACCTAGCACATCACCGCGCATGCGTTAAAGCGGGCGCTGTCACAGACAAGTAAAAATAGGAATGAAAACTTTTTGTAATGCTGTAAAAATGACGCGAACCGCATGTGCAATTGTGCATTTCATTATAAAAAAATAACTGATATGGAACCTCATTGGTGACATTAACTTTTTGGGTTAACTATACAAGTTATAGTAATGGTAAAATAATTACTTTATAACATTATTTTGTTAGAGAAATAATGTTAAAAAGTGTTTTTTTTTTATTTCGGTATTGTGTTTATAAAGTATGCCAATATTATAAATTCGTTTTGAAGTTTATAATTCGAACTTTACGATATGAGAGTAGATAAAGTACTTATTTTATGTAAAGATATCTCCATGTTCTCCCACGGCTATAGATTTGAAAAAAAAAGGTTATAGAAGAAAGGAATAGCTCATTTGTGAGTGTATCACCGGTGAAAAAATGAGAGCGGTCTTTAAAGTGGAAGTAAGTAAGTAAAAAAAAAAGGTGTACTTATCTAAGAGCCATCTTTAGGTTTCTTTAATCATTTTTAATTTGTAACGATCTTTTAGGATTTAATCTTTTAGGATTTATAACGATTTTGACCAACTTTAGTTGGTCAGCAATAACAGTCGGATTGTTTTTTGATGTAATTTCGTAATATTTAATTTAATGTAATTTTCGCGCGGACCTGCTAGAGGGGGTATTATTTTTGTAGTGGTGATTTTTATTTTAATCTTTAATTTTTCAGTAGCTTGGTTTTATTTTAATTAAAATAAGTTTAGTTTTTAACTTTGAATTGTAGATACGATTGTATTGTAGTAGGAAACTTAAAATAAACGTTCAGTTGTATTAACCAAACCTATGTGAATAAATGTTTAAAACAAGTAAGTAATAAAAAATTATGAAATCTACAGTCACCATTTTTTAACTCTTTTCTATGACATAATGAAAATGTAATTCATGTCAAATAATCATCTGTATTGTACAACATTTCGGATGCCGGCTAAAATGGGTTGATAAAAAAAATTATAGAAGTAAATTTTTTTTTCTTTTTTACGGAAAACTATTAAGTTTGCGGGGCTGAAATTTTGCTTCTTTATTACTAATGTAGAGCCACACCATCCATAAAAATAACGAGCCCAAAGTCGGTGAGGGCAGAATCACATAGCTTATCCTGGCACGGCATTTTGAAATTTGCCTGTCTGACTTTTTTCGAAATTACATCAAAAAACAATCCGACTGTTATTGCTGACCAACTAAAGTTGGTCAAAATCGTTATAAATCCTAAAAGATCGTTACAAATTAAAAATGATTAAAGAAACCTAAAGATGGCTCTTAGATAAGTACACCATAGTTTTTTTTTATAAAGTTATGGCGTCTAGCTGCCGCCATATTGAATTTTAACTCCTGTCACATCTTTAGTGACACTCACAAGATTAAGTTAAGACAAATCGATTGCCTTAAGAATCATCAAATCGAACCTTCGACAGTCGGGTAAGAAACTTAAATAAGCATTGTCTCGAAATTGGTTCAGTTTTGCATAATGCATAAAACCTCCACTATAACCTCTTAATGGGAATCGATGCAATAACCAATAACACTGTGTAAACTGTTGGAAGTTTTTAAGCAAAACATTAAGTTAATTATAAGTAGGTACCTAAGGTTATCTTCTAAAAATATTTTTTTATACCAATTTCAACTTGAAAACACGAAAAAACGTGCGACGGAAGAATGACGCATAATTAATTATCCGAATTGAAAATTAAGAGATTGACATTTGATGATCAATGTATAAATAATTATTGTAATAGAGTTGATACTCGTTGTTGTAAAAAAAGTCAAGACCGGATGTAAGACATCACATTCAATTTCAATGGCATTTTATGCAGAAGTGCCGGGGCTGGCAATGAGATACAATGCATACCTGTGTAGTATGTACTCACCTGAACCTGACTATTCTCCCCAGTTTTTTTCTTTTCCAGTTCCATTTTGTCTTGCCAGCATGGACGGGTGTGTTCTAGAGATCGCGTGCTCCGCGTTCTGTGCAGCGCGGTGTAATGTAATGTAGCTAACTGATGGAGATACCTAGTTAATGACTAAAATTAATCATGTTTTAATAATGTCTGATAAGATTCCTGTTGTAATTATGTAATTAATTGATTAATACCGCCGAAGTTCTTCATCGGTATCAATCTCTTGGGTTAAAGTAAATCAGCAAACAAAACGATTAAGTAGGTGGATAAATACGCCGATATGATAGCGCCCCAATTTTGAGAGCTTGATATCTCTTAAAAGGCCCAACCGATTTTGATAAAACTTAACTAAGAACCATTCCGATCAAATAAACCTGATCACCGTTTATTGAAACGTTTTAGTGAAAACCGCATTAACATTGGCTGAGCGGTTTTCAATTGATGCGAGTAGAAACCAAATTAAACAGACGAACCGGCACCAACTCTTAAAAATTGTAGAAACGTGTTCTGCTGCTAATTTTGAGGCCCGAAGGGTCGCGAGTTGTGCCCGTTTCCAGGCGTATAAATAAAATGCCTGTACAAGGTCCAGTATTCCAGCGGCTGGCTGAGAGAGAGAGGAGGAGACTGGGGGTTACATCAAAAGACATGGGGCTGGTCGGCGACGCTGCACATCCGAAAGAGATGATCGCTTAATCGCTTGTAATTCCTACTACTTACACACTTAAAGGTCAGCCTCTGAATAAGGTTCAATCTATGCGTGACCTTGGGGTAGTTCATGATTCCAAACTTCTATTTAACACCCATATTGATGGTATCATAGGTAGCGCATTGAAAACGCTAGGTTTTATAATGCGTAGTTCTATTTATTTTACTCAGGCTAAAACACTGAAGATTCTTTTTTGCGCACTAGTTCGCAGTAAACTCGAATATGCGTCTCAAGTTTGGAATCCTTGCTACAATACTTACATAGACAGGATTGAGCGTGTTCAGATAAAATTTGTTAAATAGGTACTTGTGTTACAAACTAAAGTGTCCTTACAATTCAACTAATTACTTGAGTATTTGTAAGAAACACCATCTGGTCCCGTTAAGTAAGCGTCGTGACATAGCTGATACTCTTTTCCTTCTTAAAATCACAACTGGCGCCATTGACTGTCCTGATTTGCTCCGGGAACTATCGTTCGTTACTCCCTCTCGGTCCAAAAGACACTTCCCCCCATTTCTCTTAAGCGTACATCGTCCAGATACAGACAGAATAGTTTTCTTAACCGTGCTAGTCGAAGAATGAATAATTTGACGAGAGAGCTTGATATTGATATATTTAACTGTGTAATTCCTTCTGTGAGGCGTAAATTAACTAGATTGTGTTTTGAATGAGCGGCATACCAGTTGCAATCTGATATACAGGGCGTCCCAAACTTATGGGACATGAAGGGGAAGTACCTTAAATATCGTAGATAGTGAATTTTGCTCAAAGAAGACTTTATGTTATTTTTAAAAGTTAGTAATTCTGTATTCATAGATTTTCTAAAAATTACTTGCTTCGTCTGGGAATCGAACCGATTTTAATGTCAAAAAAAATCACCCTACTTTTATGATGCCAATCAAAAGAATAGCTAAAAAATAATAACTCTGCTTAAGTAACATAGTACTTTAAAAGAAAGGAACAACGTAAAATGATAAATACGAGTCAAATTTCAAGAAAGTTATTTATTGCCGACGACGACGTTCGAAAAGTAGCGATATTATCATTCCAAAGATAGCATTGATTATTCGTAAATAAGTACACACTTCATAAAATACTAGCATAGTTTTCCTTATTATAAGTGCACGTGTAGATAAAATTATAAAACTTAGTATTTCAATACGTCCTCTGTAAGCTAGACAGAAGGCAAATTTAAAACAATTAATTTGAAAATGGAACAATTTATGACAGCGTTTGTTTGAATGCATACTTTTTAAGATATTTTAAAAAGAAGTAATATTTTCAAATGTTGTTCTTAAATTTGAAAATGGAACAGTCTGTGCGAGCGTTTGTTTTTCGGATATTGATCTGTTTAGTCTTAATTCACTTACACAAGAAACGTGAGAACGTGGGCGAGTTGCAAACAGAATTGTGCCGTATCACATCGAGTGTTCACCATAAAATGATAAGAAAATCAACAGGCAGCGGGCTCATTAAAAGATTGGCGATTTGCGTAAGACAAGAGGGATCACATTTTGAGCATTTAATTAATTAATTTACAAAAAAATACCTATCTACTTAATTGACTACGGCAGTTTCATGTACCTATGTTTTTAATTTGATTAAAATGATAAATTTTACGTTGTTCCTTTCTTTTAAAATACTATGTTACTTAAGCAGAGTTATTATTTTTTAGCTATTCTTTCGATTGGCATCATAAAAGTAGGGTGATTTTTTTTGACATTTAAGTCGGTTCGATTCCCAGACGAAGCAAGTAATTTTTAGAAAATCTATGAATGCAGAATTACTAACTTTTAAAAATAACATAAAGTCTTGATTGAGCAAAATTCACTATCTACGATATTTAAGGTACTTCCCCTTCATGTCCCATAAGTTTGGGACGCCCTGTAAGTATAAGCGAGCATAGTGGGTCGAGCATTCTAAGAATGTTCGCAGTTCTTTTAAGTTCTTAAAGCATTGTGCATTGTTTTTGTTTAATGTTTGTGTGGCTGTGGCACTGCTGTGCGTGGCACTAAGGTGTATATTTCTTAATTTATATCTATTTGTGAGTTCCTGTAATTGGCTCTGTACCTCTATTTAAGCTACTATCGGAATTGTAAAAGCTGTTGGTTCTCCTTAAATAAATAAATAAATAAATTAATTAATTAATTTGCTCGTGATTACGTCGATTGGACGTTTGAGCAATTCAGGCAGGTCCTCTTTACCGATGAGACGAGAGTCTGTCTTTATTGCAACGGCAGGCGGGCCAGACCGCCAGAGTCTACAGAAGGTCGGGCGAACGATTCGCTCAAGCCTGTATTGAAGAGACAGTGGGCTACGGAGGTGGCTCTTGCATGTCTATAGACGGCAAAACCGACCTTGTCTGTGTTACTTTTGAGGTTAGGGAATTGGCAAGAGAAACAAACGTGCGTTCAAGGACAACTCCTATAATCGATTAACTCAACGTGGGGCGCAGCCACCGTCTTATACTAACTTAACCTACTTATCATCCCTCCACCCTTAGCCTAAAACAAACGTCTGTAATTAACGGCCTTGCGGGGTCGCTTTGAGGGCGCTTCAAGCTGTTGCGCAGACGGAGAGGAGGTTGCCGTGCCGGCCGGCGCCGGTGAAACGCGGCCGCGGCGGCGCGGGTATCGGGCGAGCGCGCGGCGGTGCTCGAGGCTGACTCGTCCTCGCAGTCGGCCCAACAGTCACTGGCAGGGGCGCCGGGGGCCGCAAGCTCCTCGGGCATGCAAGCGGCTGTCGCAGCGGGCAACCGCCCCGGGTCCGAGTCAGCTATAGTGCGATCGACACTTATCCGGAATGGACACAAAAAGCGGCATCGGTGAAACTTCTGCTGAGGCGGCGAGCCCAGTGATGACCACGTTGTCCTTAGATGGGCCCTCATCTACGTTCTCCACCTTGTATATCAGAAATTGATTCATGTGTTTCTTAACTATAATTATCATTAGTGTCTAACAATCTGGCGGAGTAAATTGTAGCAGCAAGTCTTTAAATAATTACTCCCTTGCGCCGAAAGCCCTTTAAAAACTTTTAATAACACTATTTCATTAGGTTTGAAATGAAATGAAATGAAATGAAATTTATTGCGTATAGATTAAGGTTACAGTTTGCAGGTACATTTGCTTATAATTATGTTTCACTTAACCCTACCATTACAGGTGTACACGCTTTAGAAAAAATAAATCTATATCAAACAATAAAACATAAATCAAATAACATGAAATTATAAATTTTAACCACAATCTAACTAGATTTTTTGTAACTGTATTAAATTATTACTATTTTATTAGGTATACCTATTAGCATTAATATTTTATTAACATGTTAGTAATACATATCAATATTATTATTCAATACTACAAATTATCACAAAGAAAGTCTCGCACACTGTAATAACACTTATCTGTTAACAATTGTTTCGTCAAATAATTGATAAATAACTTGAGGCTCTTCTCTTTAAATGCATCCGGCAGTTTATTAAATATGTCTATACACATCAGATAAGTGTTGCTTGAAGAGAGTTTAAGTCTAGCAAATGGCTTGTGGATCTTATTTTTATGTTGAGACCTTAATGCTCGAGAAGATACATCTTGCTTCTGTTTAAACAAGTTCTTGTACTTAAAAACAAAAACACAGACCTCCAGTATGTATAAACAAGGCACCGTTAGTATTTTATATTTTATAAAATAGGGACGGCATGAGTCAGTTTGACGTAGGCAGAAAATGTTTCTGATACATCGCTTTTGTATTAATAATACCTTTTAATTATTAACAGCATTTCCCCAAATAACGATGCCATACCGGAATATGGAATCTACGTAACCATTGTATGCCGTTATAGCTGCTTCAATCGATACTTGGCTTACTCTTCTCAATGCAAAGATAAATTTATTAACTCGCGAACAGACAGACATTACATGTTCTTTCCATTTACAGAAACAATCTATGTTAATTCCCAAGAATTTGGCCAAACAGACTTCCTCTATGGTTTGACCAAGATAACTAATGTTTACTTTTACAGGTCGACTTTGAGCGCTACGAAATTGGATGAATTTAGTTTTACTAATATTAACTTTTAAATTATTAATTGTCAACCATTCAACAGTCTGAGCTAGAGCTGTATTTATGTCATTATTAAATGTCCACTTATTTTTTTCTTCAATGATTATTCTCGTATCATCCGCAAATAATATACAATCATGACAAGGGGAGTTTGGTAAGTCATTAATGTAAATTAAAAAGAGTAAGGGGCCAAGTATGCTACCCTGGGGTACTCCATGTTATTAGCTATGTATGGCGACCGGTACGATACCATAGTTTTACTTATTGGGCAATATCTTGAAGTTTCAACGCATTGAGTCCTGTTATTCAGGTATGACTCGATCCAGTTTAGTGCAGGACCTCGTATGCCGCACCTAGATAGTTTAGATAATAGTCGCTTATGACAAACAAAATCAAATGCTTTGCTCATGTCCATGAACAAAACTGCAACAGCTGATTTTTTGTCTATACATTCTATTACTCGTTTAATCAATTTAAATGTTGCAAGAGATGTACTTCTACATTTTCTGAAACCGTGTTGTTCCTCTTTTAAGACCTTATTTTTCTCCAAAAAGCTAAGTAGTCTTGTATACAATACTTTTTCAAATATTTTTGAAAAGATTGAAATTAGAGTGATCGGTCTACGAGGGCTGCACTGAAAGTTTCGGGAATCTAATACTTAGAAACATATTTTTGACACATATCATACCTTTTTATAATCTCTAGAGTTTCATTATTTTAACACACTGGCCACATAGAAAAAAAAGCGATGGTTCGGTTTCAATTGTTTCTTGAAGTCGTCGAGTCGCTGCTGAAAATGGAATTGTCCCGTGAAAATTGAAGAGCTATGATTTATTACGACTTTAAAAGTGGATTATCACAAAAACAATGTGGAGACCGGATGATTGTTGCTTTTAGTAATGAAGCACCTTCAAAGACGACAATATACAGGTGGTATGCAGAATTTCAACGTGGCCGTCTATCCCTCACGGACGACGTGCGTGAAGGTCGACCAAAATCGGCAGTCACGCAAGAAAACGTCGATGCTGTGCGTCAGCTGATAAAGGAAGACCGACATGTGTCATATCGAGAGATTCAAGAGTGTTTGGGCATTGGAATGAGTCCGATACAAATCATTTTACAGGAACAATTAGGCGTGCGAAAGTTGTTTCCCCGTTGGATCCCTCACTTATTGTCTGAGGAGCAGAAAACGACTCGTGTCAATTGGTGCCTCAGAACTTTGAATAAATTCAACGGAGGAAGCTCAAATGCAGTTTTTAGCATTGTATCCGGTGACGAGTGTTGGATATATGCATATGAGCCTGAAAATAAAAACCAATCTCGAGTATGGGTCTACGAAGATGAGCTCAAGCCGACAAAAGTTATTCGATCTCGCAGCACGGCCAAAAAGATGGTGGCTACGTTTGTCTCCAAATCGGGTCACGTGGCTACTATTCCTCTTGAAGATCGTAGAACGGTCAATGCCGATTGGTACACCACTATTTGTTTGCCGAGTATCTTTGCTGAACTCCGAAAAAAAAACCCTAGTCGCCGTATTATCCTTCACCACGACAATGCCAGCCCTCACACCGGTCGGAAAACAACTGAGTACCTGGACGGTGAAAAACTCGAATTACTGGACCATCCTCCATACAGCCCCGACTTAAGCCCCAATGACTTTTTCACATTCCCCAAAATTAAGGATAAGTTGCGTGGTCAGCGGTTTCAGACGCCGGAAGCAGCAGTGGAGGCTTTTAAAATGGCCATTTTGTCGACCCCTACTTCAGACTTCAATAAGTGCTTTAATGACTGGTTTGATCGCATGGAAAAGTGCATAAAACATACAGGAGAATACTTTGAAAAACAATAAAAATACTTTTATTCAATTTAACTGCATATTTTTTTCTATTCCCGAAACTTTCAGTTTGACCCTCGTATAGTTGTCTACGTTACAAACATCTCCCTTTATGTACAACGCTTTGACAATTGATTTTTTTAAAGCTTCAGGGAAAATGCCTTGATTCATAGATAGGTTAATGACGTACAGTAATGGTCTTACAACAGTGAACAAGCTTTTCTTAATGATGTCGGTTCTTAAATCATCATATCCAACTGACATCGTATTCTTTAAACTGTGAACTAGGTATTTTAGTTAATTCTGACTCATTTACAGGATTTAGGAATATACTAGCTAAAACATTTTCTATATTAAAATTTGAAGAGCAACCAACAGAAGATGTACAGTTATCACTAACATTCTTTACAAAATAGTTATTAAAATGTTCTGCAATCAGCTGAGGATCCTCTATGACATTATCATTAACTATTAGTTTCCGGACACATTGTAAGTTAGAAATGTTGGAAGTGTTGGTGGTAAATTTTTTAATAACGTTCCAAGCTGATTTACATTTGTTGTTTGTCTTTAGTATGTACAGTCAAGGGCAAAAATATGTATACACTTTAGTACCTTGTCTATTTACGTCATATTTGAACTGCCATATATGAACTGTCACAGTGGTTAAAGTGACAAGGTACTAAAGTGTATACATATTTTTGCCCTTGACTGTACTTGGTGTTTTCGGATTTTTGCTGCAGTGTTATACATTTTCTTAATTGTTTGGAGTATGTTTTGTACAACTTTTTATACCCAATAGAGTGCCTACTCATTAAATACAGCTGTCTTTTTGTTTGACAACTTTTTTATTCCTTTTGATAACCACTTGCAGCTACGGGTTTTATTACAGATTTTAACTTTTATGGTTGAAAAACATAGTTCATAAAGAAGTACATACATATCATAAAATACATTAAAAGGGTCGTTCTTGCGTTTCGTTCAAATCACGTTTCCAGGGGAGAAAGTGGTAT
Source organism: Acleris laterana (assembly GCA_963966035.1). Taxonomy (NCBI): domain Eukaryota; kingdom Metazoa; phylum Arthropoda; class Insecta; order Lepidoptera; family Tortricidae; genus Acleris; species Acleris laterana. The sequence goes on from OZ014438.1 coordinate 46,603,892, forward strand.
GATTTTAAGATTTATTAAAGATCTTTTTTAATAGGGTTATTACAGCCTAAAAGTACTTTCGGTACCATCGAACGCGTATAGAATTTAGTATTAATTAAATCAAGTAAATGATAAAAAACATGCCAATATCTCATCCCTCTCCTGTTTCCAACGAGCATTCAGAGGCTTTAATATTTTTTTATTCTCAAGTTTTGCAAGTAATTACGATTTCTATCATTTTATCATGTTAAGCAACAAATAAACAATATATAATTCGGGTTGACTAATTTTTAATACTGTATTAACCTTAAAAGAATCAAGGTTTTAGTTTTGTCAAATCAAAAATCTCATTCCCGTCCCCGATGAGTAACGTGCAAGTTTTAAGTTACTTGTGGACATCCAAAAGCGGCATGCACCTACCCCTTGCCAGTCCCGCTCAGTGTCGTGCGCAAGAGCTCTGAGCGGACGGACCCTAGTCACCTGGTTATAAAAATAACGACGATATTGTGGCACGGAGAGAACTTTGGTATTGCCTAAACTTCATCGCCATCCTGCAATTTATTGAGTAAGTTTTTTTTTTTTAAATATTGGTGTAAGTTAACCGAGGTCCTTGTATTGAATTGTTATTACATATTAAATCTAGTAGAACAGGCACACAGGCAACATAAGCAAATTAGGATCAAAGGGCAAATATTCATTACCGTCCAATTCATTACCTTCTATTTTGCGTTTTTTTTTAATGGAAAGTAATGATAACCTTTGGTAGGGAATGAATACCTTTCTGTTCCCAAAATAAACCAAGCTTTTCATGTGTATTCTAAGATTATAAAACCAAAAGTGAGAACCTAAGTTTATCAACATTGTTCTGAGAAACAGCTTGCAAACGTTTTTTAAACAAACAGTAATGCGAGTTACTTTTAACTTAATATATCATCCTTTTTAGGTTTCCGTACCTCAAAAAAAAGAAACGGAACACTGATAGGATCACACGCGTGCCTGTCTGTCCGTATGTCCGTCTGTCTGTCCGTCTGTGTGACAGCTAATTTGCTTCAAAACTACTGGACCGATTGAGTTGAAATTTGGTACACATAATAATATAAGTCGGTGACTTCAAGAAGTACATGTAATGTAAAAAAAATGAATATTAAGCATGGGTGGCAAATTTAATATTGCTGCTGCAACATGGTTTTTTCCAATGATTTAATCGAGTTTTCAATTCTACTACTAAGTACTATTTATTCTAAAAGTGGTTGTGGTTGTTAGTCCAAATCCCATATTATATGTATTTTGGTCCCTTCATCTTTCAGAGACTACAATGGCAAAAACAAAGAAAAAACATACAAAAGATGAAAAACTTACCAGAGATAGATAAAAAAATAGAAAACGCCAAAAATATGAAGAAATTAAAAATAACCCAGTGCTTTATAAAGTTCAAAAAGAAATAGAGCTATTAAAATACCTAAAGAAAAAGGAATAGAAGCAAATTTGTAGCATTAAGGACATAAGTGCAAGAGCACAATGTAAGCAAAGAAAAAGATGGAGAAAAAAATATCAATATTGTATTAAACAAATAGCATTATTTATATTATAATTACTTTACTTAAAAAAAATTTTTTTTAAAAGCAATTAAAAATTATAATTGCCAATTTATATTTTTATCACGCGAGGTTTTGTTTTGACCTCATTTGTACAATTTGTTAATTGTACAAATGTAGTATAATTATCAGTTATGTTTGTGTTAAGTTATGCTTATTTGTTACGTTTCATTTAAAAACCTTAAGTTATTACTTAATTGTGGCTGGCTTAGTAAATAAAAATTATCCCATTTCTGATTGTTATAAAAAGTTGATAATGTAAGTTGATATCGACATTCCAAGGAATAGGTAATTTGTATTTATCTAACCCTAAATCTAACATTTTGTATTTTGGATTTGTTTGATTTATACTTATTTCAAAGGCTGATTAAAAATTATACTCCCTAATATCTTTTTATTAATCCATTGAACGCATCCAATCTTATTATCAGTCTCATTTTCCATATATGATCATACTTTCACTCAATTAATTTCCTTCCATGCGGTTTTCATCACCTTCCAAGTGTAATTCATTACCTTCCAGGCGATTTTCATTACCCTCCTAGGGTTCATTACCTCCCGTCACTTTATCATGAATATAATTAAGTTATAAAGATGCCTTTCATTGGTATCTATTGTTTTTAAATACATGAAACTTCTTATATATATTTCTTATAAAAAAACGAAAAAAAAAAAACGATTCTCAAATTTGATGAAATTTGAACGAAACGCAAGAACCACCCAAAAGCAAGGACAGCGTCTGTTTCATTAAAAACTTCTGAAAAAGACAAACACGAAAAACCATCAGTAAACCTTTTTATATTATTTCTATTATGGTCCCTCTGGTATATGTACATATATACCACCACGTAACAGATGGAGCTAAGCGATTCTTCACAGGTAAGTATATGGAATGACTGCGCCGTGTGGTCCGAGAGCCCGATGTCATGCACCATAGCATTCCCGTCGTCTATATTAGTTGCAATGTGATCGATACATGTTTGTGATTGTGAAGTCATTCTTGTAGGTTCGTTTATCACTTGCTTTAAGTTATACATTTCCAGTACTTGTTTTAGTTCTGATGAAATATTTGACGTTCTCATAATATCTATATTAAAGTCACCGCAAATGATATACTTTTTTCTTTTATTTTGACATAAGGAATTCAAAAGGTCGTTCAACTGTTGAAAAAAGGGGAAGTAGTAGATGAGGGTGTTTTATTTGTGTAGATACATATTATAACAATGCCATATTGGGGTAAATTTACCACACAACACTCAAAAACCAGCTCATGTGATATTTCCTGGGCTTCTCTTATGACCGTGCATTCAATATCTCCACGAACCAATATAGCTACACCACCTCTCTTGGAATTTTTTCTTGAAAAAGACGCCGCTAGCTCGAATCCTTTCAGTTTAAGATTGAACTCAGAACCATGAAGTACCTATATTAGTTTCAGTTAGACAAATGAAATCTATATGCATTCCATTATTACGCAGATGATCGATTGCTATGTACACCGTGTTTTTTTTGATTTACGATAACTTTAAGGGAACGTTATTTAGGTCAAATAAAGTTAATTTCCCAAAGACAGACAAATGATAACTCTTACGGTTTTAAAGATATTTCATTTTTAAATTTAATCAGTTAATCACGTTGAACTAGTATAAAGGGCTCTTAATTGATAACAACAATTTTCTTTTAATTCTTATGAGTAACGAGTTTCCAATTGTTAGGTTTGTATACACGTCCATGGAATTAGTATACTAACGTACATCTGGAAGGTGCACTACACCGATATAACGCGAGCCGAAAGAAATGTACTAAAGCTTACTGCTTTCTAAAGGTGACCATATTTAAATTGCAATTTACGGACAAATTAATTTTACAAGCCGCCGGTAGTAAACGAAACAATATTTACTTATTCAACTGATTGTTTCCAAAATCGATATCTGTGGATCTGTGGATCTGTGTGGTCACTGACAACTAATCCGTTGACAAATTGAGGAAAAGTAGCCGCCATCTTGAACTTTTTAGTTATTCAACTGATTGTCTCCAACTGGTTAACGTCAAACATACGTCATTTTGTAATGACATTGTAAGTTAGACATCATTTAAGTGACATTCAAATAGCGTCTTTATGTACATTTATTTTGATTTTTACCCATATCTGGGCATCATCTGTGTGATCTCCGTCAACGAATCCGAGGACAGACTGAGAAAAAGTAGCTGCGGTCTTGAACTTCTTAATAAGAGCAGGTAGAACAAAATACAAGCATTGAAAGCTTACAAACAAAATGTAGTATTAAGTTGTCATTCAAGTGTCAATTTTGAATAATAGGAGACCACACAGAATACACAGATCCCCAGATCCACAGGTACATTTCTTTCGGCTCGCGTTATCGGTGGAATGCACCTTCCAGATGTACGTTATTACTTACTAATTCCATGGTCATGCCAACATTGACGTATTTGACACTCACTATTAGTTAACTCTAAAGGCCCTTTTAGAATGATCAAAGATATACATATAACATTCAATTACTTTGTTCTAAACAGAAATACAATTTTTTTTTGCAATATTTCAAAATCAAATCTACCAATTAGTTTCTATGGATATACCTAGTAATATGCCGAAGTTATCGTAAATCAAAAAAAACACGGTGTATAACTGGTCCTGCTTGTTCAGGGCTCCTGAAATATTCTGATGTAACAAACCCAATCTGATATTACACTGATTGCGAACGAAAAAACTTTTTTGAATTTGTATCTACCTTTGAATAGGTGCATGTTACAGAGTTCTTGTTTACCATATCAGTACGAGTATCTTTGTTCTCGAATGGTTTATGAATAGAGCGTGATTTCATTGAATTGGCTGACTTAATGTTGCGTCGAAGCTTTTCTAACAGATACTCGGAGTTATACAAATTGCATGCCACCTTGTGAATGAAACCCTCCGCAATATTTTTTTTAAATATTATCTGGTTATTAGACACTTTTTTTTCACAGCTATAGTCCATAAAATTGCAGTTTTCGAATTGAGTTGTCAAAAACTTTATCATAGAATTTAACTTTGATTCATTCAGGTATGGATTGTAAGAAATTTGAGATACATACACGTTTGTATTCCTCAGGTTTTGTAAACCATTATATAAATTTGCTGACATCTCACTAGGATTCTTATCGTTAGATCCTGTAAGTATTAACATAAAATCGTCTTTTGATAAATTAACATTCAATTTAGCGAATGACTGCAAAAGACACTTCGTATTTGCTCCTGGACATGTATAGCAAAATACATCAAAGATACTGCCATATAGATCATTCACAATTAGTCCTAGGCTTTTACCTTGCTGGTCAGCTGCTACTATTAATTTCCGTTTGCTTAATCCCAAGTTCATACGACATTTGTAATCCTCTTGAAATTGCCGTAGTTATGTAAATCTTCAAATTGGAGTTATATTTTCCACGTAGGTAAATATTGGATGAAGTCGGTGTATTTGAGCACGCAAGGTTTCTCCTACTATCTGATTTTAAAGTTTTGCTTTTGGTGTTAACTGCTTTGGTATCGCGACTCGTGTCCTGTTTAGATAACAATTTGACGAGTAAGAATGGTGTGTTTATTATTTTATTTGTGAGCAATAATTATTATCCTATACTGGAAGTTTAATGTACCTAATAGATATGTTAAAAATCCTAAAAACATAAAAAAATACAAATTCGTCGAATCTTAAACTTCCTCGTTTTTTTAACTCGATTAAAAATTACACAGTATCAATACCGTTCAGTCCAATTTCCCCAGTATTGCCCTCTACATTTTTTAATTTCCCTATTTGCCATGAGATTCTGGTATAGGTGTACCAGAATCTCATGGCGACGACGATTCGACGTATGGTAGTACTGGGAACCCCTGTAATAAGTAGCATAAATTTATGTAAGACAAAATATACCTAAACCTAAAAGTATCAAAACAGTTCGTTTCAACTTACCAGTCAACTCCACGATACGTTTTAAAATCGAAGATTGTGTTTGATTTACACCTCCTTCTTCGAATACTGTATTACACACATTGTATACAATATTCCTAGCTTGAGATCTAAGCGGTTTTCTCGACATTTTCACCAGATGAGCATTTCTAAAAAAGTTTGTACATTTCATTTACGACTCCGATTTGCGAAAAAAATTGCAGGTAGGTAGGGTAAATGATACTGAGCCTAAATAACATAGTCTCCCAAAATGTCCCAATTAATTTGTATGGAAACTTCCTTTTTTGTTACCAAAATTCTTCCGTTCGTGGTAATGCTCAGATAACAATCGTTGAAGGTGAATTTCAAAATGTATGCAACGGTAAACAAACAATTTGACACAACTACCAGTTGACAGTTGCCATATGAAAATCAATGTTTTTTTACTTTTAAAAATGCCATCAGATTCTGGTAGACCTATACACGTATAGTAACGAACATCTGGAAGGTGCACTACACCGAAGTGCGAGCGGCAAGAAATGTACTAAATCTTAATGTGTCACATCATTCCACATTTAGAATTCTATATGTTTAATTTCATTTAATTTATGACATCGATTTAGTAGGTATAATAATATAATCAAGGTATATCAACTTGAATGAAATGAGTAGAATCTTTACTTTGTTCCAATTCGATTGTTCTTTGTTCTTAATACTATCTTTAGACATATATCATAATCTGTGAATACTATGTTCAGAACGTTGTGCTGTGCACTGACAGTTCTTGAAAAATAAATATCGACGAGTGTGCTGTGCAGTCGCAATTGTCGTAATTTTACTCCTATAATTCTCCTTGGATTGTAAGTTTAGTGTGCAAATGCTAGTTTGGTGTCTACAACATCGTTTCCAAACTATTTTCAACCACCGCATTATCCTTTGTTATCTAGAAAGTGCTTGTGTAATTTTAATGTTGTAAGTACGTACTTATGGAGTCTGGGTATTTTGATGCGTGCATGAGTTATCGTTGTTACTAATAGTCATTCAAGGCTAGCGATGAGTTTCACTGGTTAATTTAATTATATAGTATTTTCTGTTGTGTATATACAGCCAGAGCTCGAGTAATGCATCGCGAATGAACTGTCTTTGTGTTAATTCCGTTGTTGTGATTACGACAATGTTACGACACTGAATCTTTCAAAACAAACATCCTTGTTTCGTGCTTGCTTGTACATATATATATATATATAATATGTGAAACAGGCGTAATTTAATGTATGTATGTAGGTATGAATATGAATTAACGTAAATAATTCTAGGATGGGTGAAAATATTTCAATACCATTGAATCTGTCATTGCCTCTGCAGTTGTCGTTTCTTTGTTTGTTTGTTTGTTTGTTTGTTTGTTTGTTTGTTTGTTAGTTATACTTAAACTTATTTAACTAACGGGTAATTCCATGGCAGAGAGTAACGCAAGTTACCAATTTCTAGCATTCTGCTTGTTTTTTTAGTTATATTTCAAAATAGAAAGATTCAATTATCTCTATATTTGTGTTTAAATGTAAGTATATCTAGAAAACTATGATCATTCAAAACTTCAAAAAGCACTCATTGAAGTGGTAACTTTCGTTACATTATCGTGGAATTACCCTAACGTGTAATGAGAATGGATATTATCTATCAGCTATTAGAAAGGGATTAGATGTGACAGTTTTACCATGTATGTACATATGTTAAAGTGCATATGAATGAAATTAGCTATTCCAATTCCAATATACTTGTGGTTTCATAATAATGTGTAGTAATATTCAAAATGATTGTTTATATGAAACACTGTTTACTGTTCCCTGGTTCAGACCGGCTTAAAGCCTAACTAGTCAAGATAGTAACAATCAACTAGAGTTGCCGCGAATACTTGCTATTATTTGGTATTCGGCATTACTCGTCATTTTTTTGATATTCGTTGAATACCGAATAATAGCTAGTATTATTCGGCATTCGGCGAATAGTTGTCTAAAATAAACTTTTATCAAACAAAAAAACTAATGAGTTATAAATAATCATTTTTTTAATTATTTTCCCTCATATACACAATATCAATTATTATCTGTAATATGTGCCTGTGCCTATCATATTCATGAAATTAAATTAGTTAGGCTTTTTGGTTATACAAAATGGGGTATTCCCCGTAAACTATGTACAGTCACCACCCGCGAATGTTACGCCACTTGCCACTCTTCTTAATTTAGCCGTGTACTACACTCGGGTAATATGTCAAGTCGGCTGTCAACCCAAAATGCATTACACGGTTAAATTAAGAAGAGTGGCAAGTGGCGTAACATTCGCGGGTGGCGACTGTACAAGAAAAGGGTTACCACTTGCCTGCATTTAAAAATTGAAAATTAAATTTACTACATATCACAGTATCTTAGGAGTAATAATCGCTTGAAACGAATTTTAGAAAAGTTGCGATTTTTTTGACGCCGAGTGTATATGTAGGTATGTACATAACATGAAACAGATTTCTTTAACTTTATTGTTTTCTTTTGCTCACAACCTTAGAAGAAATTAGAAATATTTTTAATGTGTTTAATGTTTTTTTATGTCGAATAGTAATGTCGAGTTATTCGACTATTCGCCAAAGTGAATGGCGATTAATCGGTATTCGACTATTCGCTATAACCACTATTCGCGGCCACTCTACAATCAACACACGTGAGCCACTGCACAAATGAGTCATGGGCAGTAATGGTGCTATCAACAGTGACTGCTTGTCACTAAGAAAACGTTGGAGTTGGAATTATATTTTTGTTACCTGGCCTAAGTAATGAGGGTATTCATAACATTATGTCTCTCATGTATTATCAGCAATTTTCATCATAAATCAGATTATCGGTAATTGTTATAAAAGAGTTTTAATGTATAATTAGGATCTATTCTTTTGGTCACTCATACTCATAACATATAAACAAATCAATTTACCCTTATTACTCCATAATCACATAGGTACTTTTTACAAGCTGTTTATTAACTTGCGATGTATGTATGTTTCGGTCAAATCTTGGAAGACTTGAACCACTTCCTGGGGACCGGTTGAGCTGAAATTTGCTATACCTATGTAACTTCAATGACATACTAATGTGGCACCATCAAGCTGGTCTGATGGTAAAGAAGTAGGAACTCCTACATTACATATGATAACCCCATTGTGTTAGGGCTCATTAGAATCGTCTTGACGAGTAGTTGTTGACAGTGCAAAAAAAATACCCTCCAGCAACTTGGATCCCATGAGTTTGATCCCATGGGATCGAAAGTTTTTTTTTGCCATTAGTAAAAAGTACAGTCGACAACTAAAGTATATAACAAAAATTACATCTCTCTCTAGTTTGTGACGACAGAGACGCACTGAGCGACAAGCGAGAACATACAACTTGTGCTAGCCATACTGGGTGCATATGATGAACGTTGCGAAACAACAGCTTGGTTGCTGATTTATTCGTTTAGATTTTTGCCTTAAACATAAATATATTATGTCAAATGGGTGTCCCTTAAATAGCATAGTCACATAACTAATACGCGTAACAGACTTAGCATAACACTATTGTGCATAAAATTGAACGGGGCTTCTATTCTTCTCGGTTAAACCATTTTGCTTTGTGTGTGACACGATAGCTCTTATTAACTAGACAGTATGGCACCCAAGGTAAAATAGTACGAAAACGTGTCAACATGTGTTTTTATCCCAGTGGAAATGGAGAAAGAATATTTTTTTCTCGCGGCCTGGGTGGAATGTCGTAAAAGGCGCCCAAAAAACCCACGGTGGTGGGGCCTAGCGCCCTAAGCAGCTTTACTGTGTTCCGACATTAGAGACCGGGTTCCAGTGCGCCCTCCCGAAGTGCTACAGTGTCTGTGATGACGGAACTGGGCTGGAGCTTACGTTCACTTGAGGCTTGTGGGCGTGATGGGCGAGCGCGAGGGTCAGGGAGACCCGGTGAACGGTTGTCCGCTGGCCGCCCGCCCGTTAGTAGGGGACCCAAACCCGGATTTATCCGGTCCGGGACGCTGTCCCGCCAGCTGGTGTAAAAGTCCTGGGAGTTATTCTCGCGCCGGAGTCGGAGACCGGATGTGGATCCCGGCTATTACTTCGAACGTTTCGATGAACGTTTTTGTCTCTAGAGATGCCAAGACAAGAGTTAACAACTTTAAGATTACTAAAAGTTGTGTCCTTTAACAATTAATATTTTAAACGCCACTCTTAATAGGCACCTATGCCAACGCAAAATGCATGAAGTATAGAACAATTAGGTACGATTTGGTATTCTCTCACGAAAATCCTCGGACGTTATTAGCCAAACAAATCTGGCTTTTGAACGATTAAAATATTTTGTTGACTTAACTGTTGGACAAGCATCAACCCCGTTTTAACTCATTCTTAATTCAGAAATCCCTTTATCATTGGTACCTATAGCCTAAGAAAAAAGTGTTTGGCTCGGTGACAAGTTGACCTTAAGTAGTAGTTGAATTAAACAAAATTTGTATTTTCTTTTTAAATTTCAGATTGATGTAGTGGTTTCCCACATAAATAGTGTGTTGGAACAAGTGAGATGTGAACTCTGGGTTCCGCAATAAATAGATCGTGAGGAACCCGTGCGCCGCTGGAGCTATGCGGAGCCTGCTCGTCGCCTGCGCGCTCGGGCTGCTCGCAGCGCCCTCCGCGGTCGACGGCTCCGTGGACGTTTACAATCTGGACGTGCCGCACATAGTAAGCACTCCAATCTGAACCTGATATATATCACCTCAAAATTAAACTCGCTCTCAAGATGAAAACAGCGCCAGGCACCTTTTTCTTATATAACTTGACGTAAATATAAAATAATTCGAAAGGCCCTTCTTTACTGGTCCAGAATATAGTTTTAACTTTTCGATAAGTATATTAATTAGTTTAGGAGTTACTGGGGTTTTAAGAATACTGGTAAATAACGCTTATTACAAAATGCCGTAGGCCATCCAACTACATAGTCCTGCCATAAATTCTGTCACTGAGATTGATTCAAATTTAAAAATAAGTTACAAAAATATTTTTATAAATCAATGTTTAAATCAAAACTTTTATTAATATAGTTTTACTAAAAAATATAATTTATTCTAAATTATTGCAATTGGATTGGTTGAGCATGGCAAAAAACACGCGACGACGATGGTGCTCTTATCGAGTATAGCTTTTGTAAAAGTTGTCGCAGCTTGTCTAAATTTAAATGACGTATTAATCAGACTTACTCCATTAAATACTGATATAAATATACTGAAGATCTCCTTACACAATCGCCAATCTTCATGTTTCCCTAAGTCGACTTAACGATTTTGCATGAATTTGAATTGGGTAATTCGAAATCTCTCCATATTCTCTTTCTTTATAACTTGAGACTGACAACGGTTTGAAGTCTAATGCTAGTCTTCAATATGGCCCGAGAAAAGAGGTTTCAAAATATGAAAGAACCAAATTTCCTTTTTCTTGAATAAAAGATTTACTTTTAACCACTATCAAAAACTGAAATTAGCAGAAAAATCTAGCGTGTTTCTGACGACACTGATGGCCTACATCATTTTGTTAGTAATACGACGTCAGTGCAACAAGATGGCGTCCTCGCAATGGACGGGTGTGGTGTGTATGCGGCGTGTGTTGTGTATGGCGACGTGTGGTATGTGCGTAGGCGACGACGAGTTTCACCGACTTGCCGGCGGCGTTCGGTGCGCGGCTGCCGGACGACGGGCTGCGCGGACTGCTGGTGCTGGCCGCGCCGCGCGACGGCTGCGACAAGCTGGCGCTGCCGCCCGACACCGACTCCGACAAGTGGATCGTGCTGATAGCCAGGTCGCTATTTTAATATTTGTGATGCTTTCCCTCAAACGTCTTGGAATAAGATCTAAGACACTCTTCGTCCTCATAACTTCGGTAGGTAGATTCAGGATAAAAAAAAAACAAGGCTTGCGTATACAGTGTGTAAATCCAATACGAGCAAATATTTTAACGACGGTTAATGTGCATCCTAATAACCATAAAAACATGTGTATCGTTACCATAAGTTGTAATTTTTTTTTTCATACTAATTAATTCGCCACGTAAATAGCTTAATTAACCTGCAATTAACTGTGACTTAAATCTTCGTTTCAAGTGGTTCGGGAAAAGTCGGTTAGACTCGGGTCACAATCGTAGTTATGTGTATTTAAAAGTTATTTAGAATGAAAAGCAGTGGAAAAGCTTTTTATTTTGTTGTTAATTTAATAAAAAACATTTAGTTCATGCACATACTGATTCCTTTACAATTCCAGAAATTTAAAAAAAAAACTTCGTTTTATCCTTAGTTGATCTACGATCATTGGCAACACAAATGACATATGCCACTAAACAAAGATCTATCGCTGTCTATGTTCCAAACTTCGCGATGTAAATCAGGGGATACCATTGTAAAATAACAAGACAATGTAGGTAGGTACCTATTCTTCATAATAATGCAAAATTATAACTTTTTTCTTAATAAAAATCTATCAACAAACAACCAAGGCAAACGGCATTGATTGATACTTTAGGTTATGTGACAGACGGCCACTCGAAATGACATTAGGTCAACATTGGGTATACTCACCTGTCCAAAGAAAAGAGTTTTCTACCTTATTGGCACTATGAAAAATATTTTCGTTTCAAGCAGAATTTTTACTAGCTTTTGCCCGCGAGTCTGTCCACGTAGAAATGGTTTATCGCTTGTATCGGGATAAAAACTGTCCTATGTGTCATGCATGAGCTATAATAAGTCGATCCGTGATAAGGAATATCTGGGTGTCGAATTCCTACAAAATCGTTAAACCGTTTTTGCGTGATTGAAACACAAACATCCACGGTACTTTGCCCGTGTTAACTTTGTAACTTCTTTCATTTTATTTAATCTAATATTTATTCTACACAATAATTTTACCGAAGGAAGTTAGATACCTACTTAATTCAAAGTTTTGCATACTACAATAATAACATTTAAGTAATCCCACTAATCCCACTAATAAATGTAAAAATATCTCATTATTTGCCCGTGGATCTACTGCGTAGTCCTACTGACCAATGATTTCTATTTCAATATCAAATTAACAGGGTAGACGGAGCTCCGCTAGCGCGGAGCTCCTATTTCTGGGCGTTTTAGCCCTTCAGGCCAGCTGCAAAACTAACATAACTTAAACCTACTTCATATTTATGGTACTAATTTCGGTCAGTAACGATGATTGAATAAATCGCGACACTGCTGTATTGCGTCATTAGCGATACACAAGCGTAGTTACCAGTGCAAAGGTTACGACCAGCGACTGAATCGCATGATGGGTTTTCTGTAGTGCAAGTCCTCACATCTAAACTGTTTTCATAATAAAGAAGTGTGTAGGTACACACAACAACACACCTAACTAACCATTAAAGACGGAGCAGAGATAAAAAGAAAGAGATGTATATATGTGTATTATGTCAACAACATTCGATTCTAGTGCGACTCTCTTTCACGCAATATTTCAGATTTCTGAAGTGTATAGCTAGATGTGTTGCTGTGTGTACAATACAACGTCTCTATGGTCATCTGAATTGATTATGTTATGAAATTGTCATGACTCTTTTGACAGTTACAGTTCTTTGTTGATAAATAGGTACCACATAAAATCCGCAAAGGACCCCGGACCTAAAGTATGGAAAATGTGGTTTCAGTTAAATATCCTGAGATTTTGATATGTTATAGATTTGAAAGTCCTGAAGAAAAGTCTCTAGGGGTGCTACCACTGTTTCCAAGTCCTTTTCAGAGTTTCGACAGATTTTGTACCAGATAACAAAAACTATAAACAATGGATGAAATTAAAGAAAAATAGCGTTACAGGTTAAATCGTATCAATCTATATTTACATATTTATAGAATACACATGTACCGAATCACATATTTTACAAATGTGTACATTTGTAAAACGAACGGACAAATTGCACATGGATAATAGATATGCGTATTGATGAGAAGCTTTTTTCGTGGATTGTCAGGGATTAGCTTCGAGTGTTCTTCTGATGTATCGATTACCCACACAAGAAAATTTTGATAGTCAATGCCTTGAATAATAACACATTAGGAACCTTCTTCAGGCACAAATATGGTCACTAACACCAAGGTTTTATTTTAGTACTCTGCGACGGGCGCAAGTCAGTCGCAAAGACGTTTCATATTGTCAACATCCCCAGGATTTTTATTAAAATGGATGGTGTGTGCGGGACGTGGGCACCGCAGGGCTTTTCGTAAATCAAATAAACACTGTAAAATCAAATACCAATCGCGAGCACTTTGTCTCTACTCTTACGGTGAGTTTAGACCAAACGAGCGAATGCTCTAGAACATGTTTTGTCTTTATTGTTAAAGAAAACGTAAGAGATAATGCCATAGAATTCTTGTTCGTTCGCTTTTGAGGCTAGTGCATAATTAGTTAGCTTCAGTACCGGTAGTAGGGGTAGGTCGCATTCAGCAGCCACTCTATCTATATATATAATATATATATATATATATATATAGAGTGGCTATTCAAATATTCGCTGTATTTGGTTATATGTATTTATATTTAACATATAACGGTGTTTTAATCATGTTTTGGCAAAGTTCAACAACGAATTTGCAACGGGCATTCCTCGGCCAACAATTGACAACAATTCATATGTGCTAAGGTAGTAAAATAAAAATACCATTTGTAGATTTTACGCTGCTGATTACAGTAAAAATATTTTTGGATTTTTTTATGCAGTCGTTTTTATTATATTTAGGAAAAACAGTAAAAATAGTTGAATTGTGAATGTTAGGAATACACTTATAGTGCCCTTAGTCCATTTATTACCATAGGAATTGAAAAAAATATACAACTCTCATGTCGTCAGTGTTGCCAGATTTAGAGGTTTTCCCTAAAACCTAGTGGTTTTTCCAGGTCGTTGAGGTTTTTTCGAGGTTTTGAGGCCACTAAATTTGTCTAGTGTGCAAAATGTGGTTACAGAATTATCAACAAGCTTTTAGAGTTGTTGGTAATTCTGTAGCTCTGCCTACCCCACTCTGGGAATAAAGGCGTGAGTTTATGTATGTGTATGTATGTATGTAAATTTGTCTAGGGGATTTTCTGAAGGATTCTCACAATTGTTACCAATGGTGAATTACTTTTAAAATCGGTCAATAGCACTACTATTATACTGACATTTTGGACAAATTTTAAGGATACTTACGATTTTGTAATTAAGTTCAATGTACCAATAAGTATCTAATAAGTTCTAATAAAAACTTTATATCAATTTAGTATTTTAGTAACTGTAAATATTATGTAGCTTGTATGTAATAAATTAATAATACTTATATTTTAGATAAATATGATATACGAAAATCGTCAGAGGTTTTATATCAATCGTACTCTAGAAACTAGGGATTTTTTAAATACATCTAGGGGGGAAGGTGCAAATAAATCTGGCAACACTGCATGTCATTTCCATTTTTCTGTCCGTCTGACGGATTACTTGATTTCTAATCTAACGACACGCTTTCGTTCGATTCTCGTAATTTGATATTTAAAATGAAAGTGACTAAAGGATTTGTAAAAGCGGATAGCCGTAATCTGCCCAAAGTCGACGAATGAATGATCTTCACATATATAAATTGCACTTTTCGGAACCTTTTTATTTAGGGTCGAACACCCATTCCAATCTACATGCACGAGGAATATGAAAAGTGCTTTTCTATTTCTATTGACGCCGCGTTTTTGCAACTTGGGACAAAACAAATTATAAAAGGATCTTGGTTTCTTCCGGTCCTCATTATGTAGAAAGAAACTCAAAGCAGATGCATAGCAGTAAACGCAAAACAACAAACTCGTAAACGAACGGCAACGAATACCTACTTGACAAGAATGGCAACTATGGCAAGTGACATGACATGACAGTCGGTTTCAATTTTTTTTTTATATCATGCTAAGATCACGACATTAGTATTCCTAACTTTGTATATACGGTCTTTTTGATGACTATTTATTTAATAAATTACTAACGACGAATTTAAGTTAAATAAAGAAAAATGGAGAAACACGGGTAGGTAGTCTAATTTTTAACCAGCTATCATAAACGCGAAAAAACAAAAATGCTTTTTTTTTTGAAATTTTGTCAATTAGAAATAAACAAGGAAGAAGAAAACAGGAAGAACATTTTTTTTAATCCGAGTAATGTTAAGTTACGTAGGCCACGCAAAATGTTCTGTCTTGATCTTGATGACTTTGATTACGCAGCAATACGACGTATGGTTTTTAATTTCCATCTGATTTATAAACTAGTTCCTATGATCCAGGCCCTAAAGTCCAAATTTATGGCAACGATGAATTTTAAAGGCTTTGTGTGTGTGTGTGTGTGTGTGTTTTGAAAAAAGATACTTCGCGGAATGGGTTTCCGATTCAAGAACATTACAAACAATAAGAGAATGCTGATGGAAAAGGATGCCGTAAGACTAAAAATAGTAAAGTATCTGGACTTATTAACAATGATCGGAATAGGTAGAGCTAATTTGCCTAAACTTGATGCACCTTCATTCAATAAAGTATTCCCATTTCGCTCACGCATGAATGAATATGAGTCAAGTTTAGGCAAATTAGCTCTACCTATTCCGATCTCTGCTTATTAAGAAAGTATAGATCTGAAGGGAGAGATATTGTGTACACGGACGAAACAAATGTTCATACATCCCATTTAACAGAAAAATGCTGGGCGGATTCCACGAATAAAGGAGTGAAACGGTTAATTGCAAAAGGCCAACGTCTTAATAGTACATGCAGGTAGTGTCAAAGGATTTGTACCGGGTGCTCTGCGTATAAGTCTGTGTGGTTGCCGGGTTAGAATAGTGCCACTCCATGTCTTCCCGTGGATGTCGCAAGAGACGACTAAGGGAATAAAGACTGTGTAGTAACTACTGTTAGGCGATGGGCTTGCAACCCTGTCACTAACAACTCACTGGTAAACATCTTAGCCTAATTGTGCAAAATGTGGTTACAGAATTTATTATCAACAAGATTTTAGAGTGGTTGGTAATTGACAACATTTCATTTTGGTGACACCTGCAAATTACTGTACGAATCGAAAGGGTTTTGCCTCCTGAACACGGCAAAATATTTATTTAGATTTATTTTTCTTTATTTACAAAATTACAAGTAAGTTAATAAAAATCTCGAGTTTTACCAATACTATGCCTGAATAGATATAATACCATTGCCTTTTTCACGAGAAAAAAAGCTGTCATACTTCTGACATTGACACTATTGACAGATGGATAGATACTTACGCCCACTTGCGTGGACCAGAGTTAGCGTCTTAACCCGAGGTTAGGCGGCAAACCACGTACAAAAGTAGACGCTTAACTCTGGGTTAAGAGCTAACTCTGGTCCGCGCAAGTCCGCTTTAGAGAATTGGGTAAGTAAAGTTTTTGGAAGAGATGTAAATTATATTTTTTTTTCGATAGTCGTCATCCTGAAGATCATGGAACTGCGGCTCTTTTACTTTTATTTCCTCTAATATTTTAGAAATATTTTTTTTAGTTATGAAGTTGACATTTGTAAACTTTAATGACCGACAAGCTTGTTGCCTTCGTATTTAATGAAATAGAAAAAAAAACTGTCACTTCTATATCTGTCAACGTCAAATCAAATCAAAGTAAACAAACAGTTCAATTCAAATAAGTAAATTCAAGTAAATCTTTGTAATACTCCATTTCCACAGTCCGTGTGGGATTGCCTGAATTCATTGCGTGGATTGTACAATTCAAAAGTGCTCTCGTGGCTATCAAAAAGCAGGGCAAGAGTCGTCGAGAAAGGAAGAAATCGGTGTCCAAGAAGAAGTGCCAAAGGGTTCGAAAATAAATCGTAGACCAAATATAGTGCAAAGGTCTTAGAGCAAAGCGGCAAAACGAAAGTCCGGAGTTCGTTCTGAGATCGTTAAAAATATTTCTAAAAACACTGATTCACATGAAACACAAGCAAACAGAAAAGAGCCGTTGTATTGAATCGTTTATTTACTTTGATTTGATTTGACAATGACAGATATAGAAGTGTTTTTTTTTCTTTTTCATTAAGTACGAAGGCAACAAGCTAGTCGGTCATTAAAGTGTACAAATGTCAACTTCATAACTAAAAAAAATATTTCTAAAATATCAGAGGAAATAAAAATAAAAGAGCCACAATTTCTTGATCTTTAGGATGACGACTATCGAAAATAAATATAATATACATATCTTCCAAAAACTTTACTTAGCCTATTATCGGTTGACATGATACTTTTTTATATACAGATTGGACTAACGTAATATGTCCATTGTGTCGTAGAAATGAAGTTACGCCCTTTTAGAATAAGTACATCTTAATAAATTAATAATAAAATAATTATTCATTCTAGAGAAAATTTAAAACTATTAGTGTCTTCCTCCTTCCAAACAGTATCTATAAAACGAATAAAATTAAAGTCTTGAAAATATGAAATGTTGTCAATTCTGTAGGTCTGCCTACCCCACTCTGGGAATAAAGGCGTGAACTTATGTATGTATGTATGTATGAAAAATGGTTACAAAATCAACTTAATCCCAACTTGTCTCCAAATTCTGTATTAGTAGTGGATAATGCTGCTTATCACAATACATATGTGGAATGCCCATCCAACTCTAATACGGCAAAGCTGCTAATGATAAACTAGTTAGAAAAAAACCCTTTGATTCATTTGATCACTAACCAACGTTGTATATGAAATTATTGGTCGTCATAAACACGACTTTGTAGAAAATTCAATAGACAACATTTTACATCAACATGGACCTGCGTGTCTGCCTGTCAAGGTTACCGCCATACCATCCCGACCTCAGGTCCTCAACCCAATTAAAAACATATGGTCCCAGATAAAAGGTTATGTACGAGTCCCAGATAAAAGGTTACGTACAGTAAAGAAATTGATTGAAGAAAAAAGTAATATGATTGGCCCGGATGAATGAAAGAAAGTTTGTGATCATGCCATCAAATGTAAAAATGAATGTCGGTCACAGGAACACTCGATGGATGATCATATTGATAGTCTTGTCATTCACGTGAATCAATGAAAGTACTGACGATGACACGTCTCGAGTGTAACTCAGATTGTGAAATGGAAAGTGTTGAAAATATTGATACAAATATTCAATAGGTAATATTAATATTTTAATAAGTAAGTAACGTTTTGAGTGCGTAGCCTCCTGAGTTTTATTATTGTAAATGTTTCAAAATACGTAGGTATGCGTTATTTTGCTGCATTTCATGTTAGGTTAAGGAGAGTGTTTCGTTTACGAATTACAATAAAAGTACTTATGTATGAATGTATTTCTAAGTTTCTTAGGGTGGGCTTATCATATTATACAATACCATATGCTGTAATTTTTCATTTGGACATTTGACACTAAGTAATAATAATAAAGTTTCATGGCAATGAATATAAACATGTCACTCATTTAATACAATAATTATACACAGGCTTAGGTCAGGACATGGTCGCTGTAAATT
The DNA here is from genome assembly GCA_963966035.1 of Acleris laterana. NCBI lineage: Eukaryota > Metazoa > Arthropoda > Insecta > Lepidoptera > Tortricidae > Acleris > Acleris laterana. Next base: position 46,623,000 of record OZ014438.1, read on the forward strand.
CTTTCGGCACAAATGGGGTTGGCGTGATTCGGACCTATGTGATTGTGGCGAAGAGGCCCAAACCATGGACCATATAATGCAGCGATGCCCAATACATTCATATCCGGGTCCCATAGAAGACATCTACAACCTTACTCAAGACGCAGCTAATTGGCTGATAACGCTGAATGTTGACTATATAATAAATAATAATCTATAATGTATTCGCCTGTTCTACAGATTGCCATACGATTAAATAAATAAATAATACAATAATTAATTGATACTTCGGGTCCCGTCGTCTTCCGATTGAGATCCGAGTTTTACCGATGGAAACATATTATTCACTATATCTGTACAGTTATTGTTCAAAATTCATACATCACTTTACTTTCGAATAAAACGCGGCGCAGTTCCTAGGAGACTAGTGCATGCTGCCACTGTGCGAAGCAGAATACATGACTGACTGCGTTCAGGCCGCTACCAGACTCGGGACAGCACCACCAGGTGGCGCTTGCGTATCAGTGCGGCTCCCGATGAGTACGGACTCATAACCATATTTCCGCAATCATGACTAGGAGCTTCATAAAGCAAATTTTATTACGAACAGCTTTGCTAAAAATAATTGTTAAAAAAGTTTACTGATTTTTTTATATTTAATTTTCACAGAGAGTAGTTTTCTATGAAATTTATATTTTAGGTTGGAAAATCGGCTTCTTGATATTAAAAACATGTCTCAAATTTAGGGGTCGTCTTATTCTGATGATATTGCCCGTGATGGAATCGTCAGTATTTTTAGTATATTTGAGCAGCTGGTTTTACTCTGTTTCGAAATATAGTAGGTACTTCACAAAATGTTTTCATTGACAGTCACTGAATTTGGCTGGGACTCTAATTTAGACATATCTTCAAGGCTTTTTTACTCCATATTTTAAAAACGAATGTTTTATAAAGTAATGGTTTCAAATAAGATTGATAAACCACACGTTCTTTTTATATTTATACTGGAAAAAAAATTACAACTGTTTAGACCGTATACATTAATGCAAAAATCTAGCGTTTATCTTAAATACATCGCTTGCATATTTTTCATAACGTCTGGCGATAAAAAAAACATTTAAAAAAAACTAAGTACCTTATATATAGGTATCTATGATTTTTGGTCACAATGTTTATATTAGAATTTGCCTGAAATATATATCAACAATATTAATATATTTAAATAAATGTTGACACAGTTCAAAACTTTCGTTGCTGCCTAAGTATGTTCCCAATGCGTCAAAAATATCTACACGCCCCTATGCCACTGATATAAGGTGTATGTTAAAACTTATTTAGCGCGATGGTCGTATAGATTTTATAGCTCTGACTGTACCCGTAATTTTTATTAATAATTATTAGTAACTAGCGTACCCGCACTCGCTTAGCTTCGGTTTATGTGAGTTTTCTGTAACACCCGTACATAAACCAGAATGTGCGTGTGCTTACGTACAGTCAGATGCTGGTCCCACGGACAACGTAGGCATATTAATAAGGTCCCGTCGGGTAGCGGGCTAAAAGGTAGGGAATCGTGACTAAAACCATTTATTAATTTTAACTCGTTACTCCAGGTACAACTGCAGCTTTGAAACAAAGATCCGAAACGCGCAGGCCGCCGGGTTCGTGTGCGCGATCGTGCACAACGTCAACTCCAGTGAAATCGGTGAGACTTCAGCCGGGGAATGGCCGCTTGCATACTCCGCTCCGATTTCAACAAAATACATACCTATATTGGATTGGGATCATGTGGCTATAAATAAATAAACCAATCTTAACTGACACTTTTGAACGCGTGCATCATTTACAAGTCATAAACAAGCAATTAAAATACAAATACAAAATGATCTCAAAATCTACACACTAATTAACATTAATAGCAAAACAGAAACATAAAAAAAAACACGTCACCGCCTTAAAACACGCTCCCCCGCATAATACTAGGCTCGAAGGTGCCCGTAACTCCAGCAACATTACCCCGCGGAATGGCAATTGGTCGCAGCCCCAGTCTCTAGCGATAACACTTTTTTTTTTACAAGCAAGCATTTCATTGTTCATTTTACAACAGCAATTTTACGGTTCAATATAGTATGAAATAGTTACTCTCGTAAGAAATACGCTGTCTCGTAATAATTATAAATGTTGCTAATGCCTTATTAATCATGCATTACCGTACTAATTCATTAAAAATGACCCTTATGGTGAATTTGTGCTGCTACCTTAGTGCTATCCCTTTCTAACACGAATATTACGCTGATCCTTTTAAAATCAATCGATTTTCTGACGCGCGACTCGTGCACAAAATTCAATGGTGAAAAATACTTAAATGTGAAATGTTGCAAACTTGATATATTTGATCGATTTTAAACACTTTGCACAAACAAACCAGGCCTTTTTCTGGAGCTCTTCCCGCTTAGAAAACGACTTTGACAATGTCAATAATCGAATAAAAATGGTTGTGTTCATGGTTGGCGCAGGATCGTTTGATCTTATACCTTGACAGAGGTAAAAGTCCTTTGGTATATATTGTCTAAGAAAACAGTGTTTATTATTAGATTTCCCAGGCTGAATTAAAAGATAAAAAAAAAGATAAAAGATATTTATTCAGTAAGTAGGCCGCACGGGCACTTTTACACGTCAAGAATCTACCAGCGCTTCCCAAGAGGAGACCACTGCCGAGAAGAAACGCCGCAAGAAACTCAGCAGTCAGTCGTTTTTTAACCATATTTAATATTACAATGATACTACTTAGTCTAGCATTATATAAAGCTATAAATATTAAATTAAATATAATATCAAATAGCATGCGTAGTTCAGCAGGAAAACATATCAAAAATATTACGAGAGAGATAAAGGGAGAAAAGGAAAAAAAACACAGGACAACCAAATGAAAGTTTGATATGTTTTCCTACTTCAACGGTGTCCCCTAGACAAACAACTTTGCAATTTTACGAATTATTAATGACTAAGTTACGGGTTTAGGCCAAGCATTTTTATCTGTTAAATAGTCCTCGACCCTATACTACATTACATTAGTTAATATCTGCAGATTATATTCATTCATTAACTAACGCGCTATTAACTAAACTAAAATAAATCAGAACATATTTTTAAAGAGTGCAAGTCTTTAAGTTTGAATGAAAATCAGTACTAAAGTTTAACCTTAATGGTATATTTTTTTATTGCCTCGTAATGTGCATATTATTTGTTTGTCGCAGATACTATGACAACCAAAGACCCAGAGGGAATTGAGATCCCCTCGGTGTTCGTGAGCAGCGCCGCCGGCGACGCGCTCGGCGAGAAGTACCTCTACTCCAAAGGGTCGGTGCTAGCGCGGTTCACCCCAGACGCGATCCTATTCACCAGGGAGGGATGTCAAACAAACATACTATATATTGACCATCTGCTTATCAACCTCTTCGGTTTACTTATATTACGTATACTTACATCATTATCAGGAGTTTCCTTGTCTAGTTGCAAATAGTAAGCAAAAATAGTAGACTTAGGGCGATGTAGGGAATATGTATGGATTTTTAAAATCGTATTTCTTAACAAAATATGAAAATATGTATGAATGTTGCCGGGTTAGAATAGTGCCGCTCCTGTCCTCCCGCGGATGTCGCAAGAGGCGGCTAAGGGAATAAAGGCGTGTAGTACTGTTGGGCGGTGGGCTGGCACCCTGCCACTGATACACTGGTAAACGTCTTAGCCTAATTGGGTAAGTGAAGTTTTTGGAAGAGATGTACATTTTTTTTTTTCGATAGTCGTCATCCTGAAGATCATGGAACTGCGGCTCTTTTACTTTTATTTCCTCTAATATTTTAGAAATCTTTTTTTTAGTTATGAAGTTGACATTTGTAAACTTTAATGACCGACAAGATTGTTGCCTTCGTATTTAATGAAATAGAAAAAAAAAACTGTCACTTCTATATCTGTCAACGTCAAATCAAATCAAAGTAAACAAACAGTTCAATTTAAATAAGTAAATTCAAGTAAATCTTTGTAATACTCCATTTCCACAGTCCGTGTGGGATTGCCTGAATTCATTGCGTGGATTGTACAATTCAAAAGTGCTCTCGTGGCTATCAAAAAGCAGGGCAAGAGTCGTCGAGAAAGGAAGAAATCGGTGTCCAAGAAGAAGTGCCAAAGGGTTCGAAAATAAATCGTAGACCAAATATCGTGCAAAGGTCTTAGAGCAAAGCGGCAAAACGAAAGTCCGGAGTTCGTTCTGAGATCGTTAAAAATATTTCTAAAAACACTGATCACATGAAACACAAGCAAACAGAAAAGAGCCGTTGTATTGAATCGTTTGTTTACTTTGATTTGATTTGACAATGACAGATATAGAAGTGTTTTTTTTGTCTTTTTCATTAAGTACGAAGGCAACAAGCTAGTCGGTCATTAAAGTGTACAAATGTCAACTTCATAACTAAAAAAAATATTTCTAAAATATTAGAGGAAATAAAAATAAAAGAGCCGCAATTTCTTGATCTTTAAGATGACGACTATCGAAAATAAATATAATATACATATCTTCCAAAAACTTTACTTACCCAATTGTGCAAAATGTGGTTACAGAATTATTAACAAGTTTTTAGAACTGTTAGTAATTCTGTAGCTCTGCCTACCCCACTCTGGGAATAAAGGCGTGAGCTTATGTATGTATGTATGTATATGAAAATACCGTAAAAGAGATCCCGAAAAGTGAAATTAAAATAAAATCGGTCAAGAAATAAAAATTATACAAGCAATTTAAACTGCTAATTAGAAAGAGAGATCGGAAGTGCACTGTGACGTCATTGTGACAGTTAGGCCATATAAACTCCACGTAAAGTTCTGTTGTTAAATCATTGTTAACTTATCTCTGGTCTTAACTCATATCTTGGTTATTTTAATAGCTATTCAAAAACATATTTTTTTGTCACCTTTTTGTTACATTAATGAGCTTTTATTGAAGCTGTGAAAAAAACATAAATCTACCCTATTGTTTTGCGCCTGAATGCTTGGATGTCTCGTTGGTAGGTAATTAGCGTCTTAACGTCCAAAGTAAAGAAAAAAAATATAGTTTTTTTTGTTGCGTACTCTACTGGGTGTCCCAGAAACGTCACCGTCACGTCAACCATTAAGGGCTGATAGGCCTACTAATTATCTACGAGAATATCACATTTTAGGTTTCGTAAAAATCCCTTAGTTTTCGAGATATTGTCATCATCATCATCATCATCGTACCTTCACGCCTTAATTCCCAGTGGGGTAGGTAGGCAGAGCTACAGCATTACCAACAACTCTAAAAACTTGTTGATAATTCTATAACCACATTTTGCACAAACAGGCTACGATAATTACCAGCGTATTAGTGACAGGTGGCAAGCCCATCGCCTAAGGTTGCATTTACACTTGATGTAAACTTACAGTAAATAATGCTTATGTACATTTTGTGAATTTAAACTTGCATAAGTTATTACACGCCCATTTACATTGCTTACTAAATCAGTAAATAAAATGCCTTCTCAAAGTCGCCACGTTCAAGCAGCTGCTGCATATGTATATAATTTTATCCAAACTAAACCAAAGAAAAGACAATGCTGGGTAAAATCTTGGCTAGAAAAAAGAATAGCACGAGGTGCGTTTGAAAATCTTTTAAAGGAGAGGAGGAGGAGGAGGAGAATTGAAGACCGAGACCAATTTTTTAATTTTATAAGAATTAATTCGACAAGTATTGAATATCTTTTGGAAAAAGTTGCAACAATCATTAAAAAAAATATACATATTTTCGACCAGCAATTTCACCACCTGAGAAACTTATGGTCACTCTTCGATTTACGAATTTTACGATAGGGCATTAAAATACCGCCAATTTGACACATAAATTTCATTAGTACCGCTGCCGCTCCTCTTTTTATTTAATTTTGTCACAATTATGCAATTTTCTAGCAGTTTCCTCTGGAGTGGTACTAAATATTTCACTAAGTTCAAAATGCAACAAATTTGTTTTTACGCGGTTTTTATACTCCTTATTTTTGTAGTCCCATAGTATGGGACGTGCCTCAAAAGCAGTAATTAAAGTTTCTACCTCGTCTGGAGACCAGTCTTTATTTTGTTTTTGTTTAGAGGAGGACTTTTTTTTTGTAAGTTCTCAACTTATCAATTTAGTTCGATAAGTTGTAAGTCGCTTCCGTAAACAAACTCGAACGCGTTTAGACTTGCAATTTTCCAATTTACGTAAGTTGTAAGAACTTACAGTAAGTCACTTACAACGAGTGTTTACACTTGAAAATTTATCGTAAGTTGCTTACGTAAGTCACTTACGTAAGTAAAACTTACAGGTGTAAAGGCGGCCTAACAATACTACTAGCCTCTATTTCCTTAGTCGCCTGTCATTTTTGTAAAAATCGCGATTTTTCTCCCTTAGTTTAATTTTTTCATATTCTACAGCCTCAAATGACCGAATTTAGTAAATCAGATTTTTTGATTTTTTGAATCAAGATTTCATGAAAAATCACTTAAGACTGCGCCGAGCAAAAGTCGAGCGTCCAGTGGCGCCCTCATGACTAATATTGTGTTTTCTAATTAACTAAAGAATTTCCATGCAATCAGACGATACGTTTTTGTATCGCAAGTAAAAACACAATTTATGGGATACGTAACAAACTTTAATAACAATTACCCTTTGAGTAGTCAGCTTAACGGGAAAAGTGGCCACTTTTTTCCGTCAAGTTGATAACTCGAATTTGAATTGTTATTAAACTATGTGACAAATACAACAAATAGAACTCAAACATTCCAAATTCAAAATTGAAAAAGAATTAGACAGCTGCCAATATTATTGTTATATTTTTTAAAGTAAAAGTTTGTCTCAAAACTTATGATTATGAACACACGAGGTATATGGTACTCGTATATAAAAGGAGAAGCCGACTGATCGATGCGCTCACACCCTAAACTGCTGGACCTAGAGAATTGACTGAACCAACCCGAAAACAAATGTCGCGTCATTCCTCACCATCACAACACACCGCTCGGAAAACAAATAAATATTGTGGCGAATATTTTTAAAAACAATAAACATACATAAGTATTTTATAATTTCTGAAACCTGTAGTTTGACCCTCGATAGTAATTATTACAATGTACTTGTCGGTACAAATTGTGGTACAGTCAAAAATAGCAAAGCAGAATACCATATTCAAAATAATCTAGACACGACGTATTCTCTTGACAATAGAGTTGAGTGCAGATCATTTTGACCTCTTCGGTTGCGTATCTACTTCTGCTGCTGACTGTACCTAAAACATTTTACGAAACCTACTTTTACGGTCATTCATAAATCCAAACGGGAAATGAATACATAGTCTCGTTGCTGTTACTAGCAGGGTTCAGGATCATTAGCCACGTTAGGAAATGTAATCGCGTGTCCGATTTCACCCTGTTTGTAGGTTGATAGTCATACATAATCATAACCATATGCCACTCTCGAGAGGGCAAAAAACGGGCACGTCAATGTGTAAGGTTTACAGAAAAAACCACATATGGGTACTTAGTATTTGTATTTTGTAACTACATGGTATTTATACCAAATTCAGTTTGAGGTCAAAATTAGATCAATTTAAAAAGCCGACATAATGTATAATTACCAAGGGTTTATTCCAATGTATTAGGTATTACTTAGTGTAATTACCAGGGCTCGGACAAGCCATCGCAGAAACTGATATGGACATGGGACAAGACTATTATAGAGTCGCGACTTAAGATTATTATTTATTATTATCTAAATTATTATCGTAATTTATAATTTAACATTTGACCTTTTTAGTCGCATATCTGTCATGGATTTGTCAAAGTGGCATGCTTCAAACAATTTTGTGGTGACAAATTAAACTAATACAATTATTTGCTTAATTACGATTGCTGGGAAGATGTCATAGAAGTGTTTCGGCAGTTTCGAGTAAAAGGTTCGAAAGTATTTTATAACAACTGTTTACTTTTTTATATCTAACACAAATGATTAAATAAAACATCGGTTTGTTCCAGACAATGCAGAAGTTAATGGTTGCGTACGTGCAATGCAACCATCAGCATTAAAAAAAATGTTAATGGAAATACCTTCACACATGTATGGTGAATTTTGGGTTGCAGTAATAAATGTAATTGAAAAATATTATTTAATAATATTGTACATAATGCGATTCTATTGATCTTGTTCTATTGCCGTCTTGCGATTGTTTTGCGATGACTTGTCCGAGCCCTGGTAATTACCAGGTAGCTCCGAATACTAGGAATAAATACCTCGCTTTCACACTGGTGGTGTGTTATAGTATTTTGATCTACCTGGTGTTTATACTAGGTAATATAGGTGTATAGTCTTTATTATTCCTAGCGAGCCAATCTTCTACACAAAGGCCATTGTTTATGTACAATACTATTATCTTTCTTTGTGTCCGTAACCGCAAGCCGACTACATACAAAAAAGTTAGAACTGCATTGAATGTGCATAGAATTATCAACCCTATCCTCTTAGTTAGTAGGTTTAAAATGTAAAGTGTTAGGATACAGACATGTCTTTATTATTTGAACCGGTCTTATTCCCTACACAACATTACCATCTTCTGTCGCCAGATAATAAAGACATATCTGTATCCTGACACTTTACATTTTAAACCTACTGACTAAGAGGATAGGGTTGATAATTCTATGGACATTCAATGCAGTTCTAACTTTTTTGTATGTAGTCGGCTTGCGGTTACGGACACAAAGAAAGATAATAGTATTGTACACAAACAATGGCCTTTGTGTAGAAGATCGGCTCGCTAGAAATAATAAAGACTATACCAGAATCTCATGGCAAATAGGGAAATAAATTGTAGAGGGCAATACTGGGGAAATTGGACTAAACGGTATTGATACTGTGTAATTTTTAACCGACTTCAAAACAACGAGGAAGTTTAAGACTCGACGAATATGTATTTTTTTAATGTTTTTAGGATTTTTAACCAAAAATATATATGACACTAGAGGCCTATTACATGAAACTTCCAGTATAGGATAATAATTATTGCTCACAAATAAAATAATAAATTCACCATTCTTTTCACAAATTTATATACTTATAAGGAGTATATAAAATAACTTGAAATCTCATCCAGAACTAGAAAATAATTCCAAAAAATCTACTTGCATTTCTTGTTCTTCATCTGCTGAGGACGATGAAGAGAGAGAGAAGTATTTATAATAAACCACTCTTCTAACATTACAATTATTTCGTCTTGCTCTATGAAATCTTTTTCAATTTTCTCTACATGTTGAGAAAGCTTCTTCTGTCAATATTTTAATATCGGTGGCAGGTCTGTTTACATTCTTCTCTGCAACTTTTTGTTTTTTATACCCCAAATCATTTCTATAGGATTTAATGTACAATGATAAGGTGCGAGCCTTAACTCTCCGTGGCCTTATTTTTAATAATTCATCAATTTCATATAAGGGTAGACTGAGTTTGTTTCACGGCTTCAAGTAGTTGACATTTACGCCAACGATCATCATAGTGCCCTCGGTTATAATTCGACGTATAGTAGTGCTGGGAACCCCTGTAATAAGTAGCATTTATGTAAGACAAAATATACCTAAACCTAAAAGTATCAAAACAGTTCGTTTCAACTTACCAGTCAACTCCACGATACGCTTTAAAATCGAAGATTGTGTTTGATTTACACCTCCTTCTTCGCGTATTGTATTACACACATTGTATACAATATTCCTAACTTGAGATCTAAGCGGTTTACTCGACATTCATTCACCAAATAACAATCGTCGAAGACGAATTACAAAATGTATGCAACAGTAAACAAACAATTTGACACAACTACCAGTTGACAGTTGCCATTTATGAAAATCACTACATTTTTACTTTTAAAATTGCCATCAGATTCTGGTACACCTATACCTTGTACATTGGAATTAATTTTGTGGGAATGGTAGTTGAGAAACAAACGAATTATCAATTTAAAACTGTATTAAACGTAAAATGCAAATTAGTACGGATAGCGCTGTCACTGCTTCTAACGACTGACATTTCTTTTTCTTAATAAAAGTAAGCAGTGTTGCGAGGTAAATCTTTCTAATTAACCTATTATTCCCACACGGCCATCCTTCGTATTTATACATTATCTAGGCATTTGAAATGTATTTGATTTTGTCATCATACTGAACCTAGTATAAATATCAGGTAGGTACAAATACCAACTAGGTTACAAATACTAAGTACGCATAAGTACCTGTAATTTTGACGTATAGTCATAACATATAGATCTTGATTTGTTTCAACTATCATTTTCAGTTACTACATCATAGTGACCGGAACGCCGTTCGACATCAATACGCAACTGCTGCTGCCCTTCGCCATAGTCGTCGCGATCTGCCTCTTCATCATGATCGGGTTGATGGTACGCTGCATTCGCCTTCTAGCGCGATCGCCAGTCGCGGCGGCGAGGCCTCCCGCCGGATCCGGCTCGCTTCTGAGCCGTACTATTTTACCCAACTTCACAAAAACATAGACGGGGCTGATGGCATACATTTATGTACAGTCAAGGTTAAAAATAAATATCCGCACTAACTTGCAAAAATATGTACACATAGACTTTATAGCCATAGTAATAAGGTCTTTGTACATATTTTTGAGACTGTGGTCTATACGTCATATTGGTGACCTTGACTGTACCTACTCAGAATCAAAATGTGTTTTACTGTACGAATGTCAGTTAAATCCCAGTGAAGCGAGTCACAAGTATAGTAACAAATTTTTCTCAAACATGCAATGAAATGTTGGCGTTATGTTAGTTATTTTAAGCTTCAAAGTTTCACATTTCGGGCGGAACTATTCGAAAGAACTGTAAAAGAATTTCATACAAAATTGAAGGCCTAGGCCGGGAAGTATTTTATTTTTATTTTAATGTAAACATGGCGGCTGTGTTTATGAACAGGCTAAATAGCAAAATTATATTTTCTCAAACTAGCTATGTAATGTCGGCGTTATGTTAGTTATTTTAGGCTTCAAAGTGCCACGTTCCCGACGGAACAACTCGAGAGAACTGTAAAGGAATTTCATACAAAATTGAAGGCATAAAGTAATAACTAATAAGGCCGGGAAGTAATTTTTTTTAAATTTTAATATGGTCATGACAGCTGGTTTTATGAACAGGCTGAATATCTAAATTATATTTTTAAAATTTTTGAGAAAATGTTATAACGTCAAATACTAGGAGTGCATAAACGTTTGGGAGACATCCGCGCTGTGTCGTGTGCGCCCGCCGCCCGCCCGCCGGTTGCCCGCACCGCCTGAGATCTAAGTTGCGCTATGCCTGATATACCTTCTAATTACCGCTGCGCTCCTGGTACTTTATTTTAACACCCAAGTACTTTTCTTCCCTAGGGTGGACATTTATCAATTTACTTTTTTTGAGTGATGTCCTTTTTTATTTCATTGCATATGTTTGAGAATAGTACATTACTTAACAAGGGCTGTAAAAGAAAGAAAGCCCGAAATCGCAGGTATTTGAGACCCGAGCCGTAGGCGAGGGTTGTAAATATGCGATAGAGGGCTTTCTTTTTTACTGCCCGTGATGAGTACACAATTTTACGTCTTCACCTGGCCACAATGCGAGTTTTACCGTGAGCGCAGCGTGCGATAAAACTCACATTATGGCCAGGTGTTACGTAAAAGCACTATACATACCTCGCCGTGAAAGGGTGTTGCCAGCCTCGTAACTATCCGGCCTCGCTTCGCTCGGCCGTCTATATCAGTCGGCCGGCATCCCCCTACTACCCGACCTCTGTAGTAACGTATGCGGAGTGAAATTTGGACAAAGTTTGTATATATAAAATATAAAAAACAAAAATCTAAATAAAAAATGTGTGCCTGTCAATGTAAAGTTAATATATCTGTCAATCAGTTTGGTAAGTTTCATAAAGATTGGGTGTTTGATTTTGTAATTATGGTAAATCAACAAGAACGTCGTCGTCAAACAGTATGTAATTTCTACAGTACCTACACATCTCCTATGGCCGAAATCAAAGGTGTTGAAACATTTTGTGCAAATGGGTGAGAGTCGGAGCACCATTTACAATATTTTGGCGTCCTTTGCCTTGAAGAAAACCACTGCTAAAAAGCCTGGTTCTGGAAACTATTCCAGCTTGAGCAAGTTTTCTGAGAGAGCTCGATTAAAGAAAAGTACGGCCGGCCGTGTCGCGAAATCATATAGAGAGCTAGGAAAAAAATTAAAGTGTGACGGCAAAACTGTTAAAAATATCTTAAAGACATGGGCATCGATAAGCGGTGTAGAAAAGTTAAGCCCACCGTCTCTGAAAACCAAGAAATCACTCAGAAAGTAGGGCTGCGTAAATTGGTCAAAGAAATATTTTACGCTAAAAGCAATGTCACTTGCGTTATGGATGACGAGTCATATTTCACGTTAGATGGAATTGATGGAAACGAGTGGCAAGGCAATTACTATTTTGAGAATACCAATGGTCCAACCGATGAGAACGTGAAATATGTTGAGCATACAAAATTTCCTAAAAAGGTTTTGCTATGGCTTGCCATAAGTCGACGCGGAATGTCTAAGCCCGTATTCTTTGAGTCAGGTTTAGCTGTGAATGCCGAGCGCTACATAGAGCGTTGTTTGCCATTAGTGCGGGATTTCATAAATACGAGTCATAGAGGAGAAAATTTTGTGTTTTGGCCAGACTTAGCCTCAAGCCATTATTCCAAAAAAACCCTTAGCAAAATGGCGGAGTTAAACATCCCATATGTACCGAAGACATCAAATCCACCTAATGTTCCGCAACTTCGCCCTATTGAAGATTTTTGGGCAAATCTAAAGAGGCGAGTATATTGCAATAATTTTCGTCCCAAAATTGTACAGAGTTTGATTCGGAAAATAAAATTGGAGTTTAATAAAATGCCGACATCTGTGTTTTCGACAGCGATGGACAAAGTACCACAGAACTGCCGTAAAGCATCTCGCATGGGAGTAAACTATTTTTTAAATTAAGCATTGATACATAAATTATTATAAACACATAATTATTTTAAAAAAGAATGGTGTTTTTTTTATTTAAAACAATATTGAACTTTGTCCAAATTTCACTCCGCATACGTAATGTACTATTATAAAAAATTCTGAAAAAATTATCACGTCAAATACTAGGAGTGCATAAACATTACAAGTACATTGCTGTGACGTTTGGGAGACATCCGCGCTGTCGTGTGCGCCCGAAGTTCTTATCTTATCTTATTGGTGGGGCGCTTACGGATACACTTCGAGCCTATGGGATCTTTTGTGTATCTAAGTTGCGCTATGCCTGATATGCCTCCTAATTACCGCTGCGCTCCTGGTACTTTATTATAAAATGCAAATTTTTTTTTCCATAGTGTGGACATGTATCACTTTCAACCCGCTTCTAAGATAAACAATGGCCTACTTTCAGAGTATGAGACATGAAAATATTTATAATTAACATTTTTGAGTGATGTTTTTTTTATTCCGTTGCATTATGTTTTGAGAAAAGCACTACATACCTAGCCGTGAAAAGGGGTTGCCAGCCTCGCTTCGCCCAGCCGTCTATATCACTCGGCCGGTAACCCCCTACTTCCCGGCCTCTGTAGTAATGTACTGCTATTTTTAGGGTTCCGAAATCAACAAGAAATAGTTTTGCCATATCCGTCAGTCCCCGGTTAAACTCAGACTCTTGGTACTACAAATAGTAGATTGTACAACAAGGGCCTAAAATCAAACATTTTATCCACGACTTATGGTATCCATCCGAGCCGGTAGGCAAGGTTGGATAGTTAAGTCGAGGATAAAATGGGTTTTAAGACCGAGTTATACACTCTGCTTTTCACTTCGAATACAACGTAATAAAACAGTGATAATGTAAAACACTGGCATGAATGAGAATGTATTGACTTGTTGGCCGCTTCTCCAGACTTATTCATTATATACATTATATACATATTCTCCAGAAATAATTATTCTTGGATTTAGGCGGCAATGTCTGTTCAAAAACTTCTTTTGGCATTTTTTCTATTAGTGTGTTAAGTGTGAGCATTGTTTACTCTTCACTAAATCCCGTAACACCACAAGTTGTGCAAAGAAAACAACTAGGTACCCTCATTAATAGTTCAAAACTATAGACAAAAACGTCTTTCCCGTCAGTGTTTTATTTTGCATGAAACTTAACTTAGGTCGAACTACATACTGCCAAGTCATACTCGTACGTTGATTTATGCCCGGTTCCTATATTCCAGAAACGAATCGTTTTCCTTACGTCTCGTTAAAATTTGACACATTGTGTACGTAGCAAATGTCAAATTTTAACGAGACGTAAGGAAAACGATTCGTTTCTTGAATATAGGAACCGGGCATTAGTAATGTTTTTGTTAATAAGGCTTGTTTTTAATAGTTTAGTGTAGGGCTTATTTGTCTTAGTCTGGATGACGACAGCAAACATCCGATTTTATGCAGCCTATACCCAGAATAAACAAAGAGCTTACGAGCATGAGAAGTGCAAATGTAATTTGGTATAGTTATACATTTAAATTACGCCGAAAGTTGTGAAATAAAATCTTATAATAAAAATGTTTTCGGCTTCCTCCTTAACAAGTAAAGCGAACGTATTTGTTTACATTATGAGTTATTATGACATCGATTGTCCGTTTTGGAAAAAATTACTCGAAAAGTGCAAGTTTACCCAGAGTTACGTGATGCGGCCAGTGTAGGAAGATCCCTGTGAGAGCTGAATTTTGTAACTTTTAACAGATACTATGGGTACTCGCAAAACAAGGCATATGAAAAGAGGTAATTTATTATAGATTGAAACTACTGAACGTTGTCGCAAGGTTTGTATTAATGTAGTATTTGTGAAAAGTCAAAAAACAAAGAAATATAATATGTGTTTGTATGAGCTTTCACAGCGATCACCCTGGATTGACCCAGGTGTTGCAGCCGTGCGGCTATCTGATGCGGGCTTGTTGCGCAGATCGTGAAGTGTGTGCGCGACCGGCGGCACGCGCGGCGCCGGCGCCTGCCGTCGCGCGCGCTCAAGAAGATCCCCACGTGCAAGTTCAGCAAGGGCGACCCCTACGACACGTGCGCCATCTGCCTCGACGACTACGTCGAGGGCGAGCGCCTGCGTGTGCTGCCCTGCGCGCACGGTACGCCCCACACACATTCACAACACACTCTACAATCAAACTTAATTAAAGTGACATTTGTTTACGAGATTCAATTCTTCTTTTTCATGAGTGAATACCGATGGCAGGTGGTGGTATTAGGTGTAGTACCTACTGGTCGCGTTTCACGGCAGCTTTGTAATTATTTGGTTTTATTCAAAGTTTGCGATGACTATTACGTGATACATTTCGTCCACAAATGATTTATTACAAAAGAGCTATCTTAAATTTTAGTTAACAACTTTACAGTCGAGCGATTATTTCCACTAACTCCAATATGTTTTTAATATTTTTAACTAGTAATATTAAGTTTATTGAACCCGTGGCGGATTTCCGTCTGCAGTATCAAGTACTTACAGCAGTATTTAAATCCTCAACACTCAACAGAACATTTCCTTCAGCTTCCGTAATTAAATGATTTGAAAAATTTCTTAGTAAATATCCGACTAAAACCATTTTTTCATACTTTGTGCTGCAGATTTAATCAGAGTTTATTCCAAATATCATGAACAAAATTCGGTTTTTTTTACAGCTAAATTTTCCTAAAGATTACTCATAAACACACCTAGCTCGTTATATACGGGGCAAAATTAAATGACAGCTAGGGGTTGCCTATATCGATAAACTCAATTATCGATGTTTTCCCATGTACTAGTAATAACTCCAAGTTTTATTCGCAAAAAAAAAGTTTTCTTGAAAGTATACAAATGAAACAAAATAGCAACATTACTCTGGTTATTCTTTATTTTAAAAGGATTTCTTAATCTTCACTCATCATCATCATATTGTTTTTGCTCCTAACAAATTCTGATCGTTTATTTTAACAATAGTAAATGGGACAGTCATTTCGAAATACACAATAAGGAAAAATCTAGCCAGTAATAGGCAATTCACTCTATCATTTGACACTAGGCAGTTCGGAATGGCAGTTCAAAAGGAGATTGCGTATATTGCGACTTTATTGCTGACAAAATAAGGCCTATTTTGACTAGAGCAAAATGTAAAAATACAGAGCCTTCGCACTGTGAGGAGCGTCTATTGAAGCGGTTTAAAAAAAAAGTAAAGTTATTTTATTCAGCAATTGGGATTGTTCATATTTTTAGAATTACTCCAATTCGAAACCCATTTCGAGGATTAGGGATTTAAAGCCGTTCGGCAGTATTAAGTTTTTGAAATATTTATTTATTTTGGATATTTCGACAAACATATATTTAATCTTTGTTTGACTTTCGTTTTTGGCTTGAAGCCCTCCTAGGTGTATCTTACGGGTTAGGCGAAAATAGCTTGAAATAGTATGTTTTAATACACTATTACAATCACTTTATTTCATTGGATAACATTTAATGGTTGAAATTTATTAGAAAATGCCATCCCAAATTTAAAATAATCATGTTATCCATAAAATGTCTGCTAAATAAATAAAGATATTAAAACAAAACTATTGGGTCAAATACAAAGTTAATGAACCAATTTCATTCACCAGTCTTAAAATTTCCTATTCTTTCGAATGACAAAGTAAAAACCGTGAGTAATTTATTTTAGTCAATCTCAATTAGGTATACACCGTGAGCGAGTAACCCGAAGGATTTTAGCAGCGCATTCCCGAGGTTATATGGTGTTAAAAATTATATACTAAAATAGGTTTAATTCGGCTTCTTTAACTTTTAATTTTTTTATACAAGTTACGAGTAAATAGCATAGAAAAAAGAGAAGCTATGAACTATTGAAAATAAATGATGTTTGTGCGGTTGCAGCGTACCACTGCGCGTGCATCGACCCGTGGCTGACGCAGTCGCGGCGCGTGTGCCCGGTGTGCAAGCGGCGCGTGCTGGCGGGCGAGCGGCGCGCGCCCTCCGCCTCCGACTCCGACGACTCGCGCGCGCCGCTCGCCCGCGCCGCGCGCCCCACGCAGGTACCACTATTACTTTAACCAACATGTTGCAGAGAATGGGTCGCCTCCTGTATCTCCCTAACCTCTCATCTTACATTGTACTCTACTAATTATCTTTTTCCTATACACTTCATCCCCATGTAATCCACAATTTCCTCTCTTAAGGCCTATTAACATTTTGTGACGTAGCAAGTGCAGGTGTAAAGTGATTAGTAAAATCGAAGTGTAAACGGTCTGTTAAATGACAAGTGCGAGTGCGAAGTAGAGTGAATAGATGCTCGGTCTATTTTTGTCGGTCAAGTAGTTGCCCCGAACACTCGCGTACTCCCCGCACGAACGCATCAACGTCAATCACATCTCATACAACTACTCATCTCTTTCCAACAACAGCGTTCGCTCCGGATTGCTGTCCTTGTCTTTAGAAATATGCTAACGTAGCAACTGTCACATTTTGTTCCACACTTTGAACCTGCACAAAACACAACTAAGCAATGTACGAGTATACACGATTGTTTAACACTTAACACTTATCATCGTCAAAACATGTTAACTAATCACTTCTCACCTGCACTTGCTACTTCACAAAATGTAAACAGGCCTTTATATACTCAGCTATTTGAAAGTGCACATTTGGTCAAGATGAGTTTCCTTAATCAAAAGAGCATCCGATGCTTGATGATGCCCGATTCGGGCAATAAACTTAAGTTGGAAAAACTTATTAGAGCACACCTACCGTGGACGTTACGACCGCGAGTCGACAACCTAAGCCTCTAGGCCAGACGCTCTACCGCCGGAGACCCACTCTCGATCGACTGACCTTTGATACCGTTTCAGTCCACCGACGACTGTCACCCCGCGCCCTGTTTGGTGACGTATATGACGACAAATGCGTACTGAACCAGCCCTCGTAGTTGTACTTGGTAGTGTGCTGTAGTGTAGTAATTGTCCGCAGGGCGGCACGTTCGAGCCGCAGCGCGAGAACCCGTTCGTGCGCGCGGCGCGCTTCGTGAGGCGCCAGCGGCGCGCGTCCGGCGAGGTGAGCCTTCCCTGCACCCTCAAACATACATTTTTCATGGGTTCACCCACTAACGCCAAATATTGAGGAATTTATTCATCTTCGAGCAAATAAACCATTTTAGTAACTTTACTTGCAAGGCCAAATTATTTCAAAAGTAATTTTAAAAAAGAACTAGGTATTTCTATAGGCCTGTGCAGTAGCAGAAACATAATACAGCCTCTCCGTAGTAAGATTATAAAAAAAAAACTAAGTTGACTGTTGTACTGTTGTTGTACTGAGCCATGGTAAAATCGTATACAGTCACTCTTTGGTAAAACTACCAAATCTTTCTTTTATAAGTTTTACTATTATTATTATATTGTACTATTTATTTAAATAACATTTTTTTTCACTTAAACGTTATTTTTACTTGTCACTTTTTATTTAATTCCTATTTGATTGCTGGCGTTTGTAATCAAATAACCGCCTCAAAATCGCACCAATTAACATCCCTTCATGGCAGTCGGGGAAAAAGGCTGGCGCTCGATCTTGACGCTTTAAAAAAAGTTTGTGTCAAAAACAAGAGCGGGAAAACAAGATACGATCTTCAGTACTTATCTAGTTGTACCACGTTATATTACGTGGTACAACTAGATAAGTAACTAAACTGTGCTCGCTATATTTTCCGTAAGTAACTTTTTTTTTTCTTTCCTCATAATCGAAATGAAAAGTAGAGTGTTTACGAGGGTCAAACTGAAAGTTTCGGGAATAGAAAAAAATATGCAGTTAAATTGAATAAAAGTATTTTTATTGTTTTTCAAAGTATTCTCCTTTATATTTTATGCACTTTTCCATGCGATCAAACCAGTAATTAAAGCACTTATTGAAGTCTGAAGTAGGGGTCGACAAAATGGCCATTTTAAAAGCCTCCACTGCTGCTTCCGGCGTCTGAAACCGCTGACCACGCAACTTATCCTTAATTTTGGGGAATGTGAAAAAGTCATTGGGGCTTAAGTCGGGGCTGTATGGAGGATGGTCCAGTAATTCGACTTTTTCACCGTCCAGGTACTCAGTTGTTTTCCGAGCGGTGTGAGGGCTGGCATTGTCGTGGTGAAGGATAATGCGGCGACTAGGGTTTTTTTTTCGGAGTTCAGCAAAGATACTCGGCAAACAAATAGTGGTGTACCAATCGGCATTGACCGTTCTACGATCTTCAAGAGGAATAGTAGCCACGTGACCCGATTTGGAGACAAACGTAACCACCATCTTTTTGGCCGTGCTGCGAGAACGAATAACTTTTATCGGCTTGAGCTCATCTTCGTAGACCCATACTCGAGATTGGTTTTTATTTTCAGGCTCATATGCATATATCCAACACTCGTCACCGGATACAATGCTAAAAACTGCATTTGAGCTTCCTCCGTTGAATTTATTCAAAGTTCTGAGGCACCAATTGACACGAGTCGTTTTCTGCTCCTCAGACAATAAGTGAGGGATCCAACGGGGAAACAACTTTCGCACGCCTAATTGTTCCTGTAAAATGATTTGTATCTGACTCATTCCAATG
The DNA here is from genome assembly GCA_963966035.1 of Acleris laterana. Taxonomy (NCBI): domain Eukaryota; kingdom Metazoa; phylum Arthropoda; class Insecta; order Lepidoptera; family Tortricidae; genus Acleris; species Acleris laterana. Next base: position 46,642,693 of record OZ014438.1, read on the forward strand.
CCCAAACACTCTTGAATCTCTCGATATGACACATGTCGGTCTTCCTTTATCAGCTGACGCACAGCATCGACGTTTTCTTGCGTGACTGCCGATTTTGGTCGACCTTCACGCACGTCGTCCGTGAGGGATAGACGGCCACGTTGAAATTCTGCATACCACCTGTATATTGTCGTCTTTGAAGGTGCTTCATTACTAAAAGCAACAATCATCCGGTCTCCACATTGTTTTTGTGATAATCCACTTTTAAAGTCGTAATAAATCATAGCTCTTAAATTTTCACGGGACAATTCAATTTTCAGCAGCGACTCGACGACTTCAAAAAACAATTGAAACCGAACCATAGCTTTTTTTTTCTATGTGGCCAGTGTGTTAAAATAATGAAACTCTAGAGATTATAAAAAGGTATGATATGTGTCAAAAATATGTTTCTAAGTAAGGTCGATACGGGTAAGTGTAGCTAGGGGGTAAGTGTGACTACGTGTTATATTACGAAAACTAAAAAACTTCTGATTTAAGTGCCATATATTGGTGTGAGTTAAGAAAGTGTTGATTAATACTTTTTGTCCTATACATGGCGTTGCCGAGCAACTTTTCGTAGTTATTGTCATTTTTAAATTTGTCAATTTTTTTAATACGAGTTGCAGTTCACACGTGATTTTAAATTCCTAAAAATCTTGGTGTCGTCGACGAATCCGTGTATTTTGAATAGGTAAGTTTTTTCTATACTTCTTGATCTTAATATTACTCTTATTATTATATATGGATTAGCTAAAACTAAAGATTTATGAGCATTTAAAATTATAACCTCAAAATTCAGTGCACGGGAAAGTGTGTCTACTTTCCTTGAGGCAAGTGTGTCTATATGCCACACTTGCCTCATGCCAGAGGTTACAAACATTTATTATTTTATGCACGATATAAACGTGTTTTTTTTTAATTGGATAAAACTAATTACTTAGGTTTTATTTTCGTGTGAGGCGGTTTCAATAAAATAAAAAATAAAAAACACTTTTATTAGTACTTAGTACACTTAAAGTCCCTATAATAATTTGCAAGTAGTAGCGGTACGGTCCGTACGGTGCCGGTCGTATGCGTCGGCATTCTGCCGGTCGCGGTCGCCAGTTACCACCCGATGGTAGTAGTAGGTACATAAGTGTGGTTTTTTTTTTCTAAATGTAATGTCGCTTTTTAGGAGTTTGTTTTTATTTTGTACAAAGCACCAATAAAATAGTTTGTTTATAAATTACCGTTTTTATTAAAAACATATTATGTAAGCTACAAATAATACCTTCCTACTCCGTGTGGTTTCAAACAGCTACGTACTATGCGACGTACCTATATTTGTTTTAGCACAGCAAGGTAGAGGTAAATATAGATCTCCACGAAGTAACGCCTGATTGAGAAAATAATTATAAAACATGTTTGCAACCCCTGTCTGTAGCACAGTATGACACACTTACCCCATAGTTATTTAATCGTAAATGATCATAACTTACTGCATAAGTAATATAATTAGATGAGAACTGATTAATTGTCATGTCTAGGTAGCATGGTCATGGCATTTTACAATAAGAAACAACCGTCTATGGTGCTTTAACGAGGTAGACACACTTACCTCACTTTGTTGGGAAAGTGTGTCTATGACAGTGCTCACATTTTCAGGCTCAAACACCTACAAATAAGTATTTAAATAGTATAAAACACATTGTTTACAGCTAAGATTAAACAACAATATATTTTGGCTTTGGAGATAGTTGGAAATTCCACCTTATTTTACTTAATTTTTTAGTTCAAAGTCAACTTTGCGAAAAGTATGCCACACTTACCCGTATCGACCTTATTAGATTCCCGAAACTTTCAGTAGTCACGATTTATTTCACACTCGAAATATTAGCGCTCTCGCTTTGCTCGAGCGCCAAAATATCTCGTGTGATGTAGATGCCTTTCATCTCTTGGATAACCATCTACTATTCCATTATTCAATAACTATCAGTTCTGTTACATTTTTGTCTGGCCCGACATTTAATATTTTTTGACATCTCTGAAGTGCAAAGTAATAAAAGTTTAATTTTCTTAATAAAAGCTGATAATATGAATTAAAATCCATTTAGCATTTCTTTTGTCCTGTTAATATTTTTGGTTAACGAATAAAGTCAATTATAAGATTTTAAAAATAAAACATTGTTGCGCGGTGGTGGACTTTTCGCGGGATACAATTGAATACACTCCTGTCTGTCTATACTCAAAGCATTTAATGAAAAAAATGCTGTTTATAATTTGTGCAAGGTTGGCCTAATTTATGATTTTATTTCCCCGGGCTATAAAGAAAACTTACAGACATAGTTTTTCATGATATCTACAACACATTCAAAAATCATAAAAACCGAACTAGGTTAGGGGAGAGAAACGTTGTCGCATTTTGTATCGACATTTTTAACTTCATAATCCTCTATAAAGTAAGTAGTACCTAAGTGAGTATATGATGCAATGAATTCGATTTCAGACTGGACAACGCCGCGATGAAGAAAACAACTCGACAAGCGCCGATGAAGAAACGTGAGCACCATAATTTATTTCTTTTCCTACTCCTGTACTTTTATCTGTCATTTATATAGTCACGAACACTAATATAAGAACATACATAATATGTCCGCAGAATAATCCAGAGAAAAGTCTATCTTGTCTATGCCCCAAAACAGCACTTGTGCGTTTTTGAGATAAAACGATACGGCCAGCTGCCAAAGCTTAGCGTTGCACTATCGATTTAATCATATTTTAACGATTGTGAAATAGGGACTATAAATCACCTAATGTTTTGAGAAATGATTTCAGTTACCTGATTGGTCGATTTTAAAATAGCTGTATTCTGGTTGGTTGATACGAAATACAAAGTTTTTTTAAAAGATTTAAATTAGTTAAAGAGAAACACGTACCTAAAAGAACCTATCGTTCCGTTTGACAGTCGATGTGTATTGTGATTGGTGGATTTAATTTGGTGAAGTATTCTGATTGGTCAAATTAAAATGTTTTGGAATTGTAAATAATTCTATTTTCCATACCGTCAATTTAAAAACAAAGTAAACCATAGACACATATTTTGTCATTTTCTTGTTTCCCGCTCGTTTGTTGTTTTTTACTTCGTTCGTTCGTTTGTAAGTTTTTTCGCTTAGTTTTGCATTTCATTTGAAACCTAGTCGTAGAAAAAGTATTGTATGCAACGGTGTATAACTAAATCAAAAAACACTCGTGGCGCTTACTTACCTTTACGATGTTCGCCTTCGGCTCACATCGTAACACACGCCACTCATATTTTTTGACCTCTCTTATACAACTATTGCATAAACTACTATAATAAAACAGTGATGGTTTGTTGTTATATAGTGATTATGTTACTTATACAATAATTTACACTGTGTAAGAATTAGATATTATAAATGAAAACTAAAACTATGGCAAATAATAAAGCTAATAAACCTAATTACAACTGAGCTAAAAACTAAATGCCATTAAATTATAATAGTATGGGGAGCTCACGACACTAAATCTAGTTCGATAAGACTACCGGATGAGATATATAATTAGTCACGTTATTAAAGGGGGAACACGAAATGACGATGCTGAAATGCAAAAAACCTAAAAGCCGCGGTACAAAATTATTTTTAAATAAAATTTTATATTACTGTTTCTAGTACGATAAGACTCCCACGTTTCGTTTGATCCTTGAAACAGGGCAGGGGTAGGACTGTACGATAATACGGTACTGCAAGCCCCCATCAATCCCATCATTGGCCTTATCACTGGCAGCAGCATGATAAAGACGCCTCGCACTTAGGTCTACAAATTCCGCCCTTAATTGGTCGATCATACGAGCACGAGAAATAAATTGTCTACTGACTGCTTGATCGTCCAATGTTGGAAGTAGGTGAAATAGATTGCATACGTAAAAGACATTGAGAGCCTTAGCCCTCTGCAAGCTTAAGCTTCCTTTCAGTAGCCATCGTTTTACTCAAAAATCAATAAATTAAATTATAAATACCTATCGACACAACGCCTACATGCTACAATATAAAATATTAGAAACGCAGTGATGTTCGGGGCATACATAATAATCGCGATAAACTACAAATGCGTGGTAGCTAGCGTCGCGGACGAACTGACGTTGAGCGCAGACGCACGCTACATACCTCGCTACTGATACGACAAAAACCTATTTCAGTACCTATTTACGTATAAGTAATGGTAAAACGAGAAAAAAAACTAAAAACAACTTGTCTTTTCCAATATTAAACCTAAATATTAACACTATAAGTAGGTAGTACCCCTATTTAACTACCTAACTAAGTATAGTAACAATTTAAAGCGAATAACGTATGCTTTAAATATTGAATATAGATCTTTAAATGATGCAATATATGGGTATCCTTATTTGAGTACTTATTAAGTAATAGTTAAAAAAGCAAATAACTTATGCTTCCAACTATTGAACAATATCTTTAGATTGCAACAAGTAGGACCCCTATTTCAGTAGGTACCTACTGTCTCGAATATAAGTAATAATTAAAGCCAAACAAGTTGTATGCTTAACTAGCGACCCGCCCTCGCTTCGCTTCGGTTTAGATTTTTCATACAAAAGGATTTTCCCGCTAATTCCCGTTCCCGTGGGAATTTCGGGAATTCCTTTCTTAGTGCACCTCTACGGAACCTAAGCTACGTCCCTTCCAAATTTCAAGTGCCTACGTTTAGCCGTTTAGGCTGTGCGTTGATATGTCAGTCAGTCAGTCAGTTTCTCCTTTTAAATATTTAGATCACCGTAGCAAACAATTGTTTTAACAAACCACTAACGGCGTAAGCAAATCCAGCAATAAATAAACACTTTATTTTAATGGTACTAAAAATAAATATTAAATTAACATTCCCGGTAGGAACTGGGTTCACAAACTAAATCAGGTGAATTATTTAACTGGCGGAATATTTAACTACAATTTACAGCCGTATCGACTGCTTTGTTTACAACAAACTTAACACAGAACAACTTACTGTGTGTGTTGTGTTATGGTATGTGCTAATAATTATTTTATATTAACACAGCAGCCGAGCAATTAAATACCAAAATACATAGTTAGTTAAATAAAAAAAGGAATTACATCAACCTTCTATATTTGGGACCAAAGAAATCGAGACACTTTCTATGGAAATTCAGTACTAAGTGGCTGGATTTCTTTCCTCCCAAGTGTACTTTGTGAACTACGCGGTAGAAGTTTCATCATGCACAAGTACCGTTATTTTGTTAGAAGTAAACGGGATGAATATAAATCATGTATTTACGAAATCCGGGGTAACTAAAGTGAAATTAATTATATTTAGTGTAAATTTCAAGCAAGGAACATTCCAGATTAAAATTCTGCAAAAAGCAATGTTTACCAAGATAGACTTTGCGGCTCGGGTAAATCATATGCCTCTTGTAATAAGGTTGCTATTTGATTAATATACCTGACCATATCTGACCTGTTACAGACGAAACGGTCACTATTCGATAACACAATTTACAAAGTACCGAATTCAATCCAGTTCGGTTGATCAAATAATTACGTAAATGGCACCAGCTTCGAATCACTCCTTCAATAAATCACTCTAAACTGGCAGAAAGCGTTTCGATGAATTCGACGAAAAATTCGATGATATCCGTCGCGGTGGGTTTTCTTTGACTGGAGGGCGCTCGCGACGCGTCATATATGCAAGATGTTCAATTACCAACATTTAAACAGTTAAACACTTGAGGGGCTATTGCCTAACGCACTCGCAATCGTTATCCTTTTTTTATTTTGAAAATCGAAGGATTACCCACACAACATTAAAACAACTGTTCCACTTTGGAGTCGATTGCGAATGCGAGTGCGCTGGGTAATAGGCCGGCTGATCGTTATTGAGACAATCAACGGGCGAACGAAAATTTTTAATAGATTCATTCACAAAAAAGTATCCCGTCATGAAATTGTCAAGAAATCAGTTTATCAAGAAACTTGAGGAAATTATCAATACTAAGAATGACATTATACCAAAGAGCTATAGAAATCAAGTAACGCAAAATGAAACACTTAGTCTCATAGAAATTAAATGTTTTTTTTTATTATCGGTATTAGGTATGATAATTATAATAATCTTAATCTAAAACATAAGCAGGTCCATCGAGTGGTAAAAGTGGAGACAAGGGTTTTGGTTAAAATATTGTGAGTTGCCGACATCAGTCGGCCTCGTTGACCTACATACCATTTTAAAAGAAGTTATTTTTCGAGTTTTTTATTTTATATTTTTTTATTGATCATAATAAGCTGTTATGTAGTCCAACCTCTTAGTTGATACGAAACTTTGAGATATTTCAAGCTCACCGCAAGTAACGCCGCGTAAAAGTCATACTTAGTCATATTAAAACAATTAAATGTTGTTCGTTAAGGTCGCTCAACTATCTTCGTATCGCCACCCTTGAAATAGATACCGTTGAAGAGTTCCGTTGGCCATCTGTGGTCTTCATCATCAGTTCCACTTCACCAAATGATACTTTCTGAATGCAAATGCTAAACTTGTTACTAAAAATACTGAAATTGCTATATGTACGACTATAATATTTGAGGAGTTCCTTCAATTCCTCACGGATTCATTCCTCATCAGATTCAGATTTGGTGACCATTGGGACCACCTCGGCATACTCAGCATACTCTATCAAACCACAAAAGATTTTTTAAATTCAGTCCATAATTGACGGAGCCATCATCGGTAAACACACTTGAAAAAAATGAAAAAAAATACATACCTACAGTGGACGTACAACTTCTTCCTTTTTCTTTTTGAGGTCGGTTTACAAATATACCTACTAATTAACATCCTAAATTTTTTGACGTCAGGAAAATGTCACGAAATCTTTGTTAGGAAAATCAGGCATGCAGACGTATTTTTGTAATTACATCGAAAGTATCTATTGCATCCAACAACAAAAAGCTACGTCACTAAACAAGCATTAAATTTAATTGACGTCTTTGAGTGTGGCAGTTAGTTTCATTTCAATTTTAATGTTTACCTTATTCTGAGGTCGTCATGGTTAACTAGTTACTTACCGATGCATTGCATGCCGAGTTCATTTTTAGGTTTTCCTCTTGCTTTGTAACCCTCCACATTCATACTCAAATCTAAAACTAAAGTAAGCCCTTATTTATATAGACACATATTACCATACAAGTCTATTCCAGTTTCATTAGTTCTTAGAATTGTTTCCATTTCTGTGAATATTCGTAGTACCATTATTTTATATAGCGCATTAAGCTGGCAAAATTTGATAGTAAAATCCTACCAGTTGTGGAAGGGTTCCCCGAAAATATTAGGTCAATTTAACACATCACAGGGTTATTGTTTTGTACTTGCTTTGTAATGGTAAGATAAAGGTTCCAAAGGTGGAAAGGTTTCCTATAATTATATATACTACTTGGAAATTGTGGCGTTTTGCCCCTTGCCTATCTGAATTAAAATTTGGAATTTTGTGTCTGTAACTGCAGTGGCCACAGTACACTCAACCTCATACAAAAGGGACTACTATTGTACGGTCGTAACTAGATATCGCTTTATCACATTAACGTTATGTTTGAACTGCTGCACTAAATCTGTCAAAGGCGTTAAAACGACAAGGTACAAATTGCTCAGCTACTTCTAAGGGTGACAGTGCGGTCTCAATGTAACGTCACATTTTAACTGCCATACGAAGTGAAAGCGACAATGAACTAAATGTAATAATATTGAGTACAATTTGTAAGGGCATTTTCCGCACGAGATACCAGAAAATAGTTTACCCCTTGTCTTATACCCTTACTGGAACAAAACAATGCGAACACTGCTGCTGGTACCAGCAGTAGCAGCAGCTGGTAGGTTAAAAAGGATAAGATGGTGGTAGCCATTGGGTCAGATCCTAAAAAAGGTCCTAACATCACTTCAAAAATAAAGATTTTTATCTATCTATTCAAAATTTGCTTGGCTTGTCTGTAGAAGTGTACATGTCAAACTTACGATCATCGGAAAAAAAAAAACATATATTATCTAAGCTCTTTTCATACTTGGGCGGGGGCGGGTCCAGATCAACGTTAGTTTGCGAACGGTCGCCAGGTGATCTGGGTCCGTCCCTATGCCAATCTACTTGTCCGGTAGTTGGCCTGGCTAACGGCCGAGGGTGGAGCTCACAGTTTTATTTATTTATTTTATTTTATTTAAATAGGTACAATAACATAATGTAGGCAAAAACAAGGTATAACGACATTACAATAAATCTTTACATTGCTCACACTACTATAATAATTGTACACTACATTTTTAGTACGCAAATCAAAGCTAAATTAATAATATATTTAATGATTACTAATTTGGTACAAAACAAAAAATACGAAATAAAATAACAATTATAAGAGAGAAAAGAAGACAGTTAGGAATACTCGTATTTGGATTTCAAACAATTTTTGAACTTATTTAATGATACATTCAATATGTCTAAATCTATATCTAAACTATCATATAAACGGCACATTCGGGCAATAGGTGCGTTTTTGGTAA